>CM043118.1:20885465-21485465 GCA_023701765.1 Hylyphantes graminicola | reverse complement strand
TTAGGGGCAGTTTGTCAAATGATTTAAGGTTGCCCTCCAAAAGATATTTCCCCCCGCTCAACAACGCGAAACTAGAATCAGACATAATCCTTACAAAATCAAAATTTTAAAAAAGGTGTATATTACCAAAAAAAATTAACACTTTTTCAAAAGCTCCTATTAATCTATGTATCTGCATTGTTATATATTCAAAACTGTAAATAACCCTCCCCCCCCACTCCCAAAAAACCCCCCCAAAAGCCTTTAAATAACCAAATAAACCTTTAAAATGTTGAAAAACTGACAAACCTTGACACTATAAATTACTAAAATATATGTTTTCTGGTTTTGGAGTGAGCAAAATCAGAAATTATTTCCTTAAAATCTAACTCTCTTAAAATTTCAAGTTCAATTGGCATGAGAGTGAGTGCTGTCATTTTTCCTTGTAACATTGATCTCAAGTGAGACTTTGTGCTTTAGCTTATAAAACGATCTTTCACCAGTACAATTTGAGCAGAATCGATAAAGAAAAATTCTTAATGCATTAATAACACTTGGAAATATACAGACTACCCCATTGTTAATTATATATTTTAAAAGTGATCTTGCAGTCAAGGAATTCTCATCAGTAAAACAGTCCTCAGTTATAAAGTAATTAAGGTGTTTTAGTTCATTTACGATGTCAATACCCAAATCCTTGGGATAAGTTTTAGCTAATGCTTCGGCTTTCTCTTTCATTATTCCAATTTCCATGCTTTTAAACTTGTACAATCATGCAAATCTTTCTTCTAGCAGTTCATATACTTGAATTCGGTCATGTAGTTCAGTTTGAAGGAATTAATTATCTTTAAGTAAATAAATTATAAAAAAACAGTGATTTTAAAATTACAAATTATCGAGCAATAAAATTATAAGTATAAATCTTTAAACAAAAACATTTTTTTAAAAAAATCTATTGTACTTATGGAGGTATAAATTTAGTTGATTGGTTTAGTTTAATTGAAGTTGGTAATTAAATTAAAATCAGGCAGTTATTATTATTTAGTTAGTTTTAATTAGTACCTTTTATGTTCAAAGGAAAAGGCAGTTGTTGAATTTCAGCCCAGGGCAGAAATTTCTTAAAAAAGGCTTTGCTCGGAGCAGTTTAGCTACTGCTGGATCTTGGGCCATAACCTCTCCACTCCCGAAAAAGTCCCATGCATATAATTCATATGCCTTAAATAAACATATTTTTCAAACAATAATTTACTAAGAAGCATGTTTTGCAAGCAATTCTGAAAAAAAAATCACATTTAACCATTTGCGAGACTCACATCAATTTAGTGGAATTTAACGTTTTGAGCGTTAGATTACATGCTTTTTCGTGTGCTATGAATGGACAAACAAGCTCTGTCACTTTTTTGTGTGTTTAATAGTCGATTGCAACTTCTGTTTTAATCCAAAATGTCTTAAAACTGCTTAGAAATCTACAAAATTAAAGCGTAGAGGATAAACTTAAGAGGACTCTCTTGGGAATTCCACATCTTGAAAATCGTATTGTTATATTCCTATGGAAAACATTCGCAAGTCAATTACCTCCACAAATTTAATAAAAGGTTACTAGTTTTTGTGTATCATTGTAGAGAACGAAAGGAGTAGATTTCATAAAACTAATTACTTTTGTGAAAATCACATATTTAGTATTTTTAATAATAGTAAAAAATGGAGTACGCATTAAGTTCTAACTTAAAAAAAATTATTATAAATACTAAAAATGTGATTTTTACAAAACAAATTAGTTTTATGAAATCTACTCCTTTCGTTCTTTACAATTATACAAGAAACTAGTAATCTTTATTAAAAGGTTGCTTTATTAAATTGTGGCGGTAATTGACTTCCATACGAATAACATTCACTCTAAAAAATGAATGCTCAAAAACGACGAAATTTTCCTTAATTTTGATCCGATTTTACTGGCTGCTGCTCCGAGTTTTCGTTTCCTCAAAGTGAGGAAATTTGAATCGTCATTTTTATGAGGATTTGAATGTCGTCTAATCTAAAGAAATATTTCGTCATTTTTGAGCATGTGAGTATAACAGTGAGATTCAGTTTCCTCAAAATCAAGAAACAGAATCGTCAAATCACGATCGTAAAAGTGAAGATTCGTGTTTACTCAAAAGTCGCGTGATAGTTTGACGATACAATCCTCAAAATTAACGAAATGAGCTTGAGGATTCATGAATCGTCATAAATGAAAGTGTTATTTCTAAGAGTGTTGCGATTTTCAAGATGTGAAATTCCCAAGTGAGTCCTCTTAAATCTACCCAACCTCTCAACACACCCGTTTTCCTATCGTAGAATGAACCATTCAACATGTGATAGCTAATAGATAAAAAAATATATCTGGTTTTCTAATGTCAAACGAATTCCCGCCATTTAGCATATCTTGGCGAAATCTCTTGAATAAAGGGTCAGACTCAGTGTAAGGTCATTTTTCCACCGGACGAAAGGTGTGATGGCACGTCTTGACGACCTTGCGTGCAAGTGAAATAAATTATTTCTGAGACATTGACGGAGAAAAAAAAAGTTCACAAATTACCAGAGGGTTTTCCTCGACATAAAGTTTTCTGAATTTTAAAGAGTGGAATTTTCTATTATTAATCTATTGGCGTGATTATCGTAGAAAGTATTGCGGATTTCCTTTTGTAACAGTCTAATATATGTGTTTGGTTTCAAGAATAATTTGTTTATAACTTTTGCAGAGAAAATATTATTAAATTTTGGACTACCTTGACACAAATTTTTATGAATACACTAGCTGACTACAGCTTTAATGAGTAACGATATACAAAATTTATAGAGTAGCATAACATGAGTTTAATGTATCTTTGCTCCATAATTTTTTTCACTACATTTTTACAGTGTTAAATATTTTCCAATGTTCAAAATTAATAACAAAAATCTTAAAGAATTAGGATAATTACTGTGTTAATTGTTTGAATTAAAATCTTCCCAGGATGAATTAAAATAGATATTTTCTTTTTAGTGCCTAAAACACTCAGTCTGACCATTAATCTTTATACCTTGTCTTTTTTTTTTCTCGGCAAGTTTCGAAGATATTTTCTTCTCCCATCCCTTCGCTTGGTTTTCTAGGAAACGAGGGGAGCGTTGTTTCTCTAAACCACGCATTTGAGGTTCTGCTGTGAGGTTGACAGTTCAAACTTAAGTGTGGGGAAAAAACAAGCTCACGCCGTTTCGAAGAAAACCACATGCGGGATGGGCATGGAAAATGCTTTCGAAGCTTACTTTCAGGATAGACCGAGAATAGTGTTTTCCCTATTAGATTTTTAAATGCAATATATTTATTACCGAAATGGAATACTGGTAAGAATATTCCAAATTTGTTATTTTGTGGGTAGTGGGTCAATTTGAATAGCTTATACAAAAATAATCAATATAGGAATAGTAGTTACATTCAGGATCAAACTTATGACAATGAAATGCCTAATTGTTAATGAGCTAATTGAGATACCGGAAATCCAGCTCGACAAAACTAATATATATTCAATTTTTTATAGTGTAGGAATGCGTCAGTTTTTCATAAATGTATTTAAAACTAATCATTGGGGAGCTGCATTTTGGTGGAAGAGGCTTTTTGAAAACTAAGGTAAATTCCTTGAATCTTTGGGGCACAGCATATAGGCACCCTCTTTAGACTACACCACAATTTGAACTCTCAAATTACAATTAATCTGAGCTCTATTTAAAAAACAACAACATTGGAGTAGCTCAGGATCCAAGATAAATTGAAAATATTAGGGTCTAAATAAAATAAAGAGTTATTGGACTTAATTATTTCGTCGGCCTAAAACTGTTAAATTTAATTTGGTCCTTTATTGAGATGCTGAATGAAGCCAGATTAAAATGATGAATCCATAATCTTCCTCTCGTTCCATAATATTAAAATCCATAGTCTCCCTCCTTCTATAATATCCCAATCCATAATCCTTCTCCAGTCTCCATCATTCATAATCTCCTCACAGAACATGTGAATATCAAGAAAAACAAGGTACAGTATTAAAGTATAGGAAGCAATATTTTAGAATTTGCATATTTCTATTCATCCGGAGGTGAAGGATATAAGCACCTTGTCTGTTTAAAGAATCTCCACAGGAGTTACCTATATAGAATTTGCACTATCAGGATAGTAGAGGATCCAGAGGATGGGCAAAGGCGCTGCAGCCTCTTACAAAATGTAATGAATATGAACATGGATAATTTTGGATACATGGATAATTAGGGGATCTTAATTAAGTAATATGATGGATAAAAATGAGATTTTATCCCTTTCCAAAACCAATTCCCGACTCCAACACAGAATAATGACACATGTTTTCCAAGTGAGTTTAAGTAAAATTTGATCTTAAGCATTTCTTACCTCGTCAATATCCCACAAGACAAGAATGGCTTCTTCACTGGCAAATTTTAGGGCCAGCTCCTTACCAAGTCCCTTCCCAGCCCCTGTCACCAACACGACCTCATCTTTCAGAGATTTCTTCCTTTTCACAATTAGCTCTTTAAAAGTCGAGGTCAATAAAGTCAATATAATTTTTCCAAACAATAGCACAATATCCCTTAGCGTAGAACAAAATCGAACAGTTTTCACAGAACCTCTGGCGACCGCGTTGAAGTATGACATAACTTTAATTTTTCAGGAACAGTCGAAACCGAACACCATCTTTTCCCCCGAAGAACTTTAGTTCGAATGCCGTCAAAAAAAGCGATTGCTTTCGCTTTCGTTGTGTTCTTCGAATCCAAAACCTGAAATTATTCCATTCCGGTCGGTGGTTTCCATTTCACCCCTGAATTATAGGAGGCGCTGTGACGTCGAGATATGAGAGTGGACATCTTTTTTTACGATTATTATTTCTTTTGAGCGGCAAGGTTGAGCAGGTTAATTAAAATGCGGCAAATTTTATTCCTCGTGAACCTCGAAATATCAAGTTTTTTCTTCTTCTTTCTTCTCGAAAACGATTGCGTCTTATTACAATCTCAAATATGGGTTTATACCAAGGTTCCCCTAATGGGAATTTTGTCGTTCAAATGAAGTTTTGATTATAACTGGATTTTATTTATATTCGTAAGGACGGTGGGTAAGTAGGTTATAGAGTTAGTTAGCGATTTTTGTCTTTATTATTATCAGAAGAGGACCGAAATAAGACCCAGGCGCAGGCGGGGGAAAGGAAATCTCCAGCTCTAGCCTTTTAAGAACCCTGGGGGAAAAAATGTCCGTCTTTGAAATTATACTTTTTAAAATGTGAATAAATGTTCTTAAGTGGCAACACAAATGCTGAATGAACATAAATTATTTATTGCACCTTCGATCGATGAATCAATGCTATGTGGGAACAGAGGACGATTTGGAGTAGTGATCGAATTAAAAGCAGGAATGAAAGCAAATGAAAGGAATGAAAAGTAGGGCTGAATACCGCTCTTTAGTTGTGCACTCTAGTTGTGTCGCCCCTAACAAATGTCTGCACTAGCAGTCTCCAGAGCGTGACCTGTGTGTATGGAAGGAGTGTCAAAGTTAGTGTAATGATACAATTATCTTAAATACATGTGATATATCGCATATGACATATCATGACTTAAACCCCTCAACATCTTATATTTTTAACCCTCAATTGAACTCAATAACTTAAATTACCTTTTCTCATATCCTTACAATATCACTTAGTACTTTAACATCCTAACCTCACCCTGTCGCGACAAACAGTCGCCTGATAATCGTTTCCCGCGGAACTTTCCTGAGTCCTCCGCCTTACACGTTGACCTTTTAACACCTTTCTTATAACAAATTCCTATTTTCTGATTGGTCAGTCTGGGAGCGCGGTTCACTTTTCGCCATTTTTGTAGCATTCCGTCCTCATCCATCGTCGACTTCAGACGATCAATTTGTATCTTACCAATATCTAGCAGCGAAATAAAGAAGAATCACTTTTATCTAAGTCCCCTGTCGACTTATTTTACATACATAACTTAAAGGGTAGAATTACAAAACTTATATTCTCGACAATATAACTAAAATATTTGGTCCGATCCGCGCGCTCATTGGCGACATTGTCTAATTAGACATTGCCTTAATTATACCTAAACTTAATTAAATCACCTTCTTCTAAACACATAAAATAAATTGAAGTACAACTCAAAATTTAATAGTCAAAACAGTTAGATGCATTGGTAGAAAAGAGATAATACACTGCTCAAAACAATTAGGGGAGCACTTTTTAATTCCAACTTTAACTTCACTCCCAACTTTTTAATTTTTATCCTATAAATCTGAAATTTGCTAAATAGGTTCACTATGCATTCGAAATGAAATATAGTAAAAAACAGGAGAAAAAATCTTAAGTTTTTAATACTTAAATTTAAAGGGTGGAAATGGAATAATAACTTTTTAATAAATTATAACAATAATGTTTTCAAAAAAATTTGTTAAAAATAGTTGAAATATATTTTTAAACATCTAAAAAATGCAAGCATAAAAAATTTAGGGTCAATTTATTTTCTAAAACTGTTTTAAAGTGAAATTAATCTTACCATATTTTTCATATTTTCATTAATATTAAAAAAATATATTTAATTCTTCAAAATACGTTATTCTTCCATATAATGATGTATCTAACGATACATAAGTTGCGAATTTAACTTAGAAAAAAATCACAAGCTGATGATTCCCAATGGAATCATTGGGAGCGAAAGGGTTTAAAACATGTGCTCCTCTAATTGTTTTGAGCAGTGTATAATATATAATAATATAATAATATATAATATATCATAATAATAATAATAATAATAATAATAATAATAATAATAATAATAATAATAATAATAATAATTAATAATAATAATAATAATAATAATAATAATAATAATAATAATAATAATAATAATAATAATAATAATAAATAATAATAATAATAATAATAATAATAATAATAATAATAATAATAATAATAATATAATAATAATAATAATAATAATAATAATAATAATAATAATAATAATAATAATAATAATAATAATAATAATAATAATAATAATAATAATAAATAATAATAATAATAATAAATAATAATAATAATAATAATAATAATAATAATAATAATAATAATAATAATAATAATAATAATAATAATAATAATAATAATAATAATAATAATAATAATAATAATAATAATAATAATAATAATAATAATAATAATAATAATAATAATAATAATAATAATAATAATAATAATAATAAAATAATAATAATAATAATAATAATAATAATAATAATAATAATAATAATAATAATAATAATAATAATAATAATAATAATAATAATAATAATAAATAATAATAATAATAATAATAATAATAATAATAATAATAATAATAATAATAATAATAATAATAATAATAATAATAAATAATAATAATAATATAAATAATAATAATAATAATAATAATAATAATAATAATAATAATAATAATAATAATAATAATAATAATAATAATAATAATAATAATAATAATAATAATAATAATAATAATAATAATAATAATATAATAATAATAATAATAATAATAATAATAATAATAATATATTTTTATAATAAAGAGAACAGAAAGAAGCGAACGGCATAATCGAATCTATATAAAAGAACGGATTGTTCTTTCCCCCTAAAACTTTATAGTACAGTTCGAAGAGTCACTATAAGTAATATAAGTAATTATTTTCATGTAACTTTTTGCTAATTTTAATTCAAGAAAAATATTTAACTGGAATTTTCAGCCATTTTATCGCAATTTTAAGTTGATTTTTTACGATTACAAGGACGTGAAATTTGACGAGAGGTTTTTTGATCCTTATAATTTATAATTAAAAATATTTTACCAGAATTTTCACAAAAAACACACAAAGAAATTTTCAGTTTAATGTATTTCAAACAAAAAGCTATTTAAATGCGTTTTTTTTTTAAATTGGAGCTATACAAAAAAGGGAATAAATCAAAATGGCGCAAACATGCCCAACATATTCTTGTTGGATATCAATATATTAAGTATGCAGTACAAGTTCCTGCAAAAATCATAAATTGCAGCGGGGAAGAGTGGGGAAGTCTACTTTTACACTATTGGAAAATAAATTAACAAGAAAAAAAATCTAATTTTCGCTACAATCATAACTTTTTTTACATACGATTATAGCTTACATAAACTTTAGAAAACAGTTCCCATTAGTATTATCGTAACTGAGGGTTAATCGTCCATCTTTTTTTTTTTTTTTTTTAATTTAGAAAGACTTTTTATAGTAAATCGAGCTTAAAAAGTATCGACCAATTTGCAAGCGTACTTCACTCGATTTATACATTCGGACACAATGTGTATAGTTTCGTGGTGGTGGGACTCATTACTTTGAACCATGGTCAAGCGACGCGGCTAATACCAGCATTAGAGCAGGTACCAAGCGCAGCCTCATATAGTAATATTATGATCGACTCCAGGATTTTCAACCACGACAGATTAAAGGAGCACTGGTCCCATATACACAAGACGTTATTTATTGATGGGATTTTTGTTTATCGCTGACCGATTTTATGATGGGTCAATTACCTGAGCCTCATAGGAAAAAAATATTTCAAAACCATTAAAATATTGCAAATTTTTTCGAAAATTGTATCTCAGAATTTTAATTTTCATATCTATCGCATGAAAGAAGGCAGTACTTGCTTAGGAGGTTTGCAGGCCATTTGTCGAAAAAATAACTCATATCTTTAAGAATATTTACAAATAAGTTTTATCAATTTTTGAAATTGTAACCGATTACAAATCATTTCTAATATAATAAATTTGCCTGTCTATTATAACTTTCATTATTTAAATATGAGCAAATGAAATTTTTTATGAGTAAAGATTTTAAATATTCAAAACATTTATATTTAAAACACTTATATTGTCAGTTTTGAGCTGAGAATTTGAATAAATTATATTTTTGGATACATTCTAGTATGAAATCCGCTTGTCAATGTGTTGTTATACAATGAATCGCATTCACGTCTGGACATCAGGAAATATATTTTCTTATCCCCTGATGTCATCGCCTGAAATATGTCTTTAAAAAATTGAAAGAAGCGCAATTTGTCTCATTATGACTATGATATTTCAATTATTTCATTCCTTTTTGTCATTGTCATACTCAGATTATATTATCTATTAGTAGTACACCAATATCGATATGCAAAGCAAAAAAAAAAAAAAAATAGATAACACACAATCTTCCAAAAAGCTAACTTACTACCTTATACTTCTCTAGTGCAGGTTGCAAAAAAAACAACAACCCACCCTCCTCCCCACACTACCTAAGAAAGTTGTTGACTCAACTTTAAGATCACATGATTTTATATCTGCCAATGGCAACGCTAACGTTTGTTGATTGCGCTTGCTATGGAAACGTGATATGAAGTGAATGGAACGAAAAACTAAATCGACAGCAGACTTGTTTTTGTTTTGAAAATATTTCATTTTGACTTTTCTTAGCGATGTCTGTTTGATTTTTCACTGTACGTTTCAAGCCAATTTTTTAAATTTAATTTTTAGAATTAATTCTGTTCATTTCTTTATGTTAAAAATTTATAGCAAGTTCCAGTTTCTTGTAACTCTTAAGGGAGTGACAAAGTGCGACTCATTGCTCTCAAGGGGCTGTAGGGAGCCTAGTGGTTAGGATCTTAGATTCCAGATCGGAAGGTTGAGAGTTCGAGACCCGGTTCCACTGAAGACCTACCGAGTATATGCGGAGTACGTGCTCGTAAAATCTGTTGGGTCCGAAAGTCCTGTGGTCGGTCATTGCGCAGTTTACCATGGGTACAGGTTCCTGGAGAAAATTTCCCTCCCCTTCAGGGACATGTCTAAATTGCGGAGGTGGAGACAGATGGCAACATCAGTCATATGTGTTTGTGTGTCTTGTGTTTTCCTACTTGACGATGACGATGTTTATAAGCGGTTCCTTGCGACAAGCACACAGCCCTGAAAATATATGTCAAACAAATCATTCATTCATTGCTCTCAATCGATGGTTTATAAGCGGTCCTTGCGACCAAGCACACAAGCCTGAAAATATATGTCAACCAATCATTCATTCATTGCTCTCAAAAGCTTTCTTTGTGTGAATGTTCATAAAATATTTATTCATTTTATATTAATAAGTTAAAAAATTATAATAAAATAATCTACAATGGTTAAAGTGACAGTTGTTGGAGGTGGATGTTTAGGTGTCAAAATAATTGGTAAGATGTTCTTTTATACTTCCTAAATGAATATGATTTTGTTATTTTTTCCACCTCTTTGAAATGGCTTGTATTTAAATCTCATTTAAAACGTAAAACGTTTCAGATTTATCAACACGACTATGATTAATTGGAACTTACTGCAATTATGATAAGAACTTTTGGAAATGAACTAGAACAATTAGTTCCTGGTTCAGTGATGTTTTAATTTGTTTTTTTTTTAAATGTTAATTGCTTCATAAAAAAGCCAATTAAAATTCAAAACGGCAATATTAGACATTGTGCAAAGTTCAAACTTGCACATAAAAGGAACACCTAGCGTATCGGGGCCATAATGCTATTTGGCGAATTCTCGGGCCGTGATATTCCTTAAAAAAAACCGCTGGTACCCCCTCTGGGCCGTCGATTGTGGCTATTCGGCAATCCTCCGGGCCGTCGATTGTGGCCCCCGAGCTGTTATATTCTTTTTTTTAAAAAAACCTCAGGTACCCCGTCGATCGTGGCCCCCGATACGCTAGCTGTACCACATAAAATTCTCAGGTGAATATTTTTTTGTAGTAAAAAAAAATATTTGTTAATAAGAGAGAAGTCGATACCTTTTAGAGGTATGAGGTACAAAACTAATTTCAGAAATATGTTTCAACTAAAAAAAAAATAGTTTATGATGTCGTACTTGAAGAAAAAAGATTTTCTTTTACATCCTCCTCCCTGAGTTAATATTAAAAGTATATATATATATATTTTAAACGTAAAAAACATTTTCTAGAAATTCATCTAGTGCTTTCTAACTACAGACATGAGTAAGCAGATAAACATTAAAATAAAATAAAAATATGTTGGCTTGTTATTATATTTTTATAATCTTTAAGCTATTTTAGTTTCCAAGTGTAAACTCCGAGCAAATTCTCTTTTTTTATGAGTGTTCTGTGTATTTAGACAAAAACTAATCAATGATATTTTTTTTTTAAAAAGATACTTTAGCTTTTTTCACTAATTTTAGGTCATTGTTCCCTATGCAATACAAAGACATCTTACACCTAACGATATGAGAAATATTTTATATAAACTGTGTAATTTTTTTAGGAGAGTTAGCATTTCACGGCCATGAAGTTCGAGTATATGACAAAAATCCAGAGACCTTGGACTACATTAGACTCAGGGTACAAGAAGAGAAGAACCTGCTGTCGGAAGATGGTCTACTGATGCCATCAGGATTTTTAGTAAGTTTTATTAATATTTTCAAAAAATACAATTTTATGTGATGTAAGTACTCTTCAGTTTTAGAGTACTTTACAATTTTAATTTGAGCTTCTTGTCAGAAACGATTTATGATAAACCTCTTATTATTTTTACAACTATTTTTTACCAACTTGTTGTCTGCAAACTGTTCATCTTTATATTAAATTTGTATTTTTGTGTTCCTTTTAAAATTTATAAATAAAGCTTAAAAGACAATTTTCAAACAATTTCTTCTTTTGCAATAAGTTGGTTTTTATTAGTTCATACAGTTGACTGACCTTTGATACAATATTTTTTCTAATACGGCTTTAATATTACAGTAGCTGTTGTTATGGTCGTGGATTTATTATGGTGTTATATGTGTAATTTTAGTACTATGTCATTTAATTTAATAACTAGTTAAAAAAAAACTTTATATATATATATATATTTTAAGAAGAATTTAAAAAAACATTTCAATTATTTCGAACTACAATTTATTGCCATTAAAAAAAGCATAATGTGTGCAAATATAAATAAGATTTGGTATTGTGAAAACAATTTCTATTTTAGTGTACTTGTAGATTAAAATACAAAAAGTAGCTTATTTGCTACCATTCTATCTAATCTCTGCTGATAACCAAGATATATAAGCTTTTTAAATTTTGTAAACAAAACCGTAGTTCTAGAAATATTTCTTATCCTTTGTGATTAGTATTTCGGATAGTACAGTGAATTTATCTTTTTAGTAAAATAATTTTCTATGACTGTTATGGAGTAAAAAATATCTGATATATGTAGTCATATATGAAAGAAATACTGTGGTTAGTGTTTAACCCTTTCAGTCCCAATTATAATTTGGCATCATAATTTTAAATTTTTTTTTCTGATCGTTTATGTCCATTTATGATATCAAAAAGCACACCATTCAATTCTTCAAACTTTTTTTATTAGAAAATATTTTTTATTAAACCCAATAGAGTTCCGCCCCATTATTTTTTTAAAAATTATGATAAGAAACATGATGATGTCAAATGGCATTACTGTAACTGAAAGGGTCAACAAAATCTCTAATTATTTCAATTAAATTCAAATTAAACAGCAGATCTAGCTTTTCAAATTTAAGTACTGTTTATTAAAGAATTCATTCTTGTGCCTTTTATAATAATTAGTTTTCTTGTTTATTCCTTCGACAATATTAATGTTTATAGTAAGCCTTTTAAATGTTTTGTTATTCCACGAATGAAACTTAAAAAAATGTAAATCTCTTTACAGCATATAATGTCTAGATTGAACAGCTTTTTAAATGGGTAATTTTTTAAAAAGAGTATACTGTCAAAGGTAGATGGAGATAGTTGAAAGAAGTAAATGTTAGTTGATAGCATAAAAATTATTACAACTATTAATAATTCACCACAAAGGCCGTAGATACATAACTGGCTTTAGATGATTATTAGTAAATATAAGATAGATTATTGTTAAATTAGTTTTAGTCATTCAAAAAATAATCAAGGGATTAAATAAGTTTCTACAGTATGTAACTAGGCAGTGAACATATTTCCTGTAAGGTATCTGGCAACTTTTATAGGATATACAACTCTCCTATCTGGTTTACTTAATAAAGTTAATTTTGCTTAGATGAAACTACCATTATTTAATAATTGAATGATATCTGTTCCTCTGTATTAAAATATAGTGGGACAGATATCAAATCGAGCATCATCTGCTGTAAATCTCTCATGTTAACAAAATTATTATTGTACATTTTTCTATTTTTTTTAAAAAACAGATTCTTCCTCATCAGATGTTTTATTAGTAAATGTTTTTTTTTTTTACGTATTGGAATTTTTTGTAAATTGCTTAGCAAACTAGATCAAATATTTTGAAGGAGTTTTAGAATGAAAATAGTGTATGCTACATGTCAGATTATGTATGGAATTAATTGAAAAGAGTTATTTTCACTTAAAATTCGTAAATGAAAGGACTTGTTCTATTTTTATTTATTAAACACAGCTGCTGATATTGAATGTTAAAATTACCTTTTCCCAATTTAAAATTAATTAAATATTTTTAATTTAGGGTGACATATTTTATATGGCACGTTTAGAAGAAGCTGTAAAGACATCCGATTTTATATTTGAAGCTGTATCTGAAGACTTGGCTTTAAAACAAGACTTATTTGAATGTAAGCTCTTACAATTAAAAAACATTAGTTTAAAATTTAACACTATGTGTCCTTAACACTATGTGTTATTTAACACTATTAGTTCTGTCCAAAAATGCTAACTGGTATTTATTTCAGGGATATCCCAAACGTGCAAAAGTGATGCGATAATTGCAAGCAATTCTATGAGCTTAAGTATTGATAAGATAGCAGAACGGGCCTCTCATCCAGAGGTTAATATTTAATTTATAATTTTTTTACGTTGCAAAATTTAATTTATTTTCGAATTTTATTGTACACTAAACTTTTAATTTGAATGATTTAATTTAAAGTTTCTAAAAATTCCTAACAATTAGGAAATATTTATCAAAAGTTTAATTTTTCATTAAAAAAATGTATTTTAAAATCAAATATTTGACTATGAATATCTGTGGTTGTAAAAACTTGGAAATGCACTCTATATTTTTAAACATGATAAAATATTTAAAAACTATTTGAAGAATGCAGTTATAGTTGCATCAAAATTATTTAATGCTTTTTTATTCATACATAAAATTATTTTTCTTAGCGTTGCCTTGGGGTAAGATATCTGTATCCTGTGTATTGCATACCAGAGGTTGAAATAGTTCCTAGCAGTTTTACATCGTTGGCATCTTTAGAAAAAGGTAATATATTTAGATTTTCTATATCTATGCCCAAACAGTTTTTGAAAGGTTATTTTATATTTAAATTCCACTATATATTCAGTTTCAACTATAGTCAATTGAAAAAAAAAATGTCTGTTTTAGCAGTGGTAAATAAAAAAAACCCCATTTAATTAAAATTATTAGGTTTAGTTTCAAATAATATGTTTTTTATATTTACGGATTTTCTGGTAGCTGTTAAAAAATTGTATTATACTGATTATTTAGTCATTTATCATGCAAATTTATAATAACAAAAATAAAAGTTTTTTTCAGACCTCGTATGCTAATGTTGTAGTATGTTAATCAAAAGAATTTAATTGAAAAATTCATGTCAGGATTACTTGATATTTCTGATTTCAACGTATTAAATGTTAATGGTTAATTACATGAACACATTACATGCATGATGTAAGTATGGGTCCCTTACTGACTGAAAAGAGTAACTTTTGTTTGCATAATTTTTATAGCATTAATTTAATAGCTAGAATTTTTTCAAACTTTCTCCTCTAATGTTCATATCTTTAATTTTGTAATCTTTTTGAATAGCATGGTATCCCTCTGTTAAAGTGCTAATTGTGAAACTATTCTTACACATTGTACAAAAGCTGTACAATGTCAAACCTTTTATTTAATAAATTTTTCATGTAATATTTCTTTTAAAGTATTTCAATTATTTCTTTACAGTTAGGACTTTTTTGAGTCGTATGGGAAAAGTAGCATTTTTCCGAGCTGGCAATGAACCTCTTGTGTTAACAGCTAGACAAAGAGAAGCTAAAAAAGCAGGTAATTAATTTAGGCTGCCTTTTTTTAACCATCTGATGGTTAAACATATATTTCATTGATTTAATAAAAAAAATATAGTTATTTATTATATTTAAATTAAAAATTCTAAAAATTTTATTTGGATAAATTAAGTGAATGAGTTTATAACTTCAGTCGAACCCCATCGAGTACTCAAAGGGAGCACTGAAGTATTTTGTGTTAACTCATGTTAACCTTCTTGAATTTTTTTTAGATTGAACCAATGAATAGTTTTAAACAATTAATATGTATTAAATATATGTAAGTAATGTAATAATATGTAATTAAATATGTATTGAATAAAAAATAATAATATACTTCAATGAACCCAAATAATACCAATTATTCAAAACTAAAATAATTTGAATGTATTTCCTTCCAATGGCATTTCTTTTATTTAACTTAAAATTAGTTCTCCCTGAATCTTTCTAAGTGTAATTGCCATAGAAAATGGAGCTTTAAGTCCAATTCAATTATATTTTCATTTTGAAATTAATGAAGTCTTTACACTACAATGTTTTTTTTTTATGTTGTAGAGTTTATTAAAAACTTGAGAGAAAGTAAAGGGATGATACAAAAAAATCCGCAGACCATACCTAACCTATCTGAAAAGCTACCTTTGACAAAACCAGCTGAAAGTGAATTAGGTAAGTTGAACAACATTCTATTTTTATTATTATGCTTGGGGCAGGGATAGCCTGGTCGTTAAGGTCTTGGACTAGCATCCCCAAGGTTGTGAGTTCGAGTCCCTCTGCCTTTCGAAGACCCCCGTGTACATTAATGGTTACTGGTGCACGTTAAATCTGTCGTGGTCACAAAGTCTCCAAGTTCCCATACCTAACCAATATACCTCTGGGGGTGATAAGTCAATTCTGGGAATCCTCTAGTTGGCCTCAATAGCCCTCTTATAGCTCTAGTGCGACGATAATTCAAACCTAACCTAACCTCTAGTCGGCCTCTGTCTCTAAAAATTAGATGGATCCACTTGCGTGTGTCTGTCTTACTTGATGCAGATTTATAAAGCGATCTCTGACTAAGCACACAAACCTGAATATATATGTCTACTAACCATTATTATGCTTTGAATAACTTCATCGATATAAAGTACTGCTATTTTTTTTACTATGTTTCTAATATCTTATCAATTATTAATGTGATAGATTTTGTTATTTTTGGTATTGGTTTTGTAAATTATGTTGTAAAAAAGGAAAATGCGTTTTTAGTTTGATGTATAGTCTTTCTTTCATTTATATTTTCTTATATATCTTATCAATATTAAGTTTGTAAGAAAAATCAGATTATATACAAAGTTACCTGATGATAATTCAATTTACTACAGTTGTTTAAATGTTGAAATAATTGGCAAAAGCAGTCAAGTAGCTGAAATGTTTTACATATGTTTTTTTTCTTCCAATGAAATGTATCAGTGGTTTTATTTAATCAAATTGTATTTTTATATATGTTATGATATTAAACAGCAGCCATTATAACATGAAAATGTGAGCATCTAGTTTTTTTAAAATTTTCTTTTGGTTACTTTATACAAATTAACTACAAGCATTAAAGATTTTTAATTTTCTACTTCAATTTGTTTCTGTTCTCTATTCTGACCATTGTTTATTTAAAATTGCCTTTACATTAAAAATTGCAGGGAGTCATTCGTTCTGACACTTTTGCTTTGTATCAATTCACATATTTTATTCTGCTAATTAAAGACAAGTTAACAAAAACTGAACTATGGAGGTGATGCTGCTGCCATCTACATTTGAAAAGTGATATACTAATCTTGAATTTGCATTTTAAAATTAATGCATTGCTTCCCAATATGTTGTTTTGGATTTAACTGAATTAAAGATCTTAGTGGAAGAACATGCAATGTGACAATTAAAAAAATGAGATGTTGAATTTATGAGTGTTTTTCCTTTCTCTCTCCAGTCATGGGGTAAGGTTTCACCGTCTATTTCACTCTGATGTGATATTTCCATGGTGGTGTGTTTGTTCACTAGTAACACCAATAAGATTCAAACTAACCTAAATTAACCAAATATAATGACAATGAGATTAACTAACTTTTTAAGTTTCAAATTAAAAACAAATCAAAAATTGAAAACGTATATAATGTTTGTACACATATTTTTATGGATGAGTTTTAATTATAAAGAAATAGGCACTTTTATAATCGTTTTCTTAAAAATTATCTTATCATTAAAGGGTTAAGTTAAGAATATTTTTTACCGTTTACAAGTACTGTTTCTAATAGATCCAAGTGCAAACTAAAAACTTTTAAGTCATATTTTTATCACATGGCATGTTCTTCCAGTAAGATCTTCAATTTGTATCAACAAGGCTGGGAAGTACAGTCAGTTTTGCTCTCGCCTAGCATGCGAAAGGTCCCAAGTTCTGGTCTGTGTAGCCAAAAATGTCCAACGAATAATACCCTGTGTAATGGAGTTTATTACACAGGCATGGGAATGCACTCCATTACACAACGAATAATACCCTGTGTAATAAACTCCATTACACAGGGTCTTATTCGTTGTGTAATGGAGTGCATTCCCATGTTAAATAATCTTCAAAGTCCTAACACTGGGTACGACGTCGTCCTTAACGGTTGGCTTAGGTGTCTATTCAGGTGTCGGCTTGTCACTTGACTTTGGCTCTAAAATACGACGCCCGTCGCCAATAGCCCTTGTGTAGCTCTAGCGCGAGGATAAATAAACTGAACCTAACCAATCAAATTGGATCAACACTTAAGATTTGTAAAAAAAAAGTTGTTTTCTAAAAGAATCCTTTCATTCCGTACTTTAGAAGAGCCCTCCAGCAGGGAGAAAGACTGTGTGGTGTGCATGGACGAGGAGAGGAACTGTGTCCTGCACCCATGCCACCACATGTGCACCTGTACCACGTGCGGTCGACTGCTCTTGAAGCGCCAGGACGCCTGTCCCATCTGCCGGAAACACATTTCCTCTGTGTTCCGGGTGTACCACTCGTGAGGGTAAGGAAAGGTTCAGTTTTGACTTATGATTTATTGGAGTGAGCGCCTGTTCTTCCAGAAGGCCCAAATTTTAGAGGTCCCTAAATTTCAGTTTATATTATGCTAAATGCTGTAAATCCTCAAAATATCGCTAAACTAAAAAGATTCTGATGCTCCAATTTGTTTTTTGCTCGATTTTGACTGAGAAATTGACCGAAATTGTTTTGGTCAATGTTTATAAGGAAGCCAATAAAATGTCAGCAAACATTTGATACATAGGTCAAATAGCACCATAATTACTGGAAATCATGCATAACGTTTTTACTAAAGGGGCCCCCAAAATAAGTGGTGCCTATAGTCTGAGTTTTTCTAGAACAGGCCCTGGGAGCCATTACCGGCTCACCTTTGCCACTTACAGGCCAAGCTTGACCAAGCTTGACATCAATGGTTTTAGAATGCATTTTTAAACTATTTAAGTTGCCAATCTTAAGCATTCCTTTCAAGGGAGAATGGCAGTGGTAACCGGGTCTCTCCAAACTGAAGTCGTTTCTCAGTGTTCATCCAATTTAAAGAAATAGGTTTCCCAAGATTAATTAATTTGGCTGTATTGAATATTTTTACAGGGGGGACAAATGTAGCTGGCTTACTGGATTCTAGAATTCCACTTTTTGAAATTGGTTCGAATATTTTGATCTCAAATTATTTATTGAAAATTAAAGTAATATTTGAACCTATTTTAAAAAGTGGAATTATAGAACCCTGTAAGCCAGCTACATTTATCATATTAAAAAGAACATATGTAAAAAATATTCAATAGAGCCGGAGTAGGCTTAGAAAATTACTGTTCTACTATTTTTCTTTTATCTTCAAAATCCGGGAGGAGGGGATGCAATTGCCCTTGCAGTGACCATGTTTGCTACAAAATATTAGAACTTTATATATGTTTATGGTTTACGCATTAATATAAAATATTTGTTTTCTTTCTTAAAAATATTTGTATATTTATAATAATTTTTTATGCTGAATGCTGCTTTAATTGGCCGTAAAATTTGCCGCCTAAAAAAATTCGCCGCTCAAGGCTACACAGCTCTAGGTAATTCGCCGCTCTAGGTAATTCGCCGCTCTAGGTAATGAGTACTTTTTCTGCAATTATTTATGACTAGCAAATTTATACCCGTACTTCGCACGGATTAAGAAAAATATCAAATCGATACAAGTATGTGTACCATATAACCTGTTATAAGATCATAAACATAAGGTATTCTTCTCGCTCGTTATCAAGTATGAAATCCCGTTTCATTGCTTTATAATTCCAAAATCAAATATACGGTGTAAAATGCACTCATAAATGTCGTCACAATTCCCTCATAAATACATAAAACATTTGAACCCTTTTGGCATGTTTTGGGAAATAATTTGGCGAGAAAATAGATATAGCTACAAACACACCCATTACACAGCTCTAACACAATGATCTCAGCATAACCAACCAATTTATAAATTATTTTTTAAAAAACATTTTGCCCATTTGGCGGGTTTTTAAAAAATAATTTGGTGAGATAGGCATCATATTTGGCGAAAAAATAAAAAATAAACCCTGATATGCAGCTGTAGTGCGATGGCCTGAATTAACCATCACAGTTTAGTAATAGATTAACAAACATTTTGCCCACTTGGCGATATTGGCAGCATATTTGGCGAAAAAAATAAAGACATTATATCGTTAAATGCAGGTCTAGTGCGATGGCCTTTATTAACCATCATAGTTCAGTAATAGCTTAACAAACATTTTGCCCATTTGGCGAGTTTTAATTAATAATTTGGCGAGATTGGCAACATATTTGGCGAAAAAATAAAGACATAAAACCCTTATATGCAGCTCTAATGCGATGGCCTTTGTTAACCATCACATTAACTATACATTTGTTGCTTAAATATGCATATTTGCAATCAACAGAACCATCAATGAAGAAATCATCAACTAAAACCACAATAAATCCTGGAATGGAAACTGTATGGAACTACGTCACTTGAAACATGTCAATTATTTTCAAATAATGTATTTAGTTTCTGTGGCAACCAGAATATAATTAAACATTTTCAATTTTATTTATTTTCGTTGAAAGTTTTATTTAATTTGTTTTAGCAGATGGCATCAGGAAAGTAAAAATATTATCGAATTTGAGCCAAAGCGGTGTAGTTTTTTCAGGAAATTCGAATTTTCTCTAAAAATAGAGCATTTTGAGCTCTGAAAGTTCCCTATTCGTAACTTAAGTATAAAATATGCATTTGTGCCAAGTTACGAGTCAAACAAATGTCTAGTTTTTGAATCTATAAGTCACACACACACATATATATATATATACATACATACAAAACTTCATTTTTATTATTATAGATTAAGATAGTGTGTGCCATTCCATTTTTTTCAGCCTAATTAAATGTTGTCAAACAATGCAAGACTTTTTAAATTGTGTACAACGATACATCATGTTATTAATACTAGCGTTCGACATACACTAGCATAGATAGTAGTGTGGCAGTGAAATACACCAAAAAATTTTAGGTTTCACTATTACAATGAAGAAATTGTTATTTTTAATATTAATTATTATTTTTTTGTTGTTTTATTATTGGTTTTTATTATTGGAGATTGTGTTTTAAATTATTCTAATGCTCAAAATGTGGCTTTTTCACCTTATATACTTATGTTAAATTTTAAAAGACCTTTTTTTATTGCAGGCAAATTAAAAGTTTTACACCCAATTGTTTGGCTTTTTTCAACATGACATGCAATTATTTTTGCGAGTTTGTATATATTTCTCTTTTTGTACTTAACATTTTAACTACTAATATAATTAATTTTGTATTAATTTTCATGATAAAATACTGTCAAACATATTGTCAAACTCTGTCAAAATATTAACTATGCACAAGTGTGGTTACAGGTATTTTTAAATTAATTTATGAATATTAAATATCTCTAAACATCCTTCTAAAGTTTAAAAAAAATTATTATAAATATGAAGTATTTTTCCAACAAATTTATCTCTGAATTAAATTTATTTAAAAGATTTTATATTTTCTAACATAAATGGTTTATTTTAAAATATCGAATTAAATGGGATTTTGTTAATAAAGAAATATTTCTATTTAACAAAATAAAACCTATCAAGATTTCTTGTTTTAAAATGCTTAATCTTTTTCTATCCATGCAATACTTATAATAAAAAGTTGTTATTTGCATAATGTGCCTTCTATCACAGGCTTAAATATATGTACTGTTTAATCATTAAATGTTTGAAGTATCATGTAGTTAGCACATATTAATTTTTTTATATCTTAAAACTTTGTATTTTTGTATTGATTTTAATACGAAAATTCAAGTTAAAATTTTTTGTACATCTTTTTAAATATTTTTTATTATTTTTTGTTATACGTAAATGTTATTTCTGTCTTCATTTACCCTAATATAATTTACTCTGGTTCAGTTACTCACTATAAGAAAATATATCAGAATCTCTTTGGATATTAGATTGTATGCTGACGCTTCTGTAATGTAGTTTAGAAATTAAAGAACTTTTTTTTTGTAGCAATCTCTGTTTTCTTAATTGTTTGTTTTCAAAACTATTTTTGTAGGATTTTGAAAAATATAATTTCAGCTTTGAACCAGGGAATGTTTCAAGGCATCAGAAAACTAATAGAAGTTAGTTTCTTTACCTGTTTTACTTTATCTTGTCAAAACAAATTTGTATGAAATGGTGTTTTACTTATATAAATATTAAACATTTAGATTATTTCAAAAATTATTTAATGTTATACTAAAACATTAAAATATCGATTTCATTTTCATTGTTTTTGAGGAAATATTTCTATTTAACAAAATAAATATATCAGGATTTCCTTCTTTAAAAAATGTAAAATTTTTCTATCCATACTTTACTTATATTAAAAAGTTATTTGCACACTGTGCCTTCTACCACAGGCTTAAATATATGAACTGTTTAATAATTAAATGTTTGAAGTATCACATTTCAAACAAAATTATGGAAACTGGTTATTGAAGTGCTCAAGTGCAAAACAAGTTAAATCACTTTTTTGCTTATGCCATTTTCGCTCTAAAATAACCAGTATATGATACAGCCAAAAGGCCAGTTACTTCAGAGCGAAAATGGCATAACAAAAAAGTGATTTAACTCGTTTTGCACTTGAGCACTTCAATTGTAAACTAAAACATTAACAAAGACTGAACTGTATGAAAAAAAGTTAACCAATTGAAATAAGATTTATTTTATTAATAATTTAAAATTGGAATTCTATGAATCAGAAACAAGAAAAACTAAATTTTTCCTTTATGTACATCGTGGCTCGTACATTACTTTAGTAAATCCAACCAAATTTAAGTAAGCTTATTTATTGCTATCAAAATTGTTCCAATTAAATGTTGTTCCCAGAAGCTGGTTAACCCATCAAATTAATTAGAAGATTTTTTTAAAAAAAAATCCTGCAAGATTTAAAAAACATCTATTAGCGTAAAACAAATAAAATTTTATTTGATTTTTTAATTTGTTTTTGTAGATTGCAATATTCTTGTTTTAAAACATAAGTTGCAGTTGATTTATTATAATTTGTATTATGCAAGTTATTACTATAAAAAAACTTACATCCCTGAATTTCAATGAAAATGGCAAAAATATAAATTCTTTGATTAAGTTTAACTTATAGTTGGCTTGTTTCGGTTGACTTATCCTTCCAGCTTTCATTTCTGCTGTTTCTTCAATCTTTGATGTGATTGGAGCTCTGTCCCCATGCGATATTGATTCACCAATTAATATTTGAGCTCTGAAACATGTCAGTTACTGAAAAGTGATTTATCTTTTAAATTTTGGTTGCTTCATATATTGATGCCAAAAAAATGTTTTTTAAAATTACATTTTCATTAAACGAATAATAATAAAAAAATAATATCCAAAACAAAAATTTAAACAAAAAATAAAATTATATATTTATGTAAGGGAAGATAGATACCCTTACACAGAGAAAAGTATACTTATACTTTGATTTCATTCTAAAAATGAACCGAGATTGGATGTTCAAAGATATTTTATTTACAATTTTTTAAAAAAGTATTTAAAAGAATGGGGACAAAGACCAGACTGGAAGATCACAACCCTACTCGCCCAAGTCTAATTATACTATACTAAATTTTCAGCTTCATTTTTTTAAAAAAATTCTGTACTATAAGAAAACTTATTTTTCATATGAAAAAAACAAGAAGTTCTAAAAGAACTAAAATAGCCTACTTTCCTGTTACTTAAATACTTACTAAAATTCTTATCTTGAAAAAGCTAGGTTTGTTACAGTAAGTGACATCCACAACCGTTTCTACATTAAATTTATATACATTAGAATAAATTTCACTAAACACAGCATCCAGCTATAATTTCAACTTCTCAATCAATTATTTTCATTACTTTTTTATCGCCAATAAAATAAATATTACTTATCGTCCGCATGATTATTTGCAGTTATAAATAAATATGAAATTTTTCGCGAAACAAAAACCAAAAAACTACTTCAAAATTCACTTAAAATAGGAAATGTAAATTAACAAGTAGGTTTGTAACAGAATCTGTCACTTAACCCGCATCCACAGGTAAAAAGGCGCCGAACACAGCATCAATTCTATATTAAGCATTTACCTGCTATAAATTCGGCTAATTTCATTTATTTTATTTCGAAAATTAAATAATTATTACTTAAATCGTTTGCAAAAATTAATATTTCAAAGAATAAATATCTAATAGTTCTCGCTTTTAAATAGAATGAAAACGTTGCATACCACTATACAAAGACACTCGAAGTTAAATATATTTGACGTCATTTCAAATTGATAGATGTCGCAAAAATAAATTTATTTTAATTTATTGTCTAAAATAATTAAACTTTCTCGCGCGATTGTTGCGATGGCAATGGTGATTTAATTCTAATAACAAGAAGTTCTTAAATAACTAAAATAGCCTACTTTCCTGTTACTTAAATACTTACTAAAATTCTTATCTTGAAAAAACTAAGTTCGTAACAGTAAGTGACATCAACAACCGTTTTTCCACCTTAAATTCTAAAATAAATTTCACTAAACACAGCATCTAACTAAACACAGCATCGTTCACTAAACACAGCTTTATTTGCAGTTATAAATAAATATTTAATTTTTCGTAGAACAAAAACCAAAAAACTACTCTTCAATAAACATTTACTTGCTAAATTCGGCTAGCTTCATTTATTTTATTTCGAAAATTAAATATTTATTACTTAAATCGTTTGCAAAAATTTATATTTCAAAGAATAAATATGTAATATTCCTCGCTTTTAAATAGAATGAAAACAATTTATATCAACATACAAAGATCTCGTAGAGAAATATATATTTGACGTCATCTTAAATTGTTTGATGTCTCAAAAATAAATTTATTTTAATTTATTGTCTAAAAGAATTAAGGTTTCTCAAGCAATTGTTGCTATGGCAATGGTGAATTAATTCTAATAAAAATGGCTTCCTATGTGTTAATTGTAATTTATTTATTTTATTTTATGGATAAAGTTTTGTCTGTGGCAACATTGTTTTGTGAAAGATGAATCAGTTTTCGAAAAAGTTTTAACTCTCTTGCTGTAACGGTTTTTTACTTGTGCCGGCTGTTTCATCTATTTTTAGAGAAATAAATTATCAGAGTTTTCTGTGAAAAGATTTGTTTCTGTAGTACATTGTACTTACATTTTGGCGCCCGAACAGGGACTCGAGAAAAAAGAAAATGGCAAGTTTCTTTAAATCCGGATATAAGAAAGCAGATTTGCTGGTAGTTCTGGAAGAAATTAACGAAACAGCGCCGGTGGGATCAACTCTAGCAAAGTTGAAGGACTTGATTTTGGCTAGCAATGAATATAACAAGGATCCAGAATTTGTTAAACAAGTACTTGAGGATACCGTTAGAGAACGAAAGAAACAAGAAGAAATACTTCTTCAAAAAGAAAAAGAAGAAAGACTTTTTCAAAAAGAAAGAGAAGAACGACTTCTTCAAGAAAAGAAAGATGCAATAGAGCTAGAAAAAGCAAAAGAAGCTTCAGAGTTAGAAAAAGCAAAGGAAGCTTCAGAGTTAGAAAAAGCCCGAATGGCCCATGAATTAGAAATGGCCAAGATACAGGCGCAATGTCGAGAAATGACTGCTCAAAATGCCGCCAATCCAAATTCCGTTACTGCTGAAGCAGTGAATTCTAGGAGGAAGTTTACTTTGCCGAAACTAGAGTTCAGACAGTTTGGCGACGATGTCAAAGAGTGGCTCCCGTTTTGGAACCAGTTCCAGCACATCGATAATGATGCGGACATTGCACTTGAAGACAAGTTCCAATATCTGATTCAAGCTACTGTGATGGGTTCCAGAGCGAGAGAAATCGTTGAAAGTTTCCCGCCAACTGGCGAAAACTATACTAAAGCCGTCGACAGTCTGAAATCAAGATTTGGAAATGAGGATCTTCTAGTGGAGATCTACGTAAGGGAACTTCTCAAATTAATCATCAATGTTCAGGTGAATAGATCTTTTCCCCTTACATCTTTGTATGATAAACTGGAAACTTACCTAAGAGCATTAGACACTCTTGGAGTTACTACAGACAAGTGTGCATCTATACTTTACCCGATGGTAGAATCTTGTTTCCCGGAGGAATTTTTGAAGGCATATCATCGAAGCAATTCTTCAACTCCTAAAATAGAAGCAAAAGAAAGGCTTAACAAGCTGATGGTGTTTCTAAAATCTGAAGTGGAGGGTGAAGCTCGAATTAATTTAGCGATGGATGGTTTTGGCCTGCTCAAAGTTGAAGATACCAAGGGTGCAAAGAAGAAGGTTGCATATGACATAAATAAAATCAGAGCGCCATCAACAGCCTCTGCCTTACACGCTGCTCCTTACGTCAAAGAACAAAGAAAAGGCTGCCTGTTTTGTGATGGTAAGCATAATAGTTCTGATTGTTTTTCCGCTCAGAAAAAGTCTTTAGCTGAGAGGCAGGAAATAGTTAAAAGTAAGAAAGGGTGTTTTGCCTGTTTGGCTCTAGGTCATGTAGCTAAGCGTTGCAGAATTTTCGTAAAATGCCTTATTTGTGGTAGAAAACACGTTACACTTATGTGTGATAGCCTGGAAAAAATGAGTAAATCAGCTTTAAAAGAACGAGAAGGTTCGCAGACAGAGACGCCAGTAAATGATGTAAATATGACGCATTTAAATAAGACACCAGAAGTTTTTCTGCAAACTTTGGTCGCCAAGCTTGTAGCCAACGGTAAAGAAATGAGTGTCCGTCTTTTGTTTGATACAGCATCACAGAGATCCTACATCGTCAATAACGTTGCCAAGTCGATGATGTATGCCCCTTTTGAAGAAATGAACGTGGCCCATTCCCTATTTGGAGGTGTAATCACTGATGCTAGAAAACACAAGAAGTATGAAATAACAGTTGCATCGCTCAAAGGAAAATTCTCATGCAAGTTGGAAGTAATGGGCCAAGATGTTATTTGTGAGAAGATATTGCCAGTAAGCAGAGGTCCATGGCTCAAAGAATTAAAGACTTTAGGAATCAATTTGTCTGATGTTAGCCAGACCTATGAACAAGTGCACATACTAGTAGGAGCAGATATGTTAGGCAGGTTGTTGACTGGGCAGCAAAAGGTTTTGTCAAATGGCATGGTTGCAACAGAAACAAGTCTCGGATGGACCTTAATGGGAAAGGTGCCGCATCAGAAGCCTGGTACAGAAAATCTAGCCATGTCAGTTATATCACTTTTTGTTAAAGAAGCTGAGATGGCCGATCTGTGGAGACTAGACTTAATCGGAATCCAAGATCCCATTGAGAAGAAATCTAAAAGGGAGAAAGATTTTGAGGCCCAAGAGCATTTTCTTCAGTCTGTAAAGGTCAATGATCAAGGAAGGTACGAAGTCCGTTTACCATGGGAAGAAAACGAATCTTTTTTACCCGATAACTATAACCTGGCAAAGAAGAGATTAGAGCGAACAACACTTCAGCTGAAATCCAAGAATATTTATTATGACTATGAAAAGGTGTTCGAAAGCTGGCTGGACGAGGAAATTATTGAAGAAGTACCCTCTAATGAAATTGCCTTACCAGGGAACTACTTGCCACATAGGGCAGTAATAAAGGAAAGCAGTACTACTCCTATTAGGCCAGTCTTCGATGCTTCTGCCCGTATGAAGGGTCATCCTTCCCTTAACGATTGTTTGCACAGTGGTCCAAATTTAATCGAACTTATCCCCGATGTTTTGCTGCGTTTCAGAGAAAGACGTATCGGTATTTCTTCAGATGTCAGAAGAGCGTTTCTACAGTTAAGTGTCGCCAAAGAAGATAGAGATTATTTAAGGTTCTTGTGGTGGCACGACGAAGAGAATAAAACGTGCAAAATATTTCGACATGCAAGAGTAGTTTTCGGAGTAACGAGTAGTCCTTTCCTTTTGGCAGCTGTCATAAGGTATCACATACAAAATGTTCAAGGATACGATGCAGATTACAAGAAAAGGCTCTTGCAGAGTTTCTATGTTGATAATTCTTTAACCAGCGTGGATACTTCAGTTGAAATGGAAGAATTTAAACAAAAATCCATTGAATTGATGCATAAAGGTAGTTTCGAGTTGAGGAGCTGGGAACACTCGTATTGCAAGAATTCACCCTCAGAATCATCCGTGTTAGGCTTAAAATGGAATAAAACCGAAGACACACTCAAAGTCAATATGAGTTGGTTGAAAGAATTGAGCGTGGAAAAAGTCACCAAGAGATCTATTCTGTCTGTGGCGCACCGTATTTTCGATCCCATTGGATATACCGCTCCAGTCATGCTGTGCCCTAAGTTAATGCTACAAAAGACATGGGTGATGGGCGTTGATTGGGATGAAGAGATCAGAGAAGATCTGAAAAAAGAATTTCTTCTGTGGTATGCAGATTTGAAAACATTGGAAGAAATTGAGATTCCCAGGTGGATTCAAGTTACCTCCGAAAATCTAAATAGCTGTTCTTTACATACATTTTGCGATGCCAGTAAACATGCTTATGCAGCTGTGGTTTTCTTGAGAATTGAAGATGAAGATGATGTCAAAATCAGTCTTCTGTCAGCAAAGTCTCGTATTGCACCGCTCAAAGAAGGGACCATACCTAGGCTCGAGTTGACTGCTGCCTTGGTGGGAGCTAGACTTGCACACTCAGTTGTGCAAGCCCTCGGCTGGAAGGATATCAAGCAATATTTCTGGAGCGATTCAACTACGGCTCTTGCCTGGATTTCGAAGGTAGAGAACTGGTCTGTTTTCGTTAGAAACAGGGTACAAGAAATAAGAAAATTAAGTAATCCTTCGTCATGGCATCATGTTCCGACCCATTTAAATCCTGGAGATCTACCCTCGAGAGGATGTAATGCAAAGCAACTCCTCGACTTTGCATGGTGGGAGGGACCGAATTGGCTGAAAGAACCTCGAGATAATTGGAGCCACCTAAAATCTACTGGAATACCGAATGAAGAAGAAATTTCAAAAGAAAAATTAAAATCCGTTACGACACTTGCTAATGTCGAGGAAAATAAAGAAACTAACTGGTACTACAAGTACTTTTCAAATTATGAGAAGATCATTCGTATGATCTGTTGGATTCTCAGGTTTATTGGGAATTCCTCTTCTGCCAAAGAAAGTCGAATTGTAGGAGAAATATCTGCATTAGAATATGAAAAGGCAGAGTTAGTTGCTCTAAAAATGATTCAGAAAGAATGTAATGAAGTACTAAATCACAAGAAGCTTAAAAATCTTTCAATATATACCGATGATGAAGGCGTTGTGAGGGTGAAGACCCAAATTATCTACAGGAAAGATAAAGAAGATTTTCGGAAACCGGTCCTTTTGCCTGGCAATCATGAGGTTGTGCTAAGGCTCATACGTTTTCATCATGAGAAAAACTCTCATTGCGGAGCTCAGATGCTACTTAATATATTGAGAGAAAAATACTGGATTATGAATGGCAAGAGAATTACCAGGAAAATCGTCTCAAAGTGTACCATTTGCGCAAGATTCTCTTCTCAGAAGTTGGAAAGTACTGTGTCTCCTCTCCCTGAAGACCGGGTAAAAGATGCGGCAGTCTTCCAGATTACTGGAGTAGATGCTGCAGGGCCCTTACACCTTAAAGACAACTCGAAGGCTTGGGTACTCATCTTTACCTGTGCAGTTTATAGAGCCGTTCACCTTGAACTTGTTAATGGTGCTTCAACGGAAACTTTTCTGATGGCTTTAAGAAGGTTTGTAGCAAGAAGGGGTAGATGCACTACTATATATTGTGATAATGGCACAAATTTCGTTGGTGCTGCTAACTGTCTACGTTTGCTCGACTGGAATAAGATTATCAAGCACGGTGCCATCAATAATATTCATTGGAAGTTTAACCCCCCGACAGCTGCGTGGTGGGGTGGATGGTGGGAGCGCCTCATACGAGTAATGAAGGATCTCTTGAAAAGAGTTTTAGGCCGCGCTCTCTTATCCCAAGAGGAGATGGTCACAGTTTTGTGTGATTGTGAATCACTCATGAACTCTCGTCCACTAACTTACATCTCGGAGAATAATGATGATCCTATACCTCTTTCCCCATCGATGTTCCTTCAAGATATTCAGGAGTGGAGAACTCCCGACTTAGATTCTGTTGACCAAAAAAGCTTAAATCGAAGAGTAAAATACAGACACGCCCTACATAAAGATCTTCGTAACAGATTTCGTTCAGAATATTTGGGTCTGCTTGTGCAAAGGAATAAGAAGATCGATCATCGAACCATATCGGTGGGAGACATCGTATTAGTTGGATCTGACAACACAAAAAGAATTGATTGGCCATTAGGACGTATTGTCGAGTTATTACCCGGGTCGGATGGCAATGTTAGACTAGTCCGAGTTCAGACTGCCTATTCGAAGCTCCTCCGTCCTGTTCAGCGAATATATCCTTTAGAAGTATCTTCAAAATCAGACCTTGTGAACTGTCCCATAAAGGATGCAGCTGTAAATACTACAGGACAAACCACATCGTATGTCACTAAACAAGGACGTGTAGTTAATTTTCCTGAACGTTTGCAGTTTTAAATATTGTGTTTTTGCCCAGAAAAAATTTTCATTTTTTCTGTATTATTGTAGTAACACTCGTATGTTGAGATGCTGCAGCATCTCAAGGTGGGAGGATGTTAATTGTAATTTATTTATTTTATTTTATGGATAAAGTTTTGTCTGTGGCAACATTGTTTTGTGAAAGATGAATCAGTTTTCGAAAAAGTTTTAACTCTCTTGCTGTAACGGTTTTTTACTTGTGCCGGCTGTTTCATCTATTTTTAGAGAAATAAATTATCAGAGTTTTCTGTGAAAAGATTTGTTTCTGTAGTACATTGTACTTACATTTCGTAGAGAAATATATATTTCTCGTAGAGAAATATATATTTGACGTCATCTTAAATTGTTTGATGTCTCAAAAATAAATTTATTTTAATTTATTGTCTAAAAGAATTAAGGTTTCTCAAGCAATTGTTGCTATGGCAATGGTGAATTAATTCTAATAAAAATGGCTTCCTATGCTTTTTAAATGAGCATTAAATTTTGAAGTTTTTTAAATAATTGAAGTACTTCGAATTCGAATTTTTTTCTGAAATTTTCAATGTATTCTAATTTCGATGCGCTGAATTTTTTGACGTATCTTACTTGTCCGTTGCATTTGTAGTTAAATTCAGCGATCTAAATGACTCGAAATTGAATTTCAATGCTAATTCAATGGGAAATTTGTCATCAAATAGTAGATTTATGTCCGTCCTATCGCACAGACAGACGGACAAAAAGTATGAAAGTTGGGTGTCTGAGGTTATACCTTTCTAATAAAAAAATAATTTTTAAGATCGGATTGACAGAACTGATTTTGGAAGGGGGGTACGGACAGACAGACAGACGGACGGACGGACATCGACCGCATGTCAATACCTACTTTTTCATTTTTTTTTAATTCTTCGAATTAAAAAAAAAAGAAAAGTAGGCTAAAAATGGCTTCCTATGCTTTTCAAATGAGCATTAATTTTGCAGTTTTTTAAATAATTGAAGTACTTAGAATTCGAATTCTTTTCTGAAATTGTCAATGTATTCTCATTTCGATGCGCTGAATTTTTTGACGTATCTCACTTGTCCGCAGCATTTGTAGTTGAATTCAGCGAATTAAATGACTCGAAATTGAATTACAATGCTAGTTCTATGGGAAATTCGTCAAAAAATAGTAGATTTATGTCCGTCCGATCGTACAGACAGACGGACAAAAAGTATGAAAGTTGGGTCTTTGAGGTCATAGCTTTCTAACAAAAAAAGAATTTTTAAGATCGGATGGATAGAACCGATTTTGGAAGGGGGGTAGGGACAGACAGACAGACGGACGGACGGACATCGACCGCATGTCAATACCAACTTTTCTATTTTTTTTAAATTCTTCGAATTTAAAAAAAAAAGAAAAGTAGGCTAAAAAATATTTACAATAAAGGACCGCTTTATATTTTAGCTACATATATTTTATTGGTAAATGTAATTCCATTATTTATATGGCATATTTTATCCTCATATAAAAAAACATCTGCAAATATATCCAATACAGCTGGATAAATGTAGTTAAAGAAATATATTTTTTAAAAATTGGATTCATGCAAAGGCACTTTGGTTTGGAGATCCGCGGTCATTCGGGCTCATTCGACTTTTTAAAGCCTATGGAGTGCTTTTTGGCCACATTGCAAAAAGCGCTTCTGTAATAATTTTGTCACTTTCAGATTTCAGATACAGGACATTAAAAAAATGTGATAGCTTGTAAGTTTTTTTAAGAGCTAAATTTCTGAAAGAAGACAATGTTTATAGTAATAACGAACAACACCAGGTAGCAGCACCACAATTGAGTTGTGTTTAGAGCAGAGCACCAATGCAGCAGCAGCACCAATGGTTACCCTGTGTTATTAACCATGCAGGAAAACCTTGCAAAAGAGTTTTAGTTCACCCATTTTTTTTAAATATATTATTTAAGGCGATAAATTTAATTGTATTTTTAAAATAATTTTATAATCGTTGGTAAAATGTTTATAAAGTTAAAAATTTTTATAATAAGCATGAGAGAAAATTATTTTATCCATGATTTTAGTATTTTTAAAAATTTTATTCATAAATTTGTTCATGAATCATCTGAGATTTTAAAAAAAAAATTCATCAGTGAAGTCTTATTTTATTTTAATTTTGTTCTACGCCGTGGATTCAATGTTTTTAAACCTCAATGGGGCATGTTTCAGGTCTTGAGTCGCAACAGAAAAGTTTGATGAAAATAATTCTTTTCTCGAACCTTTATTAATGAATCAATGTAATGTGGTAACAAAGCAAAGATCGAAGAAACAGCATGGATAAAAGATGAAATAAAATACGTCACCTGAAATAAGCCAATAGCATGAGCCTTTGTTGTATTTCTCAAGAGAACTTATTGGTCTTGGCTAAACCTACGTAAATTAAATTATGAACCATATTGGATTCAATAAACCCTAAAATTTATTAAGTCTAAACTAGGGTTGTCTGCTGTTGTAACTTCTGTTTTCATTTTATTTCACTCTCAAAATTAGCGTTAATTCGTCTGATGTGTTACTTTTTAGAGTTCTTTACTTGCAACTTTTTTTTATTCCTGCTATTTCTTAAAATCTATCGATATAAATTCGTATAAATTTCAAGTATCCAGGGCTTTACCAAAACGTTAATTATGTTGGAAAACTTCGGTTTGATGACATTTTGTGGAGAAATTCGTCGAAATTGGGGTACAGCAATTTGACGTGTTTTACGAAAAAAAAATTAGTCCTCTTAAAGAAAAGTTTGTACACAGCATTCGCTTTAGTAAGGTAAGGAAATATTGGCTGGCTCAAAAAAAATTCTAAGGGGACCAAAAATGAAAACTATACCGCTGTAACTGTTGCCACTCACAGCGTGAAACATTCCTGTTGGGTGTCCACCAGAAGTTCACTAAACCGGAGTTTAACCTCAGTTTTCCATAACCTTTGGTACATAATAAAACAAGCAGCAGGTATTTTACGGATACCGGAAGCCAAACGCTGTGATATCAACACCCTACAGCCAACAAAACTGCAAAAATCGAAGACAATTTCCTCATTACATTCCCATTGAACCCTTCCATCAAGGCCGAACCAGCCTGTCAACCGATGCCAAAACCAAGAAAGAAATAATGAAAAAAATATTTTGAATGAATTTCAACCGGGAATGAATTTCGTGTGCGCGCATTCTTGTCGGAATTCTTCCACTAATCAATGGCGGGCTTTTCCAGTTGGCTGTCTTCTGTTCCTTTTCCTTTGGAATGCCGTCTGAGAAGTTTACCAACACCCCTCAGGGGATCTTACAGTCAACCGCCGATAATTATATTCGATAGTTCATTTTTTTACTTTTGTTTTTAAATAAGTCCTTTGCTGCATTCATTCTTTTCAGTTTTGTTTACCTTCGTCCGCCAACACGATTTGTTGTTGAAGTGAAAAGTCAATTTCGTGACAGAAAATTGGCATAGAAAGATTACTTTTAAGAAACATTCTTTGAAAAGTAACCATTTTTCCACACTTCCTTGATCGACAGTATATAATAGCGCTAAAATTTATTCAACAAAATTAAAAACGAGAGTTGTAAAACTATGAATTCCGATTGCGTAAAGGTCGGCCTTGGATGAAATGAATTTCATAGATTAGGACATGCGAAATATGATATAGAAATAAGCTGTTTATTTTATTTTGCCGTTTAGTCCAGTGAATAGAGACTCAAAAAGGGGGTTTACCATACAAAAGGTCCGGTATCGCTGATTTTTTTATATGTTGTTTGTGACCCCTAGGTAGTAATAAATGTGAGTTTTCGTCATCCTCGTTCTATTGCTTTTTCCGCCATCTTGAAAAAGCGTTCGAAATTTCGCCCATTTTCCAGTTTTTGGCCTATAACTTTTTTCCAAAGCATTTTTGAATATAACTTTTCGACACAAAGTTGTAGAAAACAAAATTTTCTTCAAAATAGGTATGAAAAGTTTTTATGTACAACAATTAGTTAAGGAGCTACGAATCAGCAAAAAGGGTGTAAAATCGAGTGTTTCGAAAAAATATTAAGTTCTAACGACTTTCTATCGCCGTAACTCACATAAAACTTCATTTTATCAATAGACAATGATTTAACAAGTCGTAGAAAATTTAATTTCCTATAAAATACACGTATCAAAAATAAGTTTCTTATATATTCCAAGAAGAAAGGTTAAATTTACAGAAACCCAAAAAAAGTTCTATTTTCACCCGCCGATACAATGTTTTATTTTTTTGAAGGTAGCCCTTTACCATTGTAATTTTTCACTATTTTTGTGAATACAAAACTTACAGAAAATAATTTTTCCTACAAAATGGTTCTATTTTGTGTTTCATACGATAGAATGTAACGGAGCTACGTTGTTCGAAAGATGGCGTAAAGTCTTGAATTTCGCCAAAATAGTTTTTTTATCACTTTAAATCCCAATAATTAAAACAAAAAACTTCATTTTAGTGGAAAATACGTAATTATTCTAAAACTTGCAGACATCATTTATTATATTAGTAAGATCTCAAAGAAATTTTAGATTCAACTAAAGAATTTTGGTAGGGTCAAGTGGGGTAAGTGTGATTGGGGGTAAGTGTGATAAACAGCTCTTGTAACTTTGGAAATCATTCTAAAAATCTGAAAGTTTGCAATACAGAACATTAGACCACTTATAACTAAACTAAAAAGAAATATTGACCTTATTTTTTGTTTAAAGAAAGTTTTGAGCTTTTGAATTTAAGTGCAACTGTCTTCTTTTTATGTAGGTTTTCCTATGTGGGGTAAGTGTGATAAAACAGCAATGGATTTTGAAATGCAAATTTTGTACACTTAAAATTGGAATTCAAACATATAATTTTTTTTCTACATATGTATGTTTCTTATAAGGATTCACTACCAATTTTAGGATTTGGAATTTACTTGAAGCAGAGAACGAATTTTCTTAATAAAAAATGCAGAAACACTATCACACTTACCCCACTTGACCCTACATTTTTCGAAAAGCATGAGTAGAAGCCGTTATATGTTTTGTCTAAGACACAGAGAAAAGAAGGGAAATAATTTTAGCCCCAAAGATCTTACGATATCTCGATGCTTTTAATAAAAAAAAAACATATATATTAGATATCGTTGCATAGTTGTTATTGATGGTGGATATCTACTCCACCAAATGGTGTGGAGTCGAAACGCGACATTTTCTGAAATTTACACTGATTATCGGAAGTACATTCTTAAGCATTATGTATCTACGGTATTTGATGCATTTGATGGCTATCACGTCCTGTCAAAATAGACATTTTAATTAAATAAAATTCGCATACAGCTAAATTTTGGTATAGGTCATTGGAACGCTATTATAGTGTAAATAAAAAGTCCTCACCTATCGCATGTCTGCTAAAAAATTTATTTTAGGTCAAAGTTCGCAAATACAGTCTAACCTCAATAACTAGACTTCCTATAAGTCGAATAATCCATTTAAGTGGCCGATCTCCTTTGACAGCAAGTTTCTGAAAATTCTATTACAACCATGACGTTGAGTAGTTATGAATATAAAAATAGTTTTAAGAAAGTATTCAGAGCTTGTGAACAATTATAGTAAAATATGCTTCAACAATCACGCTTCCATGATATCTTTACAAATCAAACATGATATCTTTACAAATTTTTAATTTTTTCCATCGTTTAAATTTATATGTGCTCAACAAACATTAATATAGGTCATGAACTAAAATCGTTAAGATATCAGCTCCCAATTTTTTTATAGGCAAAAGTTTGAAGCATTATATCGAAAACACATACAAACAAGATAGTAACATGCATATGAATGGTTTTAAAATATCCCATTCTTAATAGTTTTACACGATTCTAGTTCAAAACCTTCTTCACACTGTTACTAAACTACTGTAAAAATTTGGAAGCAGTTGATAATAAAGAACTTCAGTTTTTATGTTTTGCGTAATGCGTTTTGAAAAAAAAATGCAAAAACAAGCAAAAAATGCTTTAAAGTGCTATAACTTCGGTTCTATTAAAAACTAAAATGAAACAGATTTAGAAAGCTAAATGTTTATTTTATATTAAAATGCAAAAAAATACAAATGTTTGATATTTAGTCGATTTTTGCTGAAAAAAGGTCATCGGATACCTTAACTCGAACTTTTTAGTAGAGTCTCGATTCATTTCAATACTTTTCTTTAAAAAACTGTCCCGATAAAACTCGAAGTGAACATTAACCGGTGGCCAAGGAACCATTCATTAGAATACAGCCTAAATGACTTAGCCAGCAGGAAAGGGATATTTAATAATATGTATATATGGATAATAGTTAATAATAGATATTTAAGTTTTATATAAAAAAAAAGACAGGGAACAATAAAAGAGTTCAACTATCTTGCTTTCCTCCAACATCTGCTTCTGCTTATCAACACTTGTATCGAGTATACTATCAAGTTCAAGCGTGGCTAGGCAATCAACTGAACCCTGAAGACTGGGGTTTTAAATTATTAAATAATATTTTGGAGCCAATTCAAACTTTACTCCCACCTGCTCCAGAAAAACTGCTTAATATACTATATTTTGTAATTGCAAAAAGGGTTGTAGTGCAAACTGTGGCTGTAAAAAAGTTGGATTATATTGTTCTTTAGTAGGTACCAATTGCCATGGCCAATCTTGTTTAAATGTTGATTCAAATGCAACAGATGAGGATTCTTATATAGGAGATAACCGATGCATCTTTATGAGAACTATTCCTACCAGCTTTATTGAATAGAAAACTATCTAATAAAACTAATAGAAAATACTACTGAATGCACGAACTCCATTTGATAAAGACTGTTTATTTTTTGAAACCTAGTAATACTCACATGAATAATCAAAAGTATATTCATCGAAGAATTTATCTGCTTATCCAAACTGTCAAAATCATATTTTTTTTATTACATGTGTGTGTATGTGCAATAACTGGCTGCGATACTACGTCAGCATTAAGCAACGTTCAGAGGGGGTAAAACATCAGTATTTAAATTGGTTGAAAAACGTAATGATTGTAACGTAATGCAGTGTACAATAGAAAATTAATCATTTTCTATTATACACTTCCCATATTTTTTTCGTAGTAGTTTTATTTAAACTATTTGTTGAAATGAAATTGAAATCTTTTATCAAATCACAAGTATTTTTCATTTGAATAAATAAACATCTTCGTTTTTTTTAATGTAACTAAATTCTTTGGTATTGAATCTGAAATAACTTTTATGACCGTACGAATATAATAAATGATGTCTTCAAGTTCCAAAATAATTATATTCCACTTAAATGAAGTTTTTTGTTTTAATTATTGGAATTTAAAGTGATATAAAGCTCTTTTGGCGAAATTCAAGATTTTAAGCCGTCTTTGGAACCACGTATCTCCGTTACATTCCATCGTAGGAAACACAAAATAGAACCATTTTATAGGAAAAATTATTTTCTGCTAATTTTGTATTCACAAAAATAGTGAAAAATTACAATGGGAAAGAGCTACCTTCAAAAAAATAAAACATTGTATCGGCGGGTGAAAATAGAACTTTTTTTGGGTTTCTGTAAATTTAACCTTTCTTCTTGGAATATATAAGAAACTTATTTTTTATACGTGCATTTTATAGGAAATTAAATTTTCTACGACTTGTTAAATCATTGTCAATTGATAAAATGAAGTTTTATGTGAGTTACGGCGATAGAAAGTCGTTAGAACCTAATATTTTTTCGAAACACTCGATTTTATACCCTTTTTGCTGATTCGTAGCTCCTTAACTAATTGTCGTACATAAAAACTTTTCATACCTATTTTAAAGAAAATTTTGTTTTCTACAACTTTGTGTCGAAAAGTTATATTCAAAAATGCTTAGGAAAAAAGTTATAGGCCAAAAACTGGAAAATGGGCGAAATTTCGAACGTTTTTTCAATATGGCGGAAAAAGCAATAGAACGAGAATGACGAAAACTCACATTTATTACTACCTAGGGGTCACAAACAACATATAAAAAAATCAGCGATACCGGACCTTTTGTATGGTAAAACTCCTTTATTCACTGGACTAGTTGCACGATAACTGGATTTAGCATGAACAATCAATTAATCATTTCAGATTGCAGAGTTTTCAAAGACATTCCTAAAAAGAAAAACTTGGTGGAGCTAACAATTGAAGTTATTTGAATTCCTTTTCAATTGAATATTCTTTTGAATTTATGAGATAAAAGCCTTGACCAGCCAGAAAAGCTAAATTTATTTCGAACTGTAACTGATATTTTTTTTTCAAAAGATTTTTAAAATTATATTTCTGAAGTATTGTAAAGAGTTTTTAAATTTATCGGTATCTCCTATACTAGAAGCCGCCGAGTTAGTTACTATCAATCATTCATGACAAGTGGCTAAGTCAACCATAGAACCCCATTTTACATCCTAAACTCGTACTAAAAATTCTATTTCCCGGGGCAGGGTGAGGATCTGATCTGAAAAACTGCATTGGTTTCTGAACTACCGTGCTCACAATAATTTAATATATGTATTTCGTTTATAATAAAAAAACATAATAAAATTTGAATTGTATTCTATCAGTGTTTTATAAAAAGAAGGATATCAGAGAGGTTATCTTTTAATAATATCTAACAAAAAATACATTTCCATAACTATACATTGTTAGGATAATTGTATACAGAACATCATTTTCATAGTTTCCTTGGAGAGCTCGAATAAAACATTTGCCAAAGTCTTACGTCTTCGAATCGCCTTTTTTCATCAATATTTTACATTCAATATTGAATTGCATTATTGGAAGGCATATTTTATAATCGTATATCCTGAATTCTATACCTAATTGTTCCTAGTCTTGAAGTTCGATAGACTTATAAGCCTGTCTTGGATTCGCATAGAAGTCTGTACAATGCTTGGAATTGTCATGCGTTTATAGATTATATTCAGTATAGACATCCAAAGATTTATATAGTGTTTATATTTAGAGCTGGAATGTAAATATAATTTGTTTAATCAACTGCATGGGACTAGGTCATTAGACAGAATTTAGATTCAAACATAGCTAATAACATACATAGCTCAAAATATAATAGTTCATTATTGAAAACGATATATTTTCATTCGGTTTCGATGGGTTTTGGCGGTGGCTCCAACTGTGGTGGCGGAGTGTTCGGTTCTGCCGCCAAACTCAGGAGGTTTTCGACCTCATTGGGGCCCGGAATGATGAGCGTCTTGGCGAAACCGGCCACATTGTTGGGCGTCTTAATGGTCACATTGTTGCCTGGAGATGAAGACATAGTCACTGACAGCGTCGAGGTTTCCATGGAGGACTCCTGCGCGGTGGTGTAAGACACATCGGAGTCGTTGCCATTGACGAGTTTTTCGGCGGTCTCATCAGCAATCTCCTCGGAATCTTTGCTCGAGAAGATGGGTTTGTACAGAGACTGGACGGAGATCCTCTCCAGTGGATATCTCCCGCTGTCTTCCGAGGTTGAGGTCGAGATCTTGGTGACTCGCCAACTGGCGTCCATGGCCGGGTGTGTGCTGGCCGGAGGGGGACTGGGGAGCTTCTCGTAGTTGGTCATGTCCGGCTTGATGATGGGTATGCTGATGGTCACTGGAGAGAACAGCGACGTGGACGTGGTTGTTCGAATGGTCTGTTTCGTGACGGAGACGTCTTCTACTTCGTCATCCTGCTTTGCCGAGGCGAGGTAAGGCACGTCGTCCAAAGATACGTCGTCGTCCTTGAGGAAGTCTTTCACTTCAATGACCTTGCGATTGGGGGTAGACGTGATTGGCTTGTCTGTGTCTGGATTGTCTTCGCTTCCAGAGGATGAATCTAGGCTGATGTCCAGGTCTAAAGTTAGGATCTTTTTGGGAGGGGTCTCTTCAATACGTTCGCCTGGCGACTCGATATGTCCATTTGTTTCGTGGTTCTCCGTCTTGATCGATGATATGACGATGGCTTCGTCGTTCGTCAATTCGTCTTCAAGTTTGACGTGCCCATTTGTAAGGCCTGGCAGAACTTTATCCAGACCATCCTAAAAAATTGTAACACACTTGTTAAAGGATAAAAGTACTAAAATATTTAAAATCTAATTAAGTTTTTAAGTCTAGTAATGAGTTCCAGAAACATTTCGGAAATTAATTGAATAAGTGAGAGAAATTTGTTTTTCTCCACTTTCCGAATATAAACAATTGAATAAAAATTGTTTTGAAAACTTTTTCGTATATATTTTTTAGAAAGTTACTTTTTATTAATATTTTATTTATTTATTAATGCAACATTTCATTATTGTAACGTTGAACATTATTTTTGATATACGAACCATTTGTTACTTTTAATAGTTCTACTGAAATGTCCGATTTCTATAGAAGAATCGAATCGTATAAATAACAATTTCGTAGAAGTTTCAAGGACACAATCCATCTTCAGGATATATAGAACTTAAAAGTAAGGTCCATTTGTTGTTTGGTTCAATATATGAGTATTACAGAAATCAAAATTTTTATGAAAGCAAATAATTTGGTATTTCACTAAGAATGTTTTTTTTTTTTAAAGGCCCATTGTTCTTCCACCAAGCTCTTTATTTTTAATTGTGTAAAAACGTCTCCACACACAACCACGGACTTCTAAAGCAATATGATCTGCTATTGTGAAAAAAGTAATTTTAAAAATACTCACATCCCATCGTTTGAGTCCTCCTTCCGTTGTCTCCCCGTTGAGGTCTCCTTCGCCATTTTCCTCGTAGTCATCCTCAAAGGCAGGAGTGCGAAGAATTTTCTTCTGCCTGTTCAGGTTCTCGCCAGGAATGCTCTGCTGCTAATTAAGATAAACAGCATGGTTTATATACGTGGCATGAGAAGAATGTGGAAGGGTACTCAAATTCCATCAAGTGGTTTAAATTTTCTTTTAATAAGACATCAAGTCATCCGAAAGCCATTGCAGCTCTGCATCATTTCCAAATCGCTACAATGTGACCTGTGTTTGCTAAGAATGGATGGTTATGTAGTCTGATTTGGATTTCATTAGTCAGTTCCTCTCTGAGAAGCTGCTGTTTTCAAAATTTAAATTATAGTGCGGAAGTGACTTTTCTATTTCCAATAATTGTTTTTTGCTCAGCGATTAATTAAATGCATGAAAGTAAGCGAACACCACATGTGGACACAATCAGGTGTCTTAATCTTGTCTTAATCTTTTGTTTTTTGACGTTATCAATACGATTTATTAAAACGGTTTTAACGTAAAAATATATAGCCACACTTCAAAACTAATTCCATCACTCAAAAGATCGACAATTTTCAGCAGATATCAATACAGAGTCAATGCAGAATTAATCCATGATTTCGTGGTTGATTTCTTGCTTGTACTTTTCTGTATATAATCATGTGACTGGTATGTATAAAAAAGTCACTTCTTTTTGCTAATCCATAGACTTATGAAGTCAGAGAAGAAACATTTATTGTTTCTTTAACTCTAAAGTAGTTATTGTAAGAATTTTTTCAGGTTATGAAGATCCATTACTTACGATGTAGTATTTAAATTTTGCATTTCGTCACTGTAAACTTTTGGTTAAAAAGGTTATCAAGCAAACTTAACAATACGTGCTTTAATCTTAGGATTTCATCAACAAATAGAAATTAAAAAATTTTCTACTCTTTTGAATTCATAACCATAACATAAAGATTTTCTGCTGTTTCCACTCACCTTAAGATCCATGGAAACTGCCCTCTCCAAAATGGACTCGGAGCTGCCCTTGGCCCTCCTTTCCAGCGTAGTCAGGTCCCCTAGAGACGACGCCTTCCTCTTCCCCGGACTGCCGGATACCGAGTCCTTCTCCTCCTCCTCATCCGGCTCTTTTTGATCATCCGGACCCTCAGAAGTTGTGTCTGGCACTTGGCTTGTGGGGGGCGGTGGGGGCTCGGTGTTGGGGGTGACTGGGTCGGGCTGGGTTTGCTCTTGCTTGGTCTGGAATCAGTGAGTAGGGAAGATTGAAGTTACTAATAGCGGCATGCTACATAAAAAATATATAGTGGGGGGTGTTAAATATGACCCAAAGTCCCAACGCTGTGTACGATGTCACCTTTAAAAGTGGCGTTAGGTGTCTACTCAGGTGTAGGATCGTCATTTAACTTTGATTCCAAATCACGCCAAAAAAACCTCATTTAACTCTATTACAAAGGTATTTCATAACCATACTGTGCTTTTAACGCGAATGTTAGGTAGGTAGGATGATACATACGTATTTTCCGAGGTTTGTGTACTTGATCAGAGACCAGCTTTTAAACCTTCGTCAAGTAAGACAGACGTACAGACAGAATTTTTACTAGCACAGAGAGAGAAAGTACACCCAGGGCGAAGGCGGAAATCGAAGCCGCATCCAGTACAGTGCGCAAAATTTTAACGTTATGGGATGCGATGAAACCCACTAGACTAGGCAATCCGGGCATCAGAAAATTACTTTTTGTAAGCTTATGTAGTTATGCATATAGGTCCCGCTTGAGCGTTTTCTGCTTAGACCTCTTTGGTATAAGCCGAGCAATCAACTTTATCTACTACTTACACTGCATACATGCTGGAAATTTTATTTCAATAACTTTTACGGTACACCTTACCAACTTTCAGTGGTATCCTCACACGGATCTTTTCAACAGGATTTTTAGCCTACTTTTCTTTTCCTTATTTCAAAAGAATTTAAAAAAAATGAAAATGCAGGTATTGAAATGCTGACGATGTCCGTCTATCTGTCCATTCTATCCCCCGTCCGAAATCGGTTCTATTAGCAGATCTTGAAAATTCTTTTTTTTATAAAAGAAAGCTATGATCTCCGAAACCAAAGTTTCATACTTTTTGTCCGTCTGTCTGTAAGTCCAGACGGACATCTGTCTACTGTCGGCGAATTTTCCATTGAATTAGCATTGGAACTTAATTTAGGCTGTTGCCACATCGACAATGGCATGAGAAACTCATTGTGACAATGTCCGATATCTGTCCGTCCGTCTCACTGTCCGTACGAATTTCAGTAAGCAATTAAATAACGGGGGAAAGTAGGCTATTTTAGTTCTTTTAAAAGTTCTTGTTTTTTCCCAAATAAAAATAAGTTCTTGTAGGTGGATATTTTTCTGTACTGTATTATAAATAAATATCAATAGAAATCAATTTATTCCCAACTTACCCCTGCTTCATTCTCTTCATCAGATCTATGCACATCTGCCGCAGTCTCGGTAGTCTTCAAAACAGGGCCGTTTGCGGGCGGGGGTGCAGGAGCCCTTCTTTTCGCTGGCGTTCCATTGGTTTTCCGGGGCGGGGCTGTTGGATGCTTTTCCACTGATGCTTCCTGTTCGGTGTCGTTTGCAGTGTTGGCTGCATGGGGGACATCTGGGTTTGTAGAGGGAACGTCTTGTTCTTTTGGTTGTAGAGGAGCAGATGAGGGCTTATCGTCGGAGGGTTCTAATGGAAATAAGAATTTTTTTGAGTAAAAAATGAATTGTACAATGTATAAAGTACAAATTTGATAACATTAAAAATAGTTAATACAAATTGGATTATTAGATATATTTTTTGCACTATTATGCCATACAATCATATTTAAAATTACACATTTGCTAATTTTACACTATTATTTAAAGAATAAAATATTATTTAAAAGACGATGAATCAAATTTTATTTTTAAGGATTTAGCAAAGTAAAGGAAATGAAAAAGGGATTTCCGTGTACGTCATACAGTTATGATCGGTCAGTTAATTTAAATAAATTGTTGTTGTCTTACGAGAGAATTACGTTTTTCCCTTCTTGGAAATAAACCCTGTAGAACTGGTTTTACTGCGCTATCAGTTTTGTCAAGGAGAAGGCAACAAGGAGTAAGAACAATTGGATTTGCTAACTTGACTCATTTGCTCATTATTTATTTTGTTTTTTTTTATTTATTTTCGGGGTACTGGATATTATTTGATAATATACTATATCTTACGAAGTTTTACACTGAGAAAAAAATGGCGACCATTACATTTTTTTTTATAAAACAATTTTCCTAAAAAATTTGACGACAAAACTTTGTACACAAAGTTAAAGAACGACAGTATTCACAATTAGAAGTTACCATTGAAAATATTCCGTTTGGTGGCGGTTATGCAATTTTGTCGACTTTATCTCTAGAAATGGAAAAGTACCTAAATGGAATATAATTGTTTCACGAATTACAATTTTGTAACAAAAATTCGAAATTTGATAATTTAGAGATGGAAATCTAAGCTGACCTAAGATTTAAAAAGTTAAGTATGCGTTAGTTAACCATCTAACGTGACTCTTCAAAGACGGAGAACCATTGAATCAAAACTGCAAATTATTATAACGGTGAAGCATAATTAAAAACTTTAGTAGATGTTTAAAAAATACGTCCATAAGAAATGCCTACCAATTTCTTGGCTGAGTTTTTCCTGTGATCCCTGCCCGTCCCTGGCTGGTTTGACGGGTGGAGCTTGTCTCACGGGCAGAAGGGGTGCTTCAGACTTCACATTGATTTGCTCCACGCGGAAACGTGAACTCTTCACCTCTTTCTTGACAATTTCTTCCTTAACCGCAGGTGTTGCTGGAAAAATATAATACTCTATTAGTATAAAATCTGTTAATTTGGTTCTCTAGAGGAATTGAAAAATGCTATAATTTGGGAAAAATAGTTTTATTCGGATGGTCATCAACTGATGATAATGTCTGTCTGAAGAAAGAGGCCCGGGTTAAAGCAAAAACAATCGTATTCACCTTAAAGTAATAGGATAAGGCCCATTATTAAATATTTTTTTACAAATATGCTTCATATAAAATTTGATTTTGCGCTTCAATCATAATTTTGTACCAAAAACATGGCACAGATGAAAATTATTTTTCGACAAGGGGTTGTGACTGGGCAACCATATCCAAGTCCACTTCTCGCCGGCATAAGAATGGATTTTAGTTTTAAAACACTTAAAAATTTAATTGGATAAGAAAATGTGTATAGTGCGTTGTTTCCCGAACAAAATCAATGTATTTTCCATAAAGTACAATTTACCAGTTGTGCTTTTCGCAGGCTGGGGCACAGAAGAGGTCACTTTGTTGATGGAGTCACAAGAAGACGTGCTGGACTTCCTGCTACTCTTGGATTTGGTCTCGTCACTGGATTTAACTGTGACCGCTGGTCTGGATTTAGGACCTCCGTTGCTGGCTTCTACGCTCTGGGATCGCTTAGGGGCGGAGCTAGAATCTTTTTGAAGTTTGCTGTTCACAGCTGGAATGGAAGAGATACCAGTGTTGTATTCTGTTTTTTTTTCTCCAATGCAAAGTTATTAAACTAAAGTAACACAAGTAGCAAAAATTGTTTTTAGAAGGTTCGTCTAACCTATTATTTTATGGTTGACCAATACCGCTCTAGAGCGGCATTAATTCAAAGTAACGTAACTCTACTTTTCAACTAACTAAGGAACTTTTAATCCTCACCTTAAGTTTACTGAAATCCAGATATGAAATTTTGTCAGTACGAGCCCACCGTCTCAATTCTCCATAATTACTATGCATATGCATAGATTTTGTTATAAAAAAAGTAGATAACTATTTAACAAACTAGGAGACAAGTCCCAAAACGAACTAAACATGCTGTTTGGTAACTATTTTTTTTTCTACGAGGTTACAGAGTTTAAGACTAAATTCAAATGGAAGCTGAACTAACCAGGAGAGTTTGCCTCTTTCTGGAAGCCTTCCTTTCCGATCTGGGTTAGGTCGTCAATGGACTGGCTTCTATACAGAGGATGAAACAGGCCCCGCTGGCCACAATTCCTGAAGCTGGTTGAGGCACCAAGTCTCTTTGGCGAAGACGACGGTAGGTTGGCGACGTGGTTGGTACCATTGCTAGAAGTCGGGCTTTTTTCTAGTTCTAGTTTAACGTCGTATGGAGACGCGTAGGATAGAATGGTGAGAGCATCTTCGTAGACCATTCCAGCGAAGGATACTGTCACGCCTACGATGCGGTCACCTGAAGATATAGAGGTTAAAAAATTAAAGCATTGGAATCTAAAATATTTGAGAAAAGAGCAAGTGTGAATTGAGAAAGAGCTTTGGGTTCATATCCTACCTATTGTAAATTGCATATGTAGTATGTACTGGAAAAAATACAGAAGTAACGAGATACTCAATTGTTAAACAAAGCCATACTAAACTTTGAAACAAGGACATACTTAAAATTGAGCACAATAGGTCGATTTCAACTCATTTTTTCAAGCATGGACATGCTCAAAAACGAACTCCAGCCAGTTGGCCTATTCTATTAGTTATATAAGGCCTATTCTATAAGTATTCCTCATATTTTGAGGAATGAGTATGATTTATGCAAGTTTTAAACTTGAGTAACATTTACTCGGGAGCCATTTTGACTACCTGACATACTCAGATGTCATTTTTTTTTTGCTCAGTTTTTAAAAAGTTGTTTTTGGAGTGTCATTATACGAAGGTGGTATTAGGTATTCTCCGATATTTAAACCGGTTATACATTTTTTCGAGAGGAGAGTCGACATAAAGACATAAAGTTTGGGGCAAGATGGCACCTAGAAAGTTCCAGGTTTCCAGTACAATCTTGCACTAAAATTTTCAATTGCACAGTTCACCACCCACCTGCTTTGATCTTTCCGGACTCCGATGCCGGACCCCTGTGCAAGACATCCTTGACGAAGATGCCGTCCCTCATGTTGCCGCAGATGTTGAACCCGAGCCCTGTGAAGTCGTGGCCACGCAGAGGTACGGTTACCCTCTCCAGGTGCTGTAATGAAAAAGGTACATCACATCAGTACACTGCAAAAAATATTGTAAATTTACGAGCATTTGCCTTTTAATTTTTATGGGCAACAGCCTAATTTGAGGCAGAATGGTCTGACCCACTGAATGAACGGCCTTATCCCGCAGACTGTTAGAAAATTAGGGCGATTCCCATATTTTTACTTTTGTGGCGGTCAGCACAAATACCCAATACTATAACTTGTCTATCCATCAGAATGCGAGCCTCGAAAGCATTTTCCTCCCCCATCACCGCATGTGATTAACTTCGAAACCGCGTGAGCATGTTTTTCCAAACCCTACTTGGGTTTGAACTGTTCGGATTTTTAACCTCACAACCGAACCTCACAACCGTTAGGCTTAAAACAATGCTCCCCCCGTTTCGATCCTAACAAAACCAGACGAAAGGATGGGGGAAGAAAATCTTTTCGAGGCTCGCATAGTAAATATACAAGGTAGAGCCCCGAGATCGAGTAATTGCTTTGTCGCAGACGGTTCAGTATTGGGTTCGCACGCAAGAGGTTCCTGGATCTAAACCGGGTCGATCCATATCTCTTCACAGTTTCAGCCCATCTATTAGCTATAGAAAACGATGGGTTTAAATGTTTTTTTAATGGGGTGTGGCTGGAATGACTGCTGCCGTTTCCTGTCCGTTATTTTACAGGGATTTTTGGTAACAGTGTACAGTAGACACAAATTGTCCAAACGCACAAAAACTTTATATTTGACTAAACTTATGTTGAATTATCAAAGCAATATCGCTAATTAAAAAAAAACGTTAATGATTTTATTTAGTGAGGACTTGTCTAGGAGATTATTCTACTACGGCAAAGTTGCCATTTAAGGCCAAAACTTCTGCATTTGACTACGCTCAACCTCCACCAGATGCTATATTGAAAGACATATACAACTGTACAGATACAAATGTACAGACACACAAAATCTTTATATTTGACTAAATTTGCTTTGGAAATTTAAATCGTTGATTGATATTTCAAAAAATAAAAGATTTTAATGAGTGTCTAGAGCTACTCTGGAGCTTATCTAAGGACAAATTTACCCTTTAGGGCCACATTTGACAAAGCTCAATCTTTCCAGATGCTTCTATAAAATAGTTATTTAGTGCAACGAGTGAGTAAAGTGTTGTAAGTAGAGGGGAATAATGTCTATTTGACCAGCGAGGTATGAAGTAAGTCAAATATTTTTCCTGAGTTATAAATAGTTTAATTTTTGCAAGAGGAGTTTGATGCATATTTTTTTATAATTACGTGCAAAACATATTTTAGGATATAAGATTTTAAGGTTACTAAGTAGTTAGCCAAAGTTTTAAAGTAATCTATCAAGTGCCCGATATAGTATTTTTTTATTATCATATATTTAACAGGATTTTTTCTGCCAATCTCAACAAATGATGCAATGTATTTGATGGACGGTAACAGAACCCAAACCTCGTTGCGAAAACAAAGTGATTTCTTCAGAACTTTGCCTCCATTCCCTCAGGGACAATCATGACATGTGTATCTGTCATAAACTAAATGCACGCTTCATTCTACTGACAGAATCCAAATCTTATCCGAAAGAATTTATTTTGGTAATTATCAATAGCCCCAAAACGGAAAGAAAAAGAAAGATATGATAAGGGTTTGCATATAAAGATAATTGCAGGTGACATCATTTTTTCTCACTTCTTTTTTTTTATTTATTCCTGTTGACTTAGTAAGTTCTGCATGCTGATCTCTCGATAACTGTTCGAAATAACATTCCATTGATACGATCTAAAGATCATTGTTCGGCCCGATCTGTTTGACATATGACAATGCGACGCCCTGATTCTAGATCAGGTGAAATCTTCACTTTCCATCTATTTCTGAGGACGACATTAAGTACACACTTTATAGCTAATTCTAGTTTCACTTTTATCGTTCTATCGTTCTTTAAGTAATTGGGGCGCGATACAAGGTCGAAGTTGTAAAATGCCGCCGTAAAAGGAAGAATGTAGGTTACTTCAATAAAAGGTCTTACCTTATTTTGGTGGTTAAAAATTGTATAACTTATTTTAAAGTTGAATGTGAATTTCTACAACATTCAAGTGGTGTTTATTTTAGTTCGAAAATAATTTACGCAATATTTAAGTTTTAACTTGTCCTATTATCTGCTATAATTCGTCGATTTTATATATCCGGTACTGTATAGAATATCTAAAGGGTATGGATATTATTTATAAGTGGCAAATGACTTGAAAGTTTTACCTATATGTCAATGCATTTAAATATTTTAATAGTTAATGGAAATGAGCAGATATTCAATGCAGCCTTTAAAAGTCTTCAAGCAAGGCTGTAAAAGACAGAAGATTTTTTTTACCGCTAATAGCCGCGCGCACAAGGTTAATAACCATAACCTTGTCATTATTATACATAATGTTTGTTGTTCTTTACCTATGAAGACCAAGTCGAACAATGAAAACTGCATGGGTTGCTAATGGCTAACACCATGCAAAATTGTCCTTTCTGTAGTGTAAGTCACGTTTGTAAAAGTGATTATCACCTCAACTCTTAACATTGAATGAAAAAAAAATTGAGCGGAATAGCTGATCTACACAAACTAAAACTAAATAGTATAACTTGCTTTATTTAATTTGATTTATTTTTCAAATTTAAAATCTCCTCTTAAATTGTGACTTACACCGCAGTTACATGCAATTCGTTTCAAAAAGCAGTTATAACTACATTTAACCTAACTGCAGTGCAAAATATTATTTTTTTTTTGTGGTCAGTAGGTATACAGTCTTACATCTTTACTTTAAAAATGCAAAATTTTATAAACTGTATCATGGAACATGCTTTACATAAGTATCAAAGAAAGGCTTTGTTTGTGCAGTTTTTTTAGAAATGTCAAAGTTTAAATGTGTGGCATACGACACCTTTTTCTCATTTACCTTAGAAATGTAAGTGTCATCCGTAGTGGCTCTCTGCTTCTTCCCCGAAGGATGGAATACAGCGTGGAACGGAAGACTTGAGAAGGGTCGACTCTTCTTGTGGTGTCCATTGGTGCCGTTAGACGCCTAGAGAACAGAAAATAATCCATTAGGATTATAAAAGTAAATATGTTCTTAAAGTACTGTACAGTGAAAGCTCTTGTGGCGGTCAGCACAAATACCAAATACAAATACTAGCCCTCGAGACTGGGTAATTACTTTGTAAGCAGAGACGGTCCAGTATTGGGCTCGCAGGCAAGAGGTTTCTAGATCAAAACCGGGTCGCTCCGTTCCTCTTCAACGGTGATTTTAGGACGTACATGGCGCCATCTAAGGGCGCACATCTGACAACCTTAACACAACCAAAGCAAACTAGCAAGCAGCAAAGTCCAGAGACTCGACGCAGGCAACAAAGTATTGAGACTCACGTCACCACCCCACATTAATCGTTCCTTTTTCGACTCACTGGAAGAGGAATACTGTGACGGTCAGCACAAATACCCAATACTAGCCCTCGAGATTGAGTGATTACATTGCTGCAGAGACGGTTCAGTATTGGGCTAAAACGCAAGAGTTTCCTGGTTCAAAACCGGGTTGCTCCACCTCTCCACTCTCTTTGGGTAGGACCAACCTTAGAAAATGAGAGGCCGCTACAAATGGTAGGGTCGCCTTACTGGTGAAAGATCAGGGCTGTCGCACAGGGTACCTCGTTTTTAGAAAGATATTGGTTGCTTGGTGCCACAAAAGATGATTTCAAGAATTGCCTAAGTCTTCAAACTGTTTTGGCTAAAAAGCAGCCGCATTTGGTAAAATTACACTTTTTAAAAAAGCTTAAGCCCCTTCCGTCTCTGGCTAAATTTCTTGAGTAAGAGTCCTTTAAAAGGATAGCGAAGCTATTGCTGCTGCTGTTTACTGCAGAGTGGATGACGAACGCAGTGTACGTCCTAGTCGTTGATGACCGAATTGAGATGACGTACGTACGTCTTGATAGTGAAGGGGTAAATGCGTTTTAATAAAAGTATATGTCACATGTGTTCAATTTTTAATAATTTTTTTGTTAGATTTATTATAATAAAAAACTAATAATAAAAGGTAATTATTTTACTACTAATTTGTATTATATTTGCTAATTTTTAATTAGCGAATTGCCTTTAGTGTATTTAAAAGCATTTTCCTTCTTCGATAATTTTTTTTTGCATCCATCACTCAAATAATTCTCCACAAAATTATTTAGAATGCCTTTTATTTCTGTTCATCTATTTAATTATCAAATTATGACTCAACATTATTGCCCATCGTAGTTTTTCACAAGTAATATTCCGTACATGGAAATAGCCCATACCATTTGCTAAGGAAAATTAGTAACTTAACAACAAAAGAATTAACTATAATCACATCCTATATCATACAATTAAATAATTAAAAGGAAATTCCCCGGCATTTCTCAGCGAAATGTTCAACTAACAACAATCGGAAGTGACACACAAATAAAGGAGAAACAATTAGTTGGATAATTGCTAAAAAACAGATAGTTTCGAAGGACATCGCAGAACAATACTGTCGCCGAACAGTGCGGTGATAGCAAATGTGGCTACTTGGTATTAAACTGCGCATTCTGTGTGAAACATGCATTTAAGGTCACCTTTGACAACAGGCGATACAATACTGGGCGGACCTTTGTTTATCATGCATATCTGCCCTTGGAAGTACTATCACACTTTTTTTTTACTTCTTCGTAAGGTGAATTTTAGTGTAGAATGGAATTAGTTTTTTTATACCGTATATTTTAGTCTCTCTTTTAAAATTTCAAAAAAGAAAAATGTGCCCTTTTAAGTATTATAACACTTTTTTTATTCCTTCGTAATGTAAATATTAGTGTAGAATGGAACTATTTTTTTTAATTTTTAAAACTTTCTTTAAAATTTTAGGTATCTCTTTAATAAAATCTCTAAATGAACAAGTGTTATTACCCTTAGTAAATATTGTATACTTTTTCACTCCTGCGTGTTGTGATTTTTTGAGTAGAATGAAATTAGTTTTTTATTCTTTTTCTTTTAAAAATTATTTAAAAAAAATATTAGAATAAACAACAAGTTTTATTGCCTTTGTAAGTATATAATACTTTTTTTTCTCTTTCTAAATGTAAATTTTAGTTTATGATGGGATTATTATTTTTATACCTTAATTTTTCAAAAAATTTAAGCCTTTCTTTTAAAATCTTAAAATGAATAAGTGTTAGTGTCCTTAGAAATATTATCACACTTTTTACTCTTACGTTAAGAACAATTTTATTCTGAATGGAATTAAGTTGATTATTAAAACGTTTCCTTAAAATAAAAAAAAACGGAATTTTTTTATTTGATTAAAGCTAATTTTATTCATAGATAAGGATTTTTGAATAGAATATGCGTTTTGATCATAATCGTCTATAACTATTCCACCTACAGAAACAAGATATTGATTTTGTAATTAGGACACACCTTACCATACGTTAATAATTAATTTCTAGGTTATGAAACAATATGTTATGATATCCAATTATATTATTCAAATACGAAATATACTATTTCTAACTTTGGTATAAATGATTTTTGACAAGAAATAACTTTCCAATCGATATTAGCATACATTTTTTAATTTTAAAAATGTTGTAGGTATTACCAAACAGCATTTTTTTTTTGCATAAGTTTGAGTCACTATATGAAGTTTAATGTTGCTTTAAGAGTTTGTAATTGCTTTATGATAACATTGTTTGAAGTTGACATATATATTTTTGAGTTTGTCCAACTCTCGTCTCTACGACATGGCTGAATTAGTGAAATAGTTATATAGAGTTTTTGTACTTTGTGGTCATGAAGAAAATAATTATTTACCTTAAGGCTTTAATATAGCTATAGAAAAGATTGTTTCTTTTAAACAAAAATTTAACATCCTTTCAACTTAATTTATCAAGGGAAATTTTCATTAGTCATCCTATGTACCATACTACATCGTCATCTTTCAATAAACTTCAACTCCTATCTCAACACGTAATAAACTTATTCCACACATCAACGAATGATACAATACAGCAAATATACTATTCAACCAACATACACATAAAAGGCAATCATTTAGCTTATTTACCAGACGCATGAGCAACTTTCCTTTTTTTACACACGTTCAGATTAACACAATAAAAGTGCCGTTCCCGATAACACAAAACCGTAACTCCCTTTGCACAAACACCCCTTATGAAGGCATGTCCATTGTCCGGCTTCACACGTGCGGCGAAATATCCGCAAACAAGCAAATCGTGTGAAAGGGCGGGTCCCTCAAAGGAAGTCACCTTTGCCATCATCTTCCGGAGCTGGGATAGGACTTAAGGTTTTATGCGTTGTTTTAAGAGAACGGTTTATCTTTGTTTTTATAAAATAAAGTTTTTTTCATTATGTTACGTATTACTATATTTATGTATATTCTCTCTAAATAAAGTGGGATTTGGCTACTATCTTTATGGTATTGGCATGGCCTGCTCAACTTATAAGGCAAGAAAAAGTGACGTCATTCTATCCGCCCTGTTCAGATTGTCGGCTAGGCTAATCCGAAAAAACCTGCTCTCGAAGTCATTCGATGAGGATACTGCTCTTTGGGATATGCTAATGACTTATAATGTAATCTCATAAATACATAGAATAACATAAAATGATTAAGACAAATTAATTTCAAACTATGTTTAATGTTTAATTTCAATATTTTGTCTGTTTTTTTAAAGTTAGGATGTACAGAACATAATTCAAATTAAGAGTATATTAGATCGAGAACGATTGCTTCGAGCAAGTGAAAAAAAGCTGTGTTGTAATTTCTTGATGATCTCCAGTAAATATTTTAGTTTGGTTCCCTCTGCCAACATTCCGTTAAAAGTGGGTGGAACTCTTTAAGCGGGAACTTAACGGGACCGCCCTTCACTTTTTGGATGCCAAGGTCGGATGAAAGGGAATCACGGGACAATTGGCTGTTAGATACATAGTTTCGTGACATGTGTCAACGCCACGAATCTGGGTAGCCAAAATTGAGCATTATGGTGTCAAATTTGAGTGATTTCAAGTCCCGTAATGGATCCGATTAGTAGGGTTTCATATCCATTAAACATACTTTTTTTATACTTAGAAAGTTATAAACTTAGAGCTTAGAAAGTTTACAACTTTTAATATGGTTAAGTGAACAGTAAGGTGTGGAACAATACACTTCTTTTCAGTACCACTCAATAAAACGATGCATTTGAAAGGTAATTATAAACTCCTATAAGGAAATTTCAAATAAAATTAAAACCTAAAAATTTTCTATTGCAGCTACCCTCTTGCGTATGCGTAATATTCTCTAAAAACCTTATTTTGTTGCCAAATAATTGGGTAGCAAATTCGAAGTCCGTGTCTCTTTTGATTCAAGCTGTAGAGGGGTTTCAGGCAGACAGACTGTCTGATAGATGGACCAATGGGCAAGAATACTATTTTACACTCTTAAAACAAAAGAGTGAAATCCACTCCTATAGGAGAAGCGCATTTTCGACATTGGAAAGGAGTGAAAATTAATTCCGAAATCGCTCAAATTGCTCCTAATCTCCTTAAAATCGCTCGTTTGCAGTTAAGATTGTTGGAGGTTTAACAAAACAGAAGAGTGAATTCCACTCTCATACGGGAAGTGCATTTTCGACACTGAAAGGAGTGAAAATTGTAAGACTGAGTTAAAATCACTCGTTACTCAGTCTGAGTTAAACAGTCTGATTACTCGACTGAGTTAAAATTGCTAGAATCAGCTCCAAAACGTGTAAAAACATATAATCTCTACTTATGATTTTCGACCCCATTGCAATGCTTTCATTACCTTATATTTTGCGTCAGGCATTTAAGATTATAAAACACAAAATTTCTAGTACTGGCTACTTCAGGGCTCATAGTAACAATTTCAATATTTGTTTAATACTAACGTTTGCGATTTGTCGAATGTCAACCTTTTGTAAACTTATATGTAGATGTCAATACAGAGAAACAACGTTCTAAGAACAGGTTTCGGTCGCTGATTATATAAGGTGAATTACTTGAATAAGGTGAGTCGATTATTTATAATAAGGTGAATTTCATTCAAATAAGTTGAAACATTTTTTGAAGTTTAAGTTACAAAGCTTTAAAGTTAACCTTTATTCCATTGTTGTTCAATATGTATTTCATTGAAATTAGAATTGCGAAAGGATAATTTACGCACTTGCAATTCTTGTGTCTGCAATCTCTAGGTAATAACTTAATCTACATTACAACATGAAGTCACAAATTCTAAACAAGTAACAGCTTAATCTCCACTAAAACATGAAGTCACAAACTCTAAACAGGTAATAACTTAATCTACACTGCAACATGAAATCCCATTCGCAACCAAAGTCATGATTCTGGCGACTCATTCCATAATTCTTAAAATGGCCAGGTCACAGAAAATTCATTTACCTTTGCGTTCTGAGAAGGCGTGATGTCTCCATTATCCATGTGGAACCCAGATTCACCTGAAAAAGAGGCATATCATCAGCAAACAGCCAGCAAAAGGGTAATTAAAGCTTTTGTTGTGAGCTCTATCATTCAAAAACTAAAAAAAGATTTTTTTTCTAATGGATGGTGTTATTCTAAATAGAACTATAGGTGACAATATATTTTGGTTTTTTTGTTGTTTAACTTCTCTCCAGGTATACCAGTAAACCTAAATTATAAGGTCAGAGTTGGTAGTGGGTTAAAATTCTGCTTTGGTATGGATATCTTTTGGAATCTTAATCTGTAGGTCTGATACCACCTGGAAAAGAAGAAAGCCTGAGTCCTAAATTTTGTAACAACGCTACGTCAAGTTGGAGAAAAAAAAATTGAAGTTTTGAACTACAGTGTAGAATATTTCTGTAAAATTACATCGCACTTTGTGGTAATTTTGTACAGCAAAGTGTTGTAGCGATTGTTATACAGCTAAGTGATGTTTTAATGACGTACAGAGTCCACAAGAACAGTTTATACTCTACAGTAACGCTTTATTAGATAATATGGGTTCACCCGAATTCTGTCCATGAAACATGTACGTTTCCGCCGGTACCACACAATAAACTTTACACCATATATAAATTACGTCAGGGCGTTGGTAGATCTTCAACCATCACACTGTGATCGTAAATTAAATATATATTTTTTACAGTTTTTTTTAACTAACACTCAATTTTCAGCTTAGAGTTAAAAACACATCGCAGCTCAGTCGAACAAACCATAATAAGACACTGTCTCCCCCAATTCCACAAATAATTTCCGTTTTGATTAAATTTATCCGTTACTTGGCGAATCGTTTGAGTTTATAAAGATTAGAGCATGTGCATTTGCCAAAAACGAAATCAGTGTTGATCCACGTAATATTCTGGCAACAAAACTGCCGTTAAAATTTCCTTTTACCCCGTACATGTGCATACATCCGTACGTACATTTCCGTGTACACATAAACCCCTCACCTTGACTGTCATGTTTTCCAGCGAAACACTTAATTTTCTTAATTTTACGGTTTTAAAAATTGCTTAATAAAAGTCTTTTGAAGTGATTTTTAATCATCTTCAGAATATAATTGAAAAAATTGAAGAATTCGAAATTTTCAGTTAAAAATTTAAATTTTCAGCTCTTGTGAAAAAAAGATTACACTTAAAAGCCAATTTTCTCGTCCCTTAGATGGTTTATTGAAGGGAGTATTTTTGAGAGTGTATAATTCTTAGATCCTTTCGAATTAACTCTTGATCTAGCCATGAAAACGGATGTTTCTATGCAGAAATTTCTTGAAGGTTTATTACTGACATTGCCTCACAGACATGACATCCCGAATCTGCATCAAAATAAGAGACAATGCTCTGCTTTGTTAATGCAAATGAAACAATGTGGCATTCGTGAGAAAGCTGTTACTTACTTAAAGTACTGTGGTGCTAGTTATAATAATAATGATTATGGTATATAGTTTCCGCTGTTGTAATTTAACTAGTCATGATTTCTAAAAGTCATGCATTGATGAAATTGTAATAATTTGAGTTTCTTGAAATTGGGGATTGTTTGATGGCATCCTATCTCATGTTTGTTGTAAAGAATTAAGGAGAGTAATTTGGGAGAACTTTTCTGGTCAACGCAATATTTTTGATATATCAAAAGAATGTGTTAAATATTAATTGGAAAGGTTAAATTAACGATAAAAACTCTAGACATTTTTTTAATCAGTTAAATGTTACGTAACATTAAAAAGTGTTTAGGGGAAAAGTGATATCTAACGGGATAGTTTATTTTATCTTAAAAGCAAAAGTTAAAAAAAATACAATATCATTCTCAAACACGTATTATCTTCATTTTTTTTAATTATTACTGGAGTGAAACTAATTTATCTAGAGTTATTTATAAAGATAAATTAGTTTTCTGATACAATTTCTTAAAAGCAAACGAAATACACAAATAACTTAATGTGATTTAAGCTATAAAACTATGTCTTTTCAACAAGATACCTTCAGACTAATTCATTGATAATTTAGCATTTTAAAAAAATACAACGAGTTAAATAACCTAACCACTACAACACCACCCATGCAATTGTTTGAAAATGACATAACGTTAAAATCCCATGATAAATTAACATTCCTCATTTAAACCTTCAGCAAGGTAATCCAAACACAATATCCATCATTGAATATGAATACCAACTAAAGTATCCATTCACGTTAAGAGGGACTGTCAGTCCTGTACACGTAATGCTTTGATTTTCAAATCACAGTTTCTTGTAAAGTATTTTTTGAACGTATGATCTGTTTGCACCAGATACGCAAATAGGGATAAAAGACAATTTAAAAAAGATTTGAAGGAACCATATCAATCAGTTTTTTAATTATTAATTTTTTTAAAGCTTTATTTTGAGAATCGTGGCGACATCTGTAGGACAACTTGGCTTAATTGATTAAAAAGATTTTTTATTAATGTAAATAATTCACTCATGCATTATCTTTGTATGTTAATACATAATTTAAATGATGCTTTTACATTTCAAGTACTTTTTATGACAAAAATGTTCATAACAAACGAGAATCTATGATTTTAAAATTTGATGACACACAAAAATAAATGTCGCCAAATCGTAGAATGAAAAAAACGCCAATATCTAAATAGTTCAAACTGTAAACCTAAACCACATGGAAAAGTGGGTGGAGCTCGTTATATATCCAGTCAAAGAATTTCGCGCGCGACTTTTAAACTTGATTACTTTAGTTGTAGTGTAGGTTGGATTGTTGGATACTATAAGCGATTTTGATAGGTACAGCTGTGGAAAAAGTACCAACTAGTGATTATTTCGAACGCTAGTCATCCTATAGAATCGGACCTTTTTGATCTTGTGTTTATATAACATCATGAGTTAATTGCAGGACAAAAAAAATGCATAAAGGGCCGTCTTCATATTAAAAATGCTATTAACTTTCAAATTTCCAATGGCAGCACCCAATTTTAATAATTTAGAAATATTAAGAATCCTCATAAACCCTTAAATCTTAGTTTTTGTTACATTTGGCTGAATATTTGACGAGTTATTCAATCGAATCACTTGGTGATCTTTGGTTTACCATTTCTAAAATGACGGCTGTAGTCTGTGGATATATTGAAGGGAGAAAAATAAACGTTTATTTAAAGATCTTTAGGGAGGGGTCCTGGGATGTATAGTCAATGAGGATGAAGCCCTGAAGTTATTTTTAGAATATTTTATAATCTTTTTTTAAATTCGAAACATTTTTTTAATAGAAAAGAAGGTATTGACATGGTAGTCTTCCCAAAGTGTCTCGTCTGTCTGTCCTTACTTCGGTGACGAAATCTGTTCTATCGATCAGATCTTAAGAATCATTTTTGTCATCGAAAGGTAGGACAGCGGGGACCTAACTTTCATACTTTTTGTTCTTCTGTTTGTACGTCCATACGGACATGTGTCATCGTGTCATGTCGATGAACGGCCCATTAAAGAAGCATTGAAATTTAATTTTTAGTCATTTATAAGTTACTGTTGCCTCATCAGCAATATCACGAAAAACCTTAATTGAAATGTTAAGGATTATTAATATTTTCTTTGTTAATCGATTTGGAATGGCGTTATAAAAAATATACCGCAATGTGATTTTTTTTTTATGTTTATTATATTTGTTTTGCCAAAGATCACGGAAAGGATGCTACAGGATTTGACTCATTCAATTTTACATAATTATTCCTCAAACTGCAAATAAATTTAGCAAACTATAAAGATTATTTATTTAATTTGCGGAAGGAAAATAGTAATTATAGTAGCCAATTTTTAGAGTTGAAGATTCAAATTGTAACTGAATGCTGGGTTAGTCTATATTTCTTCTAAAGTTATAAATCTTGTGCGGAAGTGGTTATAAGTGGCAGTTAATGATGTTATAATACCCTTGCCTTTCGACGAGAATTTCATTCTAGTATTTAAGTAACTGCACATGTAGGCTTTTACAAGACAATACAAAAGGTTCCTGTAGGCAATACAAAAGGTTCCTGCACATGTTTTTGGAGACCATAAACCCGCGTTTGTTTGTATCTTGCTGACCTTATTATTGCCTTTAAAACTGCTAATACGACAGATTCATTATACATTGGGGTTTATACTTTTGCATTAGTATGCCATTAGTTTTAACAAACATAAAGATTGCTACGCCAACAATTAAAGTACGGAACTAGATTTAAGGGATCATAGGAGTCTTAAAAATGTGGAAAGAAGGTACTACAAAGCATAGTTTGATCTTTCATGTAATTTTTTTAACTACTCAATATAAAAGTATAATTTTTTTATATGTAATTCTATAAGATTTACTTATTATAAAACAAATTTTAAAATTTATGAAACTTCAGCCAAAACTAAAATAAATGATAACAAACATAAAACTATTGAAACACATTGGGATTAGGCTTGCGTGCGAAATTTTCAGGTCAAATTTGAAGAAATGACCAAGAAAATGACTTTATATTGTACAAATATGTACAAACAAAGACTTACACCAAATTTTAAGCTCAATTTTAATTAGAAATTATTTTAAGAGCTTTTTTCTGAAACGTTTATAATTTTTTTTAGAAAAAAAACTCTTAAAATAATTTCTAATTAAAATTGAGCTCAGAATTTAGGTATAAGTCTTTGATTGTACATATTTGTACAATATAAAGTCATTTTCTTGGTCATTTCTTCAATTTTGAACTCAAAATTAGGCGCGCAAGCCTAATCCCAATGTGTTCAAATAGTTTTATGTTTGTTATCATTTATTTTAGTTTTGGCTAAAGTTTCATAAATTTTAAATTTTGTTTTATAATAAGTAAATTTTATAGAATTTCATTTAAAAAATTTACTTATATGTGGAGTAGATAAAAAGTTACATAAAAGATTAAACTATGCTTTGTAGTACCCTCTTTGCACATTTTTAATCGTAGCGGTATCACATCTCGATAATTTTAAATAGAAAGATAATATATTAGTACGTTCAAACCAGAAAAGAAATTGTTTCCTGAAAGATCGTAAGATTTACAAAATAAATATAATTTATTAAACAAATATAAAAAAATTAAATGAAAGAGAAATAACCAAGCAACACAAATAATAAATTTCCAGAAATCGTCCCAGCTATCAAAAGTGTACGTGTACCGGAACCAGTATTCGTTAGTCAACCCTTGATTACAATCAAATCCTCTTTATCTTGTGAAGAAAACATGCCGTGCACCACTCACCAGAAAGAGAAACGTATCCCCTTTTTTAAATCGCCAGACGTATCATTTGGCGAAAGTTTGTAATGCCACCTGGTGAGTCAGAATCAAAATAAATTTGGCTAATACATTCTCTTAATTACAAATTGATTTCACCATACAAACAGGAAGCGCAATTGAGAGAGAGATAAAAAAAAAGTGGACAGGTTATTAAAAAAAAAACCCGCATAGCAATCCTTTTATTTAGAACTGCAGGTATGTTTGTCACGGGATCAGTTGTGAAATTGCATTCTTTTTACGTTTGTCCTTGCCGTTGTTGGAAAAAGAATGATACGTAGATGATAAAATGTTATTTGCACTTATTATTTGAAATAAAGAGAAACGCCATGTTCTTTCGTTCGTAGCTCTTATTAGAATGTGGTTGGAAAACTACACATGAAAATGTAAAGATTAATAAGATACAAAACTGCAGCTGTCTAATTTAATAATAGTTTTGCAATTAAAAGTTAATTTCACAAAATATTTATAATGGAGAAGCCTTTAGTGGCGACAGAAATGTTAGTGAAAATATTCGAGCCTCGATCGGTAAACATATATCACGTGGGAACAATCGGAGCACCGATCGACAGAAATGCAAGTTGGAAGAAATTCCGTTATCTGAAAGAGCCCAATTTAATTTTTAAACTTCAAAATTCGGTTTAAACGCTGGTTTCGAAAAAAAGGGACCCATATGTATTTTATAGAACAGTCGTTCTCGAAATAACCACTTAGCATAAAATAAAAGCTTAGGGCTAGTTGAATTGATATATTTTGTTGAAAAATCGAATACGAAATTCCTCCACTAGACAGGGTTTTCTTATTAGCCTTTCTTATTATTTTCTTATTATAACTTTAAGACAGGAATACAAGTGACAGAAATAACAGATACTTACTTTCTGAAAAGAACATTAATCTTATAATAGCTTTTAAAAAAATCGTGCATATGTCAAAAGTTTACGATTCGATACTACATTCACTATTTTGTGTTTACTCCACCTGTGTTTAGAATAAGATGAGAAAAATGAATGAATGATTCCATTATTCAACTTTTTCCTGTTTCACGTGCGATACGGGCATTCACTAGGTTTGTATTATTACTACTTAACGTGTTGATACTATAGACACAGATGTTTGGTGAAATATGTTACGTAAGAGTTGTGTCAAACATTCACGAAATAGGAAAAAATACAAGAAAAATGCCTCGATATAAACATTATAGACGATATGTAACTTGTTTTCATTTATGTACCTATGTTTTAAATTGGAACACTTTCTTTTTTAAATAAAGAGTACACGAGAAGAACCATTTGATTTTTTAGGAGTCTTACCTTATGTGCCGCTTGGCGGACATTGGCGACAGGAAACCGGTTTTCCCTTTGGTTCTTCATTTGCGGTACAAACGTGTTACTTGTGTCCACTTATCTCTGGCGTGAATAGGGTTGCCGCGAAAGAAAAACAAAGCGAGTAACCTGTTTCTTTACACCAGTTTAGGCGATTTTTCGCTATCATCCCCAAAGAGGCTATTAGGGAAAGCCTTCTACGAAATCAAGTGGTTTTTCCCGTGTATTCTTCAAATAAATACGTAATAACTAACATAATTTTCGTCACAAACAAAGGTACAAAATAGTTAAAAGTTACGTAGTTATATGACAAATAATTTGAGTAATTCACTAAAAAAACTTCGTACTATGTCCTACTATGTTTACAATTGAACTATCTTTCAATAATAATAATAATAATTTTTTTTTTGCCAAAAGCTGAAATTAGTTTGGATTGTTATGTTAAATATGTAATTTTTTTGCCTTCGTATTAGTTTTGAAGAATTAACTAAAATTTAATTGAAAATGTACACAATTTGCTCAGGATAATCAAGGTCAAATAGATATTTATGGATTCTATTTTAAATAACTACTATTTTTATTCGGATGATCTGTTGTCCAACAAAATTGCACAACGAATCAAAAATGTCATTTTTAAATTACACGACTGGTAATAAGGTCAAACAACTAATTGTCACCAAATACATTGTCACCAAAGATTTCATTATTATAACGTCAATGACATCGAAAAAAATGAGATTGAGAATGATTACAATTCAAAATAGACATCCAAACATCACCCAAACGTTTGTTTAATCTATAATCAAGGAACTTCAACACAAATGAAATGTGTATCTCATTATTGTTACATGCATTGCTAAAATGTTACAGTTTGCACGATATATGCATCAAACAAAAGATTTTTAGGTTGCAAAGCTTTTCTAATTAGATCATCGGGGATATTTGATTTGAATCAAAATAGTTGTTAATATGTGTAGAGTTGACATTATGTTGTTAATTTGTCAAATCTTGTTTGTTTCAATTTACGCTACATTAACATTGTACTTTGATATTTATAATAAATAGAGAGTGGAAATTCCTTTATAAATATTCCTTTATAAAACATTAAGATTATTTCGTTCAAAACAAGCTATTATACATCAGTTTTGAAATTAAAACAATATTATCCCTTTTCGTCATATGATTTTGTAATATCTATTGCTTTGCAGTTTAAATAGTTTGTCATGAATCAGTTTCATGTAAACACGTCCTTTCAGACATCTTTTATTAGATGTGGTTACAGTGTATTTAAGATGCATTATGACTGTCATTTTGAATTGATGGTCCAAAGAATGACAAAACAATAAAGACATATAGAATTTGTATTGCTTAAATGTTTTGTTGTTTTCATGAACTATTTGGAATTATTTGTATTTTGTATTTAACAATAATCAAGAAATGAGTTCATGTAGATCGATTTTTGGTGTCAAACGTGTACTATTTTTACTGAAATAATAAAAAAATATATTTCTTATGATGTCACGTTTACCATACTGCGATTTCATTGGTTGTTTTGTTTTCTTTGACAAAGTGTTGAAACAAGCCCATTAAAGTTTTAGAACTCTGTAAGTACATTATATTTTAAATGATAACACTTACAACTTGTAACAATGTACATGTATCATGCTACATTATGTATTTTACATTTTTATGGTTTGAAAGATGTTATGCTTTGGTAACGCAAAATGCGTAATATTAATACAAGTTCGAATAGTAATATTGACGCAATGGAAAGAATCAAAAAATTACAAACTTTTACTTGTATAAATAGAAAGAAAAATATTAAATATTAATTTAAGCGTATATTAAATTTTAATTAATATAACCTAAACAGTTAGCAGCATAGAACTAAGGAATAATACTCGATCAAATGAAAAAAAAGATTTGACTTTATATCAATAAAGGGCATTTATAATTTATAGAACTGAAAGCATAAAAAATCTAACTTTATAAACTTTCTAAAAAAATCTGATTGAAGGATAAAAAAAAGTTGGACGCATTCCAACTAAAGAACTTCTGGAATGACATTAGAAAGTCATTTGAAGACGTTTTATTTATTATTTTTTCTTGTCGAAAACTTTCCAGGTATGTCAGGGAGTTGTTCTTTATGTAGTGCTGAGAAATTTCCTCTCATTCCCTAATAGTTGCATAAGAATGGACATTTCGAAACCAGAATTACTTAGCAAGACATTTGAATGGAGATTTTACCTTGACAAAGTACATTCGGACATTCTGGTGTATCAAAAAGCCAAATTTTGGGGAAAGTACTGATTTTAGAAAATAATGGAAAATATATAATACTTTCTTGATATAATTACTTTTTTAAAACTCTGGTTGTTTAATTAATATATTTCTGTTTCTTTAAATATCTTAAGAAACGAAAATTCCGATGCAAAAATTTAGTTGCCTTATTTTAAGTCATGTGAATTAAAAAAAAAGTTTGATTTTCCACATTATTGTTTTTCCACCAGGTGTGAGAACAGTTATAATTTCAAAAAACAAATTTGAACCGAAAATATTCTCTAGTTGTTTAAATACTAATTTTTATTACGTTATTTGCACTTTATTTGAAAGCATTGTCAATTAATTATTAAATTATCGGATGGTATATTTCTTTTAAATTTGTTTCATTTTGATGAAATTACTATAATAATAATAATAATGATAATGATAATGATAATGATAATGATAATAATAATAATAATAATAATAATAATAATAATAATAATAATAATAATAATGATAATGATAATGATAATGATAATAATAATAATAATAATAATAATAATAATAATAATAATAATAATAATAATAATAATAATAATAATAATAATAATAATAATAATAATAATAATAATAATAATAATAATAATAATAATAATAAAAGCCTCCCCAGTGGCGCAATCGTTAGGATGTTAGCTTTTGGAGGCTGCTCTGTTCGGGTTCGAATCCCGGTAAGACATGGATGTTTGGGACCGTCAATAAATGTTGTTATTTGTTAATGCGTTTGTGTTGTCCTTTCTTTGTGTGTCTCTTGTGCTTGTAAAAACTCTTTCTGTGTGTCTGTCCCACTTGACGAAAGCTTATAAGCGGTTCTCTGAACAAGCACACACAAGCTGGAATATATATGTACATACCATATCATACCATACTATAATGATAAAACATGGAAGTATTTTTACATTTGAGATTTTTTGTGTGTGGCAATTTTCTAAGTGGCGATTACTGCACCAAACCAACTTCTTTCTAATCACCCATAAAATAATTTACAATTACAGCATTTAAGCACTGAATTTTTTACGGCGCCACAAAACCCACCCATCCATTATACACCTCTCTAAATCCCCCTATTATTAACTACAACTACAAAAAAAAAAAATCATAAAAAATTACAAACAAAGCAGAGAAACCCTTTCAGGTTATATCATGGGACCCAAACTACGTCATTTACTACCACAATATAATAGGTGTTTACAGACATCAAGTAATATGGAGACGATTGGCGAGAAAATAAAGTGAAGCTACCTGAAAGTCGCCAACAGGCACCCTAAACAAACCGAAGGGGCCCTTGTGTCCGAGTGGGTTTGATCGCAGGCCATTACGCTCACAGTCTGCGCACTGTACATGGTGCGGGCTCGATTCTCGCATTCGCCCAGGGTTTACAGTCTCGCTCACGCTCTGTGTCAATAAAAATCATGTATGTGTCTGTTTCACTTGACGAAGATTTATAAACGGGTCTATGATTCAGTATACAAACCCAAAAATACACGTACCAATCTACATTCCGAAGCGCACATATCTTATGACTTGAGTCGTGACATACGAAGCATAGCGTAATTGAAATGAAACAAATCGCTTAATGGGCGTGCTTCAAGTCATGCAAGGGCAACAGTTCAAGTGGTATTGTTTTAATTTTTTATCCTTATGGAATTACATTTATTTTGGTGATAATTTGATCGAATTATATTTCAATTTAATATTAAACATATTGGAATTTCCAAAGAATTTTGGAAAATAAGAGAAAATAAAATCAAACAAACCAGTCTACGTCATCTGAAACAACCCAATTTTATGTAAAAACACACACCAGTTATTTTAATTTTAATAATCGATTCTTTGTACACAAATAATGACTATTTGCAGAGCTGCATACATATTTTCGAAGCAATTGTCTATATATTTTCGCTCACATTTTTATTAAAAAAATGGATACTCCTTTGGCAACAGTGAATTCTCATTAAAATGCGCCAAAAGCGGCAAATCATTCGCCAAAAAAGTTTGTTGGGTGTATTATTGAGGCAATCATAGCTTCAATTGGCAAACTGGTTTTTGCATTGCTCTTGCCACATCTCTATTTGACGTAACCTCCAAGTTTTTGTCCAATTTTTGATATGGGTTCTAATACGTAATTGGACTCCACATTTAAACCAGTTCGTAAGGCTTATTATGGTTCGGTTTATTGTTATGGTGGTGGTATTTCATGTTCTTATCACGCGGTCGGTACAAATTTCTTACGCAATTAGGGGGATACTTTAGGGTGTTTGAGGCACGGAGAAGAACCTTTAATGTGGCTATTCTTTTATTTTGTTTGTTTTAGCAAAAAGGATTTTTTTGAAATAGTGACGGAAGAAAAGAGGTGCATCGAATTTTTTTAAAAAAAGATAACTTATACCAAAACCGAGCTTAAGTTTGCAGCAGAGAAATGTACTGAGCGGAGGAAACTGGGTAAACAACCCGGCTGGCGCCGCAATTTCGCGTACTCTGATTGGCTGCTCCTTTCGACCCTGATATTCGTGCGCCCTGTTACGTCAAAATCGAAGGAAAAAAATAATTAAAATAACACTCTAACTGAAGCTTAACTAATAAAAATAATAAATTTATGTCTTGAAATAACAAATCAATTTGTTTATTGAAAGTGAAATACCTTATTGTATTCGATTCTCGCACTCAAAAATGAGAACTATTTACCCTTTTTCTCGTAGAACATTTGTATACTGCAAAATTAAGGTCGGTTTTGGTATAGTATATTCTTAAACCCAAGTAATTTATAGAATTTATATAGATTTATCGATGCCTTTTATGGGTCAAGTGAAACATATACCTTTGTGGTTTTAGAAAAAAGACAGTATTTTAAAATGTTGAAACTGTATGTGATGTTCACACTTAAAGTGCCTGTATAAAGTATAGACTAAACTAAGCTATGACAGGGATGCATTGGAAAAAAATTTAATAGATTTAATTTCAAAAAAGAAAAGTATAAAAAATTAGCTTATTTTTGTGTAGATATCGTATTTTTAGATTTTTTTTTTAATTTTGCAATTAATAACTTAATTAAAAAATAAAATGACAAAACCAATGATGCCTAAAATAATAGCACAAATACATAAATTTTTCATACCATTACAAAACTCTTATTAAGATTGCTGAAAAGAAATCATGAAAATCTTTCAGTCTGTAAAGGAAAGCTTTGAAACAGTTTTAGGTAAAGGACACCTAATGGGTTATTAGCATTCCACTTAATAATCATACTTCTACTTAAACCACATATAGGTTAGCGTCCCATTTTCTTTGCTGATCGGCGCTTCCTACATTCTTTGCTGAGAGGGAGAGGTTGTATCAGCTCAAGGAGAAAACACTTGGAAGCGGCAGCTTTTCTATTCATTGAGGGCATCCATACAAAAAGGGATGATAAAGAATATATGAAAGTGTTCATAAAGACCGGTTTTCTTCTAAAAGTCTGTGGAATTATCTTTTAATTAAGTAGTTTTAAAAGTGAGTTCTGTTGGTTTTTGTCTGATACTTCGTCAAGTGACATTAGTATTTGTCAATATTTACAGTATGTTTCCCAATTATGTAATAGACAATAAAATTAAAGCCTCAATATTTGGGCCATTTCTATGCATCAATCTGTAAAATAAAAAATATATAAAGCTAAAAAAGTGGAAAACACCCCCAGTCTCCCCTACACAAGTTCGCGCAATCCATCAAAGTTTGGAACCTGTCCTATGAAGTAACGTTCTACTAAATTTATGGAGTTGTGTTTCACATTTTAGAAGTTTACTCCTATTTTGGAGTGCAGAATGTTTTTCTCCATAAACTGAACTTGGTGCAATAAAATCGGCGTAAACATGTCCTACCACCAATTTTATGGAGTATAATTCTTATTTGAGGAAAGAAACTCCATTTATTCGGTGTAAAGTAACTACATAAATATAGAGTAAAGTTCTGCAAATTGTAACAGTGCAAAGTTTTAACTTCATTATCATGCCTTATTTTTTCAATTGACGAATTGAAAATCGACATTTTTACCCTCAAAAAGGAAAAATTTAACTAAAAATATATTGAAAAATCATTTATATCGAAAAAGAAACAAGCAAACACAACAACAGTCCTCCACATCCATCTATACCACAAAAATCCCATTTCTAATAAACGTCATCCCACTATACACTCTCAGAAAAATCCTTCTTTATACACTAAACTTTCCGTCTTTTTTCACAGTAATTTTTCCGTTTTATAAAAAAACGGAATGATTCCGTTTTCTTTAAACCGCGCATGCGCATTGCGATATTATTGTTGGTGTGAAGAAGAGGCCGCCATTAATTTCTATTGACGACGACATCACGACGACTTTTTGCAGCAGTAACTCCTGTATTAACAGATTTGAAGAGATGTGTCACAATGAAATGAGGAATATAGATCTCTGGATCGTCTGCTAAATACAACTGCTTTGTGCTGTTCACTAGTTTCAAATAACGAAGTTCTGGTGCATTCTTACATTGTGAGGTTGTAAAGCGAACGAAGGAAAAAAATATGGTAAGTAATGTGTGCTTCAACATTACTTTTTAATTTATTAAAATTATTATTAATTTTAGACACCCAATTTTCTGTGAAGCTATTAGTTTTAAGTGAATGTCTGATATAAATTTCGGTTATCTATATTCTATGCCAATGCCAGTAAGCACTTTTGTTTTAATGCTGAATAATAAAATTCTAAAGAATTTTCTTGTGTTTTAATTTTTTAAAAACGGAAGTAAAATTCTTTAAGCTTACTGTTTTTAAATAAATGTGCTTTTAATTAAATCGTAGTTTCGGTGTATGGGTGTACGGCGACTTTTTCGGAATTTTGGCGACAGAAAAAAAGGCGATTAAATAGTATTTCATGTGTTCTATTTTAACTATGAAAATTCTGTAAGTCAAATTCTTTAAAATGTAAAATGATCAAAATTATTTAATTTAATAGAAACCAGAAGTTCCTTTTTACGCTAAATTAAACTTGTTAAAGTGCAATTTTTGTGTCGTAATATTTTTAGATACTTCCTTGTAGTTAAAATTATATATTATTATTTTAGTACATTTTGGTTGAGTTTTTGGTGTGCAAAATTTTTGTGATCACTTCTGATTTGTGACAAGTATAGCGAATTTTCAAATATATTTATTATTAAATACTTCGTGAATGATTATAATTGAAATTTTGTATTTATGTCAGGTTGTTTTACCGTGGAGGAAATCCTCAAAAATAAAAACATTTTGGAACCTCGCTTGCCTTGCATACCATCATTACCAAGCCATCGGCTGCAATTAGCCAGACGATCATAACAAGAAATAAGTAAGTAATTATCTCAGGTTAATTTTGTGTTAGCTTTTGTACTTAAATACCAATTGTTTTTGTTTAAACTACATTAATTCGATACTTCGTAAATTTTTCAATTGCTAAGTGTTGTGCTATTAAACTCAATATGCAATTTGCATACAACAATTCCTTTCAATCCTGTTTAGATTTTTAATTACTTTTTACTTCGTCTTGGTTGATTTGCCTGACTTTTATTTTGTAAATTTTAGCTTGTTTATTTTTTGTTTTGGAAGATCAAACGCAATTGTTTTCTCTCGTGTTTCGTAGTTCGTCAATGTGATTTTGAAATTCTGTTTTTAACTTCTGTTCTTGCTTTCACCGACAAGCACCGATTTAACTTTTATTTCTTTTGAGAAGTTAATTGAATTAATGTTGTAATACAGCATTTTTAAAAACAATATTATAATATATTCCTCTATTCATGTGTCAAAATTTTAAATTTGAAGTATAATAAGTTAATTTTAATAAATATTTTTTACTTTGACAAGTTTTTTTTTAAAATTTATTCTAGTTCTTATATAAATATTGTTAATAAATTTTAATTTCTCTTTTATCTGGGTATTTTCTGGTAATTTTTTTATTAAATCCCATTTCACGGGGAATACTTAACTCAATATAAGAAAGTTGTAATTTGTTTATTTAATATTTAATTATATAACCAATATTCCCTCAGTTAATTTGCTTCAGACAGTTATGTACTATAGTTTTTCATGCCACTGCACGCAAGAATAAAACATGCTGTATTAAGCATGTAGTAAGTTATACTATAAATAATTATTTCACATTTTTATATTAAGAATAATTTTAATGATTATTTTTTTAAAAATCACTTAACTTAAAACAGTTATTTGCACATGATTATTAAAAATATTACAGGTTACACATGCGCTTATTTTAATCTTGTTATAACTCTGGGATATTATTTGACTAGTTCGTCACTTAAATATAATTCATGCGTTTAAAAAAGATTAACTTTATTCACTTTTAACAAAAAAATATACTTGGACTTTTTGGTATTTTTTATGAAAAAAAAACTCACAACTAAGCATAATTTAATGATGTACTTTTGATTCCAGTTAGTAGTTAAAAATTAAAATTGGCAAGTATTAGTTTTATTGTCATGTAATATTTATATTTGGTACAATAAAGCAATGTAAAGTAAACAAATACCAACCCTTTGTGGTTTAACAAACCCCTTCTTTATATAATAAAGACCTATCAAGAAAAGTGCATTTTTTACTTGTAATAATCAAAAACTCTTTATATAACGTCCCTTTGTTTTAAAAACCACAAATCGATAGTCCTTACAGTGGTCACTGTATCGAGGTTCCTCTGTATTCGCTTTTGATTATTATAAGATTTTTTCAAATTGGCTACATAACTTTTTTAATTGTATTTTATTCAATATAAAACCTTAAACTATTTATTATTGGCTACCAAACATTATAAGTTTCAGACTTATGGTTCTAATACATGTTTGATTGTTTAAAAATATAACTTGGCTTTAATTAAATCCAAATTATTTTACTGTCTTTGAATTACTTAAATTTTCAAGTAAAAATTAACATGTTTCAGGAATTGAATCACCCGGATGACACCTTTTCACCAGTTTTAATACCATTCATAGGAATTATAGGTAATTTCTTATCAATATATTTTAAGCACAATTTTTCAAACTACAAATTTTACATTTTAAAACATTTTATTTAAACTATTCATAGTATAACTTTCTCTAAAAATAATTTTCTTGTAGATGAATTAGGCATTGTATTAAAAGAAAAAACTACACTCTTAAAAATGAATGCTCAAAAACGACGAAATTTTCCTTAATTTTGAGGATTCAGTTTCCTGGCAAATGCTCCGAGTTTTCCTTTCCTCAAAGTGAGGACATTTGAATCGTCATTTTTTTGAGGATTTGAATGTCGTCTAATCTAAAGAAATATTTCGTCATTTTTGAGCATGTGAATTTAGTTGTTTTGAGAGCTAGTTTCCTTAAATTGAGGATTGTTATTCTTAATTTGAGAGTTTGGCATCGTCATTTTTGAGCATGTGATTTTGTTTTTATAGTTCTGGTTACGTTAAATTGAGGATTGTTATACTTGATTTGAGAGTTTGGTATCGTTATTTTTGAGTATGTGATGCTGTTTTGATAGTTCCGGTTTCGTTAAATTGAGGATTATTATTGTTCATTTGAGAGTTTTGCATCGTCATTTTTGAGCATATATATTTATTGTTCGGGCAGCTCTATAGTTAAACTCATAGTTTCCTTGCACAGAAGCCACGACCATGGGCGGAGCTATAAAACGCGCGGGGCAATCAGATGAAGAGAAAATTTCAGTCGTGTTATTTTGTCTTCATCTAATTGTTCCGTGCGTTTTATAGCTCCTCCCATGGTCGTGGCTTCTGTGCAAGGAAACTATGAGTTTAACTAGAGTTAGTCGTATTCGGTCTAGTTTCATCATATTTGAGGAGATGCATTTTTCTAAAAAGTTTTTAGGATGTTTTATAGGATTTTACTACATCATTTTGTTATTGGTATTTTTCACCCAAATACAAAAAAAGCTATAATTATATTTCACATGTGTCTTTTTTACGGACACGAATCCATCTATGTACAGCTTCTGAAATATTGAAGGCATTTTGATACAAAATTGACTATCTGCATGTAAAACTATAATATATAATGTTTATAAAATATTAAAAAGATTCTCAATGCATTTTGGAACCAAAATTTGCTTTGAATATAAGTTATACAATCAGTTTATTACATTCCAAATCTAGAAAATCCACTTTTAAATTGTTCATTTATTTTTACAACAAAATAACATTTCACTTTATTTAAATCTGTATATTTATTTTATCAAAATAAACACAAGTTTCGAATTTTTTTATATACATATTGATTATATGATGACGGGCCGGTGGTCTGGGAACTGCTGGGTGGGCAGGCTGGCATTTTGTGTTGTACTTCACAAACTGCTGCTTCAATCATCAGTACTTCAGTCGTATCATTACAGAAGTTTTGTCTTCTAAAAAAATAGGAAGCATTTAGTATACTTTTCATAACTTAATTGGGCCAACCCTTATAAAGGCGAGTCTAAAAAAACAACAAATATAGCATTTGTTTAACTTACAAGTTTAAGTGGAATACTACACATCAAATTTACTGAAATTAAAATTTTAGTATGGGGGGGGGGAGGGAGGGATGAGACAGTTTTTTAGAAGTTATGCATTTAAACAATAAAATAGTACACAAAATTTCAGGTGGATAATTTTCTCAAACAAAAATTACAGAAAGAACTTTTTTTAAAAAAATAATTCTTTTTAAAAAGTTAGGCTTATTTTGAATATTATAGCTTTACATTTAATCTTGTTTTTAATTATTTCTATTAGATATCCAAATCCTTATTCCTGAAGCTTGGAATCAACATAGTCCATGGCACAAAACTAATATACTATATTAAATCAATTTTAGTTGTATCTTCGAGTCGAACCCAAAAGCATCTACCTAAAAAACAAGGCCGTTAAATATTATATTAAGAAAAAAAACTTATTAATTACGGTATTTTATTAAATACTTTTTGCATTAAAAGTACCTTTAAAGAAAAAAAAATGGAAATATAATGCATTCAGTGCACATAAAAATTTATCTTTCAGTGTGAAATATTTTTTAATTATAAAACCATAATTTAAAGACACAAATTATGCATCGTCAAAATAATACTTTTCACTTTTAATAAATATGCAGAATATAAATAATTTTTTTTTTATTAATAGTTAACTAATAATTATTTTATACCATATTAGTTGAATGAAGAAAATAAACCATTTTTATTTTGACACAAAATGAAATGACTTAAACTTACCTTAATAAATATTGATAATAATCCAAATACTTTCCAACAACATAACCCCGTTTCTATATATTTTAACTTTTTTCCTTTTCTACTTCACATATTTAAAAAAAAAATCCTAGAGTATCGAAGTTCGAATTTAGCAATGGCACCTGGCGATGATCACATCTGCTGTCCGAATAAAAAGCAGTTTATTATCATAGAAAGGCGAACTTCGAATTTCATGTTTAGAATTATCGACACCTGTCGTTTTTTAACACATAACAAAGTGTAATGTCGTCTTCCTTTTTTCAGTTGGCTCAAAACTTTATGTGACTACTTTTTACTAATTCGTATATTCTATCGAGCTTCTAATTTCACCGAAATAAAACGAAAAAAAAGAATTATTCTTTTTCAAAAAAGAAGAGTTGAGCAGTACCATGCAATCTTCAAAAGTTTTTCAAACGATTTACGAATATTTAAAGTTGCTTTAAAATATTATGTTTTATTATTTAATGTGTTCCGTTTATGCACTCATTATCTAATTATTTTTTTAAAATACTGTTCTTAATTTACTATGCAAGTTTTATTAAGTCGTTTGATGAAACCTCTTATTTGCAAAGCGTTCTTTAGCTGCGTTAAACTTGATTCAAGAGTGCAGTGTAAATTAACAGTTGAAAATCAGCATCAATAGTAAACAAAAGCTATAATTCCGTTCTATTTTTATAATACTTACATATTCTAATGAAGGCAAATAGTTTTATGTTTAGAAACATGCAACTTCTTGTTCTTTACTGTAAAATTTAATGTTCAAGCTGCTTGTATATATTACGAATTATTATGTTAGGCCTAACCAAACTTCAAGAAGCCGCCATTGTTTGAACCGCTAAGTTCCAATCCCAGAATGCAACGGTGCGAGTACAACGAGATTCAGTTTCCTCAAAATCAAGATACAGAATCGTCAAATCACGATCGTAAAACTGAGGATTCGCGTTTACTCAAAAGTCACGTGATAGTTTGACGAAACAATCCTCAAAATTAACGAAATGAGGCTTGAGGATTCATGAATCGTCAAAAATGAAAGTGTTATTTTTAAGAGTGTATAGTGTAGGTAAATTTTACAAAAATATTTGTTAGTTATTTCTTCTACTGAGAAAATTAGGGATGCACTGAATACCAAATTTGGCCGAATACCGAATCCGAACCCTAAACCAATTTTATTATTCCCCAAATTCAATTCAACATTGTGTGTAAGTACACAATCACACAATTTTAATACGATATAGCTATAAAATTTTTAATTAAGGCAACACAATAAAGTAGTACTCATTTGTTATTAAAACAAGCCATTTTCAGAAAGTGCAACTTGGTAAAATCACACCACGAAAACAGAAGTATGAACCAAAAAAAAGTTGGCGGATCCGATGTTAAATGAAATATAGAAAAAAAAAAATAAAACCAAGGTGTACAATATTATTATTCAATAAATAGATTTTTATCTTTTAGTGAAAAAATGACAATTGTGGTAGAAATAGTAATTATTGTTTAGTTAATTTATACAACTTGAGTAGAGCTTGATTTAACATTATAAATCACGAAAACTTTAGTATTTGAGTCTACCAAAAAGGAAAACAAGTCCTGTTTGGGAATTTTTTGAGGTTTTAGAAGATAACATGAAAAATTTGAAAAAAAATTTTCTCACTATTCGGCCGAATAGTAAAGTTATTTGGCAAAACCGAATATTCGGCTAAAGTGGCTGGATACTAAATAGTAACCGAATATTTGGTGCATCCTTATAGGATATTTAAAAAAATTGTTGATGAAAAGTGTTTAACCCATTACTGTCTGGTACAGTGAAACTTAATTTTAACTCCCCTGCTTTATACATTTATCCTGCTCCATGCGTTTTTCATTCTTAACTGTCCAATTTCCTAACTGCAATGTTAAGTTTCTCCGCTTTGTGCATTTTTTAGTGTTGCACAAGTTTTCATGTACATTTAATTTTTCAATTGTTATTAAAATAAACAATGTGTATTTTAATTTTAGGATTTTCTTTACTCTATGTATTGTGTCTTGATAAACCAAGTTTCATCAAAATCTTGTCAAGGGAGAAAAGGGATGTTGGTGTGAGATGGAATGATTCAGCATTATTCCTTCTATTTTATGTTAAATACCATCCATTTTGTAGTTTTCTTTTTTTAATGACTGTATTACCATTATAAAACTACCTTGATAAATTGTGTAACCTATATTTATAAAAAGTAAAACTTCAAGCAGCAAGACAAAAAATGTACTTTCCACAAAAATCTTTGGATTCAAGATAAACACCTATGCCAGAATTGGTACTTATTGGAAATGACTGATATTTACAGGGTAACTTATGGAATTATCTAGAGATTATGCCTTTATCCTCATCTTTTTAATTAAATTATTGCTCAGAAACTGTAATGTTAAAGTGTTACCTACAATGTTTTATATAGGACATTTTCTCATGACAAACACTGACAATTTAGCTTTTTTTTTTTTTTAAAGAAAAATTGCATTTACAAGGGCTTCATGCTTATGTTTTGCATTGAATGTTTTATTCCCAGATATAGGTTGACTTAACAAGTTTCGATAGCTTTGTTGTTATTTAATAAAAGTACTTGATGCTAATTTGACTAAAAAAAGTATGTAAACATTTATTATGAAAAAAGTCTTGTTATTGGAAGTATTTGAATATTCATTGTCATATTTGTTCCGTTTTGCTTTAAGTTATGTTTAATATTCTCCCTATAAGTTAAAAATTTATTATGAAAAAAATAGTTGTCTTTTTATTGGTAGTATTTGGATATTCATTGTCATACTTGTTTTGAGTTTTTCTAAGCGAGTGTCCTTGCTACAAAAAGTTTTATCAATAAAAATGTCATTTTCTACTGTTTGACTTTATTGCTTCTTTGTTTTACCTATTTACTTATTAAAACATGATTTTTAAAAATATTTGTTGACAATAATAGATATAATTTCAAGTTTTTTTGTTTAAAATTTGTTGCAACAAATAGATTTATTTTCATTTTTTTAGTTAAAATTTGTTGCCTTGAAAATTGAAAAAATTATCAATATTTTTTTTTATTTATTTAAAGAAACATGCATAGCTCTTATAATATTTAAATTGCAAAGTATTTTTTTAAATTTAATTTATTTACAATTTAATAAAAAAATACTTTGCAATTTAAATGTTATAAGAGCTAGACATGTTTCTTCAAATAAATAAAAAAAAATATTGATAATTTTTAAGAGCAAAAAATTTTCGTGTTTTCACGGAAAATAAACAATACGAATATTCCTTCAAAATACATAAAATTTTCGTTTTTTAACGGAAAATCAACACAACGAATATATCTTCAAAATACATAAAATTTTCGTTTTTTAACGGAAAATAAACGCAACGGATTTGTCGTAAAAAAACGGAATACTTCCTTCTTTTAACGGACCAAAGTGTTCCTTCAATTCACGGAAACATTCCGGTAGCAGTGCTGCACAGACTTTTTCCGTGAATTGAAGGAATTTTTTTTGAGAGTGTAGAGTCAACAGTGTGGAGTAAACCAGGTGCGTATACCACACTCTACATAGAAAATTGGCTTATTTTCCATTATATTAACATGACAGTAAAGCCCCTTTTCCGCTTACAGTGCAACATATGAAAAGAAAAGGGCCGCCCCATTAAAACCGATTCTTATACACAAGTAATGTGTTTTGTGAGTGACGTTTTCAGATAACGGCTTAGTTTTATGAGGTTTTGTGTGAAATTATTGTAGAAAATAGTAATGAAAGGTATGATGAGCAATGTGAGTTAGTTTTTTTTTTATGTTGTTCAATATCATAAAGCAGAGAATATACCATAAGAATATCACTTGATTGTTATTTTATAAACTCAAAGCAATTAGCCAAACAAAAATTAGCCTATTAAAAGTGTCGTGTGTTTCTTATTGTTAACTAGGTCATGGGTTATTATCGACTGTTAAATTATAAAAACATGTATTTTGTAAGTAATTCGATTACTGCCATTTTCGTACTATAATGTCTAATTGCTATATTATTTATTTGTATATGAAAAATTAACTGAATTCATAATGGGGGTGGGGGGATGAAAAAACACACTTTTGAATGGAGTTTTTGAATTATCAAAAAATCTCTTATTCATTCCAAATATTTTCATAGATATTCACTGAAAAACTTCCAACATATAATTATTGAAATTGTATTGATTTGATTTAATCTAATTGGAAAACTTAAATGTTGTAATAATCATTTAGATTGTCCTATTATACCTCTCTCTCTCTCTTGTCCAATTATAAATAATTGGCCAATCTTAAGGATTAATACTACATTTAAGTTTTTACTAATCAATAATTGTCTATAATAATTATTATTATAGACAATTACTGATGAGTGCTTCACAAAAACAGGGCTAATCGATGTCAAAGTGTAAGGAAGTTAATACCAACAATAGGACAATCACATTTAGTAAAACAATTTTATACGACTATATTTAAAAAAATAAATTAAAACTTAAAATCATGTATAATTTAGTTGCATTTTGAAATGGTGAATCTGCACAAAAACTACTAAATTACTCTTTCATTTTTTCTAAACACAAGTTAAAACACAGATGCCGTTTTTTTCTCTAATGGGGCTGCAATATTGGCGGTCAAGCCTTTTCAGACTCGGCAAACCCCCCAGAACTAAGAGCCATTATTTTGCGGCACCATCTAGGTGACTCTCGCTACCAATTTTGACGCGCAGATTACAATGAATCTGAGCTCTCTGTGGATGTTAAAGTATGCCGAGATTTAATTTTGCCGAGAGAACCCAAGCCAAATGGGCCCACCAGAGATCTTTTACATGCCCACATAATCATAAGACAAGCGTGCCCAAGATTTTCCCGACTCAGCTGGGGCTCGAACCCGCGATCTTGGGCTTATGAGGCGGACACGTTTAACCTCTCAGCCACTGAGCCGCTGCACAGTATATAAAGACTCAAATGCGTGCCCACCCTTTTATTGGAGAAACCTAATGAAGACATATTTTTACACCTACCTTTTAGGAACCCATTTGATTTGTCTTTTATTTTGTTTTTCAACGTGATTTTCTGCGCCATACACTTTTTTTTTGCCGTGAGGAACTTAAAGTGCTTCTTTTTTTACATGCAGTCTTTGTTTTCCACTCATTCCCAAAATGAAAGCATACTTTTTCCGATATTTTGATTGAGTGTTTCCGAGGTTCGCTTTTGACATTTTGTTGTGAAAGTGTTAGCAGCAACAAAGTTCTAACAAATTGTAATCGATGGTTTGAATATTTATTCTCAAAAGTCCTGTTGCTTATAAATCCATAATTTTTTTTATTTAAATCTGGAAACATTACTAAAAACTCAATTAAATTTTAAACTTTTTAGCAATGCCACAATTAAGAAGTCTTTAAGTTGTGAAATATTGCAAACCTATTATTTCAATAAAAAAAATCTTATTAAAATAAGGCCCTATATTCATTGTATTATCTTTTTCAACAAAATTGCATCAGTGGGCCACACGTATTTACATATTTGTGTTTCCTTCTTTGATGCAAGAATATTTTCCCTGTGTTTGATAATTTTATAATGAAGTTATTCCACTAATATATGGTATGTCTCAATATAATATATGAAACTATTCGTTAATGTTAATAAGATAAATACATAAAAACATTTGTATTATAATTACAACAAGAAATTGGATCATTTTAGCAATTCATATTGGATATTCTAAGGCAATTTATGGTTTCCAAAAGAAATAATATATTTTTGTATGTAAGAACAATAAAAAAAAAATTAAGGCATGTTGGAACAAATTAAAACAATTTATGATTTCCAAAAGAAATATTACAGTCTTCTAATGTAGGAACTCTGATATAATATTGGAAATCAAGATTTTTTTTGGGGGTTTTAAATTTTTTAAAGATATATTTAGAACTAACTACATTAACAGACATCTTATAAATGTAATCCCCGTAATAAACCGTATGTAAAATACATTAAAGGAATAAAAGAGAACAAAAATAAATCTAATATCAAGTTAGTAAGATATCAACTAACTTTACCCAAACGAAACCAAAAAGAAATTAACCCAATATAGTGCCACAAAAGCAGAGACCCACTGAAGCGTTGAAGTGTCCATTACGGATACACACACAATCACAGTTAATAAGAGCCGTTGGTAATAATAATTATTCTTTTGTGCGTGTGGTCTGAAATTGGACAAAGGAACAACTTGCGCAACCTGCTAGTTAGGAAAAAAAAAAGAACAAAACGAAGGCAACAGAACGTTCTTTAGATGGCCAAGGTTAAGGATAAAAACGATGGTTGTACAAAATGGAATGAAGGTATGGAGGTGTGGCTTTAAGGCGGTGGAGGATTCGATTTGATTATATAATGCCATTTTACAATGGGTACTTTGGAATACTAAAGACCTTTTTTTTACTGTAGGTGGTAATCATGAGGGTTTTTTTTTTTTGCTACTGGAAATATGGAAGGGTTGGTTTTATGGATGTTTAGAATTAGTTACACTGTAAAGTAGCTTTGGAAACTAAATACTTGTTATTGTAGATTATTACTAGATCTATATTATATTTTTTTATTGGGAGCTAACTTTTAGTAAAAGAAGTATGGAATGTAGGGGTAGTTATAGGTTTTATTACTTTAAATTCTAACAGGAATACTTAGATATGGACTGGGCAAGTTTCTGGTCTAGAGTGTCAACAAAAAGGCTGATTTTTTTTTTTCTCGAGCAGCTATTGTGGAATCAATAAACATTGGTGGAACAGAGTACCGAATAATTAAGCATATGAATTAAATCTGGAAGGAATTACGTCACCTGAAGCAATCCAATTGTTTTTGTAAATTATTTATGTATTATGATTAAAGAAAAAAATAATGTGAGATTTATGTAATTTGTTTAAAACATTTTCCACAAGAAACTTTTTGTTTCATATCCAAGTAAGTTATTATGACAAAAAAGAACATTTAATGGTATTTTAATGGTAATTAATTATTTTTAATGGTATTTAAAAAAAATCGTATTATCTATTGCTCCATATATTTTCGACAAAAATGTATTTGTTTAAGAAGTGCGAAGGTGGCCTTATCGGCCTGCATAGATATTTACCTAACATTTACTAACAAGTTCTTTTGTCAAGTGTCACATTATTTAACCAGTTAACTCCATTTTCTCATCAATTTTAAAACACAAGTTTAGTTGTAATCATCCTTCAATTAATTCTTCTGCCAAATTTTCACATCAATTTGACCAATTCGCTTTTTTTCATCAACTTAAAAACAACTTTTGTTAAAACAACAATTAAACTACAGCTTAATTTTTTTCAGATATTTCGTCTGTCCTACCTTTCTCTGCAGCGTCTGTCTTGATGTGGTCCGTCTCGTCGTCCTTGAAGTAGGGGTTGTCGAATGCGTAGTCGCTGTTCACCATCATCTGCTTGCTGTCCGGGGACATCGGAGGACAGGATATGGGCTTCTCGATGGAACGCTCATCGTCGTATTCACCTGCAACAATGGAACATCAATGTGAGAAAGGGCATTGATTCCTAGATGTTATTTGATTTGAAGATATTTATTTGATATAGTTAATTTAGGATTTACCTATACTAACTATGAACTACACTCTTAAAACAAAAAAAAGAAAGAAATCCACTCCTGTACACTCTTAAAACGAACGAGCAATTTTAACTCAGTCTGATTAATTTTCACTCCTCCAGTCTGGAAAATGCACTTCTCCTTTTGGAGTGGATCCTTTGTGTGTTAAACATCCGACAGGATCACTCCAAACGAGTGATTTTAACTCAGTCTGAGTTAATATTCATTCCTTTCCAGTGTCGAAAATGCACTTCTCCAACTGGAGTGGATTTCACTCTTTTGTTTTAAGAGTGCAGGAGAAGTGCATTTTCGACACTGGAAAGGAGTGAATATTAACTCAGACTGAGTTAAAATCACTCGTTTGGAGTGATCCTGTCGGAGGGTTAACAAAGTATCCAATCTTATAGGGGGAGAGCATTTTCTATACTGGAGGAGTGAAAATCAACTCAGACTGAGTAAAAATCGCTCGTTTGTTTTAAGAGTGTATGTGCCAATACATATGCAGTATGTACCGTTACACACACTTTTTTTCGATAAAAGATAACTTGAAGCATAAACGTTAAGTATTATGTAGGGGAGAGACGGGTAATACCGCTCAGAGGGTAATCGCGCTCAGCTAAGTTGTGACAAACTGGGCAATCCTTTAGTTAATTGAACTATACTGCCAGCTAGCCGAATGCACATGCAATGTTCAGTGTGATAATGGCGGTTGGAAAACCAAAAATACATAGTTTTTCGTCCGTAAACAAAATACAGCGTATTTTCATCTAAAAAACTTCTGCAGCTAACTTTGAAATAGGTCAACTTTGATTACTAGTAACAGTATGATCATTGTATAGTTACGAAGCATAATAATCCTGTTATCTAATGTAACTAAGTTTATTTCATTAGATATATTGCGTGCCTAATTAGAATGCAAGGAATGAAATATGACGCGATCGGGTAATGACGCTCGGATGGGTGGCATTACCCTCAACTGTTGGAAGAGTCAAATTATAACTAATCAAAACTGTAATTAAATATTTTCATACACAAGTTGAATAAACCTGATATCTTTTTCATTTACAATTATCTTATCCTAACTGGAATAGATGTCCTCTTCCTCAGCTGGAGTGTCATTTTCTGAAACATCACCAACAGGCTCTTCAAGACTCCAGAGCCACTAAGATTGCCATGGAGATGGATAAAGCAAAAAACTATGTTTGTAACTATTGCGAATTGTAAAATTACTTTAATCAGTTGCGAAATATGTTGTATAAAGGATTTGATTAATGAGTCCGTCGCAGTGAGCGGCATTACCCAACACGTTCGGGTAATGGCGCTCAATGTAATATTTTCTTATTTTCAATTTTTCAGCACAAATGTTATTGTTTTCATGTTTAACGATATGGTATTCTGTTTTATATTTGTTTATTTATAAATATCAATAAAAAACATAATTTAAGTGTCGTATTATGCTTTTGGCATTCACTATTCCTTAAGTGGGCGCAATTACCCTTCTCTCCCCTACTATTGATTCACCATTTACTGCTTAAAACATACAGTGTAAAAAAAAACCCATCTAATTTTCCATCACAGTCTGATACTAAAAGTACTGCCATCACCCTGTGTTGTGATGTGAATATACATTTTATGTAAAATTTATGGGCGAAAATGTTTGCTTCACTAGCGGTGGTTGGATGCACCAATCTTCCGTTTAAACGCTATTGGAAATTAAGTAGTTCATATGGCTTTGTACATCGTATTTTCTCCAATTTTCTGTTAAACAACATTACAACATTGGGATGTATAAAGGAGCCGCAAAATGTGCTGTAATTTTTAGAAATTGTTAACAGTGCACTGCACCTAAACACCAACTGGTTGAAGATGTTTGACGATTTTACACGTCATTACATTACAAAAAAGTGTATTTAAAAGTGAACTGTTCACTTGTTAATCTTTATTTTTCAGGAAATTTAGTTTAATTAAAAGATATATTATCAAAACATTTTCCATTTATTCCTCTTGCAAAGGATTTGAAATTAAAAAAAAGCTAACTCAAGATGGTGAAGCGAAAATGCATTTATAAACCAATGAGGGAGAGGGAGGTTTATATGTGATTTAAAAACGGGATACATAAATGCAATATAAAACGAAATAAAGGCTTAAGCTCAGGAAGTTAACATGAAAATCTACGTAGAAAAATACATTTTTCTTGACTATCAGTCATTTGTGACTCTATTTGTGACAGTTGACGCAAGCGTCCTTGGGTAACCCAGCAGTGGGTCAGACTGTGTTTCAAAACCGAAAAACTCCCTTGTTGACACCTGAGCGAAGAACCTTGCGCCGTCATCTTTGAAGAATGTTACGAGTTGCATCCGTATACCTTCCTGCCCACCTGTAGGCATTTAAGACGCATCCAAACACAGCTGTGTATGTGGCGCGGCAAAACGGCCCACGTACGCGCCAAAATGTCCAGTTTAGTGTGACATAATTGTAATTTTTTGAGTGATTCATGAATACTCGCGAGATTAGGTTTGAATTATCATCGCATTAGAGCTATTGGCTACTTGCGTCGTATTTTAGAACCACAGTCAAGTGACGAACAGACACCTGGATAGGCACCCAACGCAACTGTTAACGGCGCAATCGTACGCAGCGTTTGGACTTTGAAGGATATTTAACGTGCACTCCCTTACACGGGTGTATACATTTTTGGCTACACGGGCCGTTTATAGGTCGGCAGTTATTTTGGCGATGCCCGGCCCTCATGAATACTAGTGTGAAATGTTACAAAGTTAAATGCACATAATGTTCAAAATTGAGTAGTAGGTCTCATTCTAAATCACTATTAAACTATTCTTAGGAGAGTTGCAGTATGACAGTGAAATGAAAGAAATTCTTATTTTATTATATGACCAGTAGTTAAAAATAATAAATTAGAACTATGTGAAATATGCAAAAAATTACTGAAATGCTTTTGTTTATCTGTCTTGGTTCCTCACTTTAATATTCTTAAACAACTAAACTACTCAAAATATATTTCTTTCCAAAAACTTAAATTAAACTCTAATTCCTAGGAAAAACATATGAAAAGTCCTCCAATAAAGTAAAATTATTTTCAACTGTAATTATCGTTTTATGTTTTGACCATACTATAAAAAGAGAAGAAATAAAATGATTTCTTGATCAAATTGTTAAAACTAGTAATTAAATTTTTTTTTATTTTTAAGAAACCTTTCATCACGACGCCGATAAAAGTTTAAAAAAATAACAACTTTTGACAAAAAAAAATTAACTAACATTTTTGTTAAACTAAAGCTGACAAATTACGTTTTCTTATGAACAAACGCGTGCCACCCGATTGGAAGGCCACACGTGGCTCATTGTTATGAAGGTATCGAATTCCTACTTGTACGCCTTGCGTGGTTTGTTTTCATTGTTGAGTTGGGTGACGAAAGTGTTAAATGTCACTAGAATTAGTGTTTATGCTGGATTCAGATAAGCATGAGTAATGGTTGTAACTTCAAAGGAAGTTAAATGCACTTGTGTTCAGAAATGAATAGTAGGCCTTCTTCTGAATCTGCATTATGTTGTGGTGTTGCACGATGGTAGTGAAGTTTAAGATATTCGTATTTTATCCTGATCAGTAGTTAAAACTAATAAAAAAAATCCTAAATATGTAAAAAATCACTGGTTACATTTCTCACTTTATTATATTTTTGAACAAATTAGTCCAGCACTATTTCCCTTCACAAACTTAAATTAAATTCTTACTATCAGGAAAACATTTGGAGAACGCCTCATACAAATAAATAAATAAATAAAAATAGTATTATAAATATTTAAAAACTAAGGATTATTATTCATTATACAATCAAAATTTATACTTAATGTATTTTCAATTTACAAAGATTATTTTGGGGCTTATTTATCTGTCTTAAGCTAAGCATTCAATGTTTCTAAAATTTAGGAACTTCTAATATCAATTAAATAAATTTGAAGCAAATTTACTCCACAGTTGTGGTGTAACGTGTCTTCACAGAGTTGTAGCTAGCAATCGCTGCCACCTGATATATGAAGGAATGTTACACAGCATATTTTTACATTGCTTTAATAATATTCGAAGCGAAACAAACTACACCAAAACACACCTTAAGTTTGCAGCATTAAAATGTTCTACGCGGAGGAATCGCGCGTAAACAAACGGAATTCTGTCCCTCTGATTGGTCGCTCCTACGCGATAACGTCCGCCCCTGATATTCGTTCGCCCTGTTACGTCAAAATCGAGGAAAAAATAATTAATATTGTATTCTAACTGAAGCAAAAACAAATAAAAATAATAAAAAATATGTCTTGAAATAACGAATAAAGTTATGTATTGAATGTGAAAAACCTTTTTTTATTCGATTCTCGCTCTCGGAAGTTAGAACTATTTACCCTTTTTCCAGCTGAACATTTCTATACTGCATACTTAAACTGTGGTGAGGTGTACTTTAATATTTATACCCTGGTACGAAAACAGCCGTTTTCCTATGAATTACTACATTATACAAGAACTGAATTACATATTCTAAACAAGAGCACGGCATCAAACCGAGAAATCACAGAACCGGCATTCTGACAGCTGCTTTCATGCATCAAATTAGGCGTGATGTAACTCTTTTCGACAAGGCTGAGTTGATCAAACGAGCCTCAGGTATTTTTATTCATCGTTCATTGGCATTGAAAACCGACACAATGTTGACGAAAAAGATCCACCGAAAGTGTTCATAAGCATCAATTTTCCGGTAGGGGAAATACTACATATTCTCCCGAGGAGCGGGGGTAAACATCATTGTTGTTAAAGAACTCAATAACTTTATCTTACAAAAAAAATATACTTAATAACTTGATTATTTTCAGACAAAAATGGTCCAATTCATTCATGTACATTCCGTTCCAACCTAACTTGCGTAAAAACAAATAGTAAAAAGGCAGAGGGAAAAGCGCGTTTGGTCCGTTAGTTGGAAACTCTTGTAAGGTAATATTTACATTCAAAGTGATCTGAATAAAATTTAACCAAAATGCTATTTTCATTCTGATAAAATTGCGAAATTTTCTCAAATAATGTTCAAATCTGTTGACCTTAAATGAAATAAATGTTTTAAACATGTTTTCTGGATGGATTCACAAACAATTTAAGGAACTCTTTACATACGCGGAAGGATCTTCTCCATAGCATATTCTATTTACCCAACTTAAGTTGGCAAGGAGTGTAGTTACTGCAGTTTATCTGCCGTCGGCAGTATTTGCGATTGATGAGTGTAAAAAGCACCCCGCAAAGAGATTTCCACCCACCCATGCACTTCTTCTCTCAGAAATATTTTAAAAGAAAAGGCTCAATGGAAAATTCATTAATGGGTTTGAGCTGGTTTTGCATTTAAACCTTATTTTGTAATTATATTTTTTAGTGAAAGAGAAATCTTGATCTGATATTAAATATTTGAAATTTTCTGTTATAGAGAAAAGGATTAATTCGATGGATAAATAAGTAAATATGTATTCAAACTATTACATTATTCAGTGTAGCATATCGTTTTACAGTGGATAAATTCAAAAAACTACTTTTTTTTATAAAAAATAAAATGCAAACTATAATGAGTTTTAAATAATTTTCAATGCTACATCATTAAAAATTATTTAAAAGATTTTTTTTTGTATTCTAGGACTTAAAATTTCAATTGGTTTAAATAATGCATAAAATAATATCATTGACCTTCATTGGAACAAGAGAATAATAAATTAATCACTATCGTAAGCAATATTATAAATTATGAAAATTTCTGCTCAATAATAATTTCGGCTTGATATTTTTCTACGAGATTTTTTCATTTATTTTTTAATTTCGGCAATAAAAATTAAGTACTTATAAACAATAAATATCTTAAAAAAAATATTTTGAAGAAAATAAATAGAAGGCTTGATATTTTTCTACGAGCTAATGGCATTAATAAAAATGTTTTTGTACGTTTGAAAAATGGCGATACTTATAAGAACTCTAGAATCTTTTATCAAAACTGCTTTCATAATTGTTAACTAGAAAGTAATTCAGTGTGAAAGTAAAACGTGACGCTTTTTTTAATTAAATTTTTCATCCATCTATAATAATAGTGTTTTAGATAAAGTTGTATAGCGTTAAGAAAATAACTAATTATTTTGCGTCGCTTTTGTATTACTAAAAGGATGGTATTGTTTTCACACCGTTGTTGTTGCGGTTCTGTTAACTAATCATGTTTATTGATCAATTCAGTACTTATTTTCAGTAATTGGAAGATTCTGTATCAGATTTGCTGAAGAAGGCTTAGTATAGATAAATTCACATTGAAATACCTCAATTATTATGGTAACACAGGATGTCAACCGGTTAAGAAAGTCATGAAATTGAAAAACGGTCAAGAAAACCCCCCAAAAGTGTTGAAATTAGAGCAGAGGTTACGAAAATTAAAAAAAAGACGAATTTTCCCCACAATGACCCCAAATATTTACGAACAAAAAAAAGTTAATTTTCTCAAATCCTTAACATTTGTATTTAAACTTTTGTTCTATTTATTGCAAAATCGGATCATGTGTATAAAAAAATTTCAATCGTTTAAACGGTTGTAAAAGTTTCTGAAAAATTTCAAGAAATTTTCTAAAAAAAGTCAAGAAATTAGATTTGACAAATCTGGTAGACATCCTGTAACAGTTAAGAATGTTTAAAACAAGTGCAATGAACATGAAATTAGAAAAGAACTTTTTTAATAATTTCCCATTAATTTTTCCCTCTCTCTCTTCTTTTTATCTATAGAATTTTTAATTCTTACAAGTACTGCATTTTTCTAACTAATTTTCGTCAGCAAATTTAGGTAGCACATTTTTTTTAACAAGTCAAGTTCACAAGAAGATCTCGCACAAGAAAATAGTCCTATATACAAAATTGTTTAAATACTTGATATAGACAATCAGACAGGTCAAGCCTAAGTCAATGGGACTCAGACAAAATAGATCTTCAACTAGATAGTTAAAACAACATGCATGATACATATGTATTAATTCCCAGCATCTTTCATAGCAAGTTCCTAATAATTGTTTATTATTAGTAATTAAAACAAAGTTGTTAAATTCATCTGATTGATACAAATATAAAATGTAAATAAATGTATTATTTTTGTTAGGGTAAGGTGGGGTAAGTGGGCTACCTTTTTGGCATAATTCAACTTTAGACCCTCATACCACTGGATATAATCGGCTTAACAACTTATTTTTTTTGTGGTCCATTCTTTCATATGTTATTACTGTACCCATGACAACCTTAACACAAATTGGCAAAAAATAAATATAAAAAATATGTTTTTCATTTTGGTCATCCGAGTGGCCCACTTGCCCCACAAGGTGGGGTAAGTGGGCCACCCCCCTAATATATTTTTACACATAACTGGTAGAGATAAGGCTGGGCAAGTGGAATAATCTACATGATTTTTTGAGTGTTTGAAAAAAAAAAGTAATGATGTATCCTTAATAGTTCCCCCATAGCAACTTTTTCTGGCTTGCAAGCTTACTACAAGAAAAAATACATTAATTTTCATCTTGTCATTTTTGCATGTAGTGTAAAAAAAATGTTAGGGCTGCAGATTTTAAACTGGCCTATGTCAATGAATAGGACTATGAATAGTGTATATGACTAACCCTATGAATCAGTAAATATGACTTTTTTTAAGTATATTAAAGAGTTGTGGCTAGTGGGCCAGGGGTGGCCCACTTACCCCGCCATTGTGGTGGCCCACTTACCCCAAACGCGGGGCAACTGGGCCACCCCAATTTTCTTTTAACTTTATCAACATCACAAGTACATGACACTACAAAAAGATACTATGTTTTATACACTTTCAAAATATATAACATTTTGTTTTGTATCATGAACCGTTTGGAAATAAATTAAAAAATAGTATGATGGCGTGAATTACGAAAAGATGCAATTTAAAAAATTTTCACAAAAAGGATTGTACCTTGTTACATACTTAAGTGAAAATGATGCCATTATGTTTCCTGTATCTATTGGGGTAAATACGTAAAAATATTGTAACAGATTTTTTTTTACGTCCATAATTCGGGAAATGCCAGGGGGGTGGCCCACTTGCCCCAATGGCCCACTTACCCCACCTTACCCTATATTAGAAAGTTCAAAAAAACGCTACTTATGTAAAGAATCTAACAGAATATGCATTATTCTTTTTATCTCAATACATAACTGATTTTACCTAACTTCGCGTGTGGATAATACCCTATACAGCTCTACACACAAATAATTATGCACTTCAGTGAGCTATTTCCATTGAAAAATGTAACATCTTTATGGCATCCGTCTAAACAGAGAATTCTTTCTCCTTAACAGGTCAAGCCTAAGTCAATGGGAAACCGCATGAATTCCGTGTTATGAGGAACGCCGTTAGGTGCTTTAATTTTGTCTTCCATTTCACTGAGCCGCCGCGAGCGTCCGGAAGGACAGACAGACAAGAGAATGAGAGGGCATTGGAATCCCATAACGGTCTGTCATTGGATGACAGTGTTTTTAGACCATGAACGGAACGTCAATGCATGTGAAAGCCGAATTCCATAAATATTTTATGAGAAGGTTTTTACTGAAGACTTATGGGCAAAAATCGTCAGAAAAAAAATAGAATTAAAGTAACGATTAATTAACTTTACTTAACTATCTGAATTTTTGCAATTACGGAGTGCGTACAATTAGATTTACAAAAGATTTAATTTGAATAGAACGTTATGGGACACTCAGGTAACACGATCGCATGAGAATTGATTCCTAGCTAAAAATATACACAAATAAAATATTTGAACGAACTTTTGAATCTCGCAATGAGGGAAACTTGATTCCTTTAGAATATTTAAATTAAAAAAATATTTTTAAAAACTAAGAAATACTACAACACACAAGACACCAACTTTAATAACAACTAAAAGTCCTCCCCAAAAAATAATTAGTATTACCAAAATAAAAATATGCTACTGAAAGGACGGGAGAAAGTTAGAACATGCATTACAAGAATAGAATATTTTTTTAAAAAAATAAATAACAACAAAATCAATTTCATTAAAAATTAAATATATTTAAAAGTTCCCGTAATGAAGAAATTAATTAGCTTTTTCAACCCAACACTTATAAAAATAAATGAGATGATAGTTGATACGCAAGAATAAAGACGCCTTTAAGCAGCTTGAAATATTACTAGTTTAGCAGTGATATATTTACATAAATGATGAATAAAATAGCTTGAATACTGTGTCACTAATAAAACAAAGATTGCAGGACATGGAAATTGAGTGATTTTCTCTATAGTGTTTTAGTAATTTGAACTGTAACAACCGTTGCTATTAGTCATATTTTAAAAGATAATTAATCTAGAAAATTCTTTAAAAAGGAAAAGAATTATTTCGTCATAAAGTAATTTCCAAATTCTTTTTTCAAATACAATACTTTCTGCATTGAATTACTACCCGACTACATAAACATGCCACTTCTTTTTAGAAGATTTGAAAGCAGAAAATATTATATATTTTTTAAAAACTTAATCTTATATTTTTTCCCTCTAATCAATTAGGTATTTACACGAAAAGTCAATAATTAATTTTATCATGACGACGAAATAAGGGAACCAATAATTGAGATAACAAATATTCGATAAAACTCTATTCAAATTTTTAGATTCGCCGTAACTGATTTAAACTGTATGATATCAATTATGCTTGAATACAGTAATAACATTAAATGATGTTTGTATTCAATGGTTATTAGAGTTAATTATTATTTTATTCTCAGTAGTATTTAAAATTAGGTTATTAGAGTTAATTATTAATTTATTCTCAGTAGTATTTAAGATAACCAATTAGTTTACAATTATCAAAATTGTCAATTGTAATTCGTAAAGGCTCAGTAAAGATTTTGAAATTATATAAACTATATTAATTAGTACGCAATTAACCTTTTACTATCTGCACAATAGTTATCAGTCGATGAATATTTAACTAACAGACTTATTTAGTTTTTGAGTCAGACAACATGGAAAAGCCTGCACAAAAAGCCGACAATCTTGTGGTTTATAATGGTATTTTCTTCATTTAGATCCTAAAGTTAATGTTAATTTTATTTATTTAGCAGTTGATGTAGAAGTACATATTACAAGAAGGAAAGTCGGTTACTAAATAACATAGTGATTTAAAATTGATAAGTTACAGGATAAACGCTAAGGCTTGGTTTTTGCAAAATTTATTCAAGGAATTGGATAAACGTTAAAAATAATTAAGATTTTGATAAATGTTTTTGGAGATAAAACAGAGAATATTTTTTAAGGTAAAAAAAAAAAGCTGCGTAGTTATTCTATTGCGTAAAATGTAAATAAAAGAGTATATGTCAGCTCTAATTTGGTAATTATATTATTCATATAAAAGAGTGATTTAAGTTTATTGTAAAAAGCATTTTTGATATTTAAAGTGAATCAATTCTGAAAAAAATATTTCTTTATATATTTTCTACTACTGTTTATTTTAACCTATCCTAATTTGGAAAATGTATAGAAATTCAAAAAGCAATGTGCTTTTAAAGTATTTACGACTCTTTATAAAAAAAAGTTTACTTTTATTAAAATACTTTCAATAGAAAAAAAAATAGAAAGTTTTTTTTTATAAATAATAAAGAGATTTAAGTATGTGTTGAAAATGTACATGAAATATTTTACAAGCAATTCATTTTTATTACCATTTAGAGATTTTTGATCTGTCATATTTTTAATATATTATAGAATATAGCATTTTCTATCGAAATAAACGTTCCATAAGTTCAATAATTTCCCTGTAAATTTTAAAGTTGAGCATAAATTGCGAATGCTAAATAATTTTGCATATAAATAATAGTCCAAATTAAATTTGAAAACTACATACGTAGTGCACTACTTTTATTCAATCTATCACTAAAAAACTATTTACCGTACGCACCACATGCCACTTGTCAAACACATTCACAATCCTGATTGATGGTTAAATTCAAAGAAATGTATATGATTGATAACAATCCATTCATAAATCATACTGTTGTTTTAATCCTATTAATATAGATGTGAATTAAGTGATCACAAATTCGATAAATAAGGATATTACAAGTGATAGATGGTTTAAAAGTTTCATTTAAAAAAACTGCTTGGCAATTCATAAATACATAGGGTTTTAATGACGGTTGTTTATTTTATACATGATTATGTAAAAATAATTTTCCGTGATTATTTTTAAAGAATGGTTAAGGAAGTAGACATAAAGTATGTATTCATAATAAACACATTTAAAATGTAAAATTGAGAGAAATTAACCAGAAATAACAAGAATTATAATGCTGAATGAACTCTATAATCTTGAGTTTTGATAAAATTTAAGTTTCAAGAAGGTAAATTATTTAAGGCACTGAGTTATTGTTTTTGAAAACAAATTTTACAAACGAATTTTCACAAATGAAATATTATTTAAAGTTTAAAAACCCTTTTGTTTGGGTGTAATCTGAAATGTTGCTTTTAATTTTACGTGATGATTTTAAATGTACAGTTTTGTGTGTTGTCTGAAAGGGCTCGGGGGCTCCTTGGCAACCAATGCCTTACCTGTTTTTGAAAAATAGAAAGTAAAAAAAAACCCATTAAAATTTTACCAATAGAAATCGCGGTCATTTTTTATATTAAAAAAGCTATTTTTGTAAAACTAATTTTTAAATATTAATGCCAATACAAATGTTATTTAGAGAGTACTGTTAGAACTGTTACCACTCACAAGGTAAAACATATTCTCCTAAAAAAAAGTTCTTTTTATTGATAACGTATTTTCGTCGTACGTGAGGTGTGTCCAGTGCAATCTAATCATTGATTACCGTTTCTTAAGTGTGTTCTCAGAATTGGATTAATTGCGTAATATTGGATAATTGCGTAATAGTTTAGATTAAAAGCGCGATTTTTGAAACTTATGTTGAATTCTTGGATATTCTCAGATCGAGTTCATTTTAAAATAAAATGGTCATCACACAAAGAAACCCAATAATATTGCAACCATCTCAGTAGTCACGATACAAATTAAAAATACATTTAAAGAATTTAAATTCCATGTATTGTTTGTCCAAGAGAAAGTCTCGTTTTCTTTAAATGCCGATACAAACTGTAGAGCTTGTTTAAAAATAATCTTATTATATCCATTTTTTCCGTTCAGTTAAAAACAGGATTTTGTTACGTAGGATTAGTTATTGCATTAACCCTTTCAGTCCCAGTGATGCAATTTGGCATCATCACTTTCAATATTTTTTTCAAAATGTTTATGTCCCGTTATGACATCCAAACACACATCATTCGATTCTTCACACTTTGTTCTATTATTAGACAATATTTTACATTAATCTCAATAGAAGTCAGAACTACTATTTTTTTTTATTCAGAAAATAGCCAACAAGCGTTTCATCTGATTTTTGATAAGTTCACTTCAGTTCCACATATTTAAAACACAATTTAAATTTCGGTTAAAATAATTACTATTTTTTTTTTAATAATATGGTCAGATACCTTAAAATATATAACTCGAAGTGTTTTTAGGTAATATATATATTTTTAAGTTGTTGTTTTCCACAGTTAAAAAATTTTGGCATTATTTCAAAAACCATATAAAAAATTAAAATGATTTTTTTTCTTATGGAGCTCGTATATTTGACCTAAAATAGGCTTATTTTGGGAATATCAGAAGTTTCTGTAGTGTAGTAAATTTTTGGGACTGAAAGGGTTAAAGGAAAATATAACTTAGCTCTAACTCTAATTGGAACTTCTACTTGTTGAAAATACATCGTTGGAATTGGAAATCTGATAACAGATTTTTTGATAATTTTTGAAAAATTTGACCTAACGCCCCATTTCGAAAAAAATATTCAATTTAAAGGAAATACAGGGTGGTTATAAAATAACGCTCGCTATTCGGAGTGGTCTGTAGCTTGAATGAATAATCCAAATGCAACGAACTTGGAGATACTTACTAATCAAGAAGGGCGAAAGTAATGGAATCATAAAAAATATACTCGTCTTTCGACCAAGGTTCTAAATTACGAGGCTTAATTGACTGTGTTGGCCGTAATTGGCCATAATTGGGTACGCTTCGTACTTAGAACCTCTTACCTTGGTCAAGAGACGAGTACCTGTTTTATGATTTCATTCTTCTTCGAAAAAAAGAAACTCGTCTTTTGACCAGAGTTCTAAATTACGAGACGTAATTAGCTGCGTTGGCCGAAATTGGCCATAATTGACTACGCCTCATATTTAGAACCTTGGTAAAGAGACGAGTTTGTTTCTTATGATTATTCTTCTTTACGATTATTTTTTATGATTCCATTATTTTCTCCCCTTCTTGTTTAGTAAGTGTCTTAATTTTTGTTGCATTCGATTATTCATTCAAGCTACAGACCGCTCCGAATAGCGAGCGTTATTTTATAACCATCCTGTATATAACCTTTTCAAGTTCTAACTCCAACTGGAACTTCTATTCATTAAAAATACATCGTTGGACATGTGACGTCATAATTTGAATCGGAAAAACTCAAGTTTCGAAAAAAATTGACCGAAAAAAATGTCTCCAATAAATTGATTTTTACGAGATCACTCTCTCTCTGCACCGAGCAGGCTTCTGGTTCGATACTCGCCACAGGCACGAGGCGTTTAGCTGCTAATTCGGAGTTAAATCGCCGGTCGATCACTTCTGGGGAGAGATTAGCATGGGGCAGCATGGGCGGCCAAGCGCACTCCGAAGTTTTTCATGCTCCACTGTGCAACAAACGAAGTCTGCTTCTGTTGTAAGGTGTAGAGTTTCTCAAATTTTTCTATTTGGGACTAACCTTCTGAGTTTGAAATTGCCTAACGTGTCTGATGTAAAAAAAACCCACAAAAAATGTTTTAATAAAATATTTCCTGTAAAAATATTTGGGGACTTTAACTTCTTTTAGGTGACTTCCCATCATTTTCAGTTTCCTTTTTAAAAATTGACTTTTTTTTATTGTTGATGAACAAGTTAGTTTTCATCTGCCTTATTTCTAAGAAAAATTCGAATATTAACGTTAAAACCAATAACTTATTTCCAAAGTTTAAAAGTTTTCCCCATTTAATTGGAACAAAATAAATTATAAAAGTTTTTATTAAATGTCTTTTATGCTTGAAATATCATTTGTAAATTTGTTTTTTATTCAGAGCAATATTTATTTTTTTGGACAACATTTTACCTTACATATTATTAAAAAAAATTTTAACAATTGTTACCACACAAACAAAAGACGTTATAATTAGATATGCACTTCTAAATCAGATATTGATCAATATAATTGCTTTTTCGAAACAAAAAACTCAGTTATTATTTTCAATATTTTTTTATTATTTTTATAAGTTTTTATTAGATTTTTCTCAATGTTTTATCATATTATTATCATTCATTTCATCAGATAATTAATTATCAATCATTTCAACTGATTATTATGAACTGTTACATGCTTATAATTATCACGAAATTTAAAGCAAAATAATAAGTGGTTGTACATTTATTTTTCTTATTCATCCACTATAGTCACAATTAATTGACAAGGAACAGAAACACAGTAACAAAATAATTTTTATTCGATTACGTTTATTAAGTAAAAAATTGGTGGGTAATTTTGCCCGTTTTCTATGTATACATTCGTCCCTCATTTTCGAAGTTATTCGAGTGTTATGGATCTTGTGATGTAGCCAATACAAATGGTGGTTTACTGCTGGTTTATGCAATAAACACAAATTTTATAAATAACCAATATAACATATATGCTTCCAACATTTCTAATGTACACATCTAAAGATAATATTTCATTCAAAACAATTACAAAATTAAATATTAAAGTAAAGTAAATATTTTTTTCGTATTTTTGAACTTAAAAATATTTACATAAAAATAAGGCTCCGGATCAATATTATAACATAATATATAGGCTTTTTTCTATTATGGAACGAAAATATTTTATTCGAAAGAATTTAATGACTCGTAAAAACAGCAAAGATAAATTGCAACGAATTATAATGACATAACAATATATCTCGGCTACCTATTCCACTTCTAACAATAGAAGTAAAGAAATTCCATGAATATATATGCCTTTCTTAACAAACAATATACTACCGTTACTTCTTGTACAACGCGTGGTTTATATTACTTTAACTGTTTATTTTAAAACAGTCTATTTCTCACGGACAAAGAAAACAACACTCAAAGAGACTTATGTAGAACGCTCTTTTGAAGTTGTGTTTAGAATGCTTATAAAAAATGGTGGTGGAATGTTTGTACATTTAAATTAAGATTTAAGTTAAATAGCTTGAATTTATAAGTTGGATAGGAGTTTAGAAGTATAAAGAAATTTCACACAAATGTATACCATTTTTTTTTGTAATATTTACCTTCTTTTACTAAATATTTATTAAGTAAATTACAAAATTCGTTAAATGTCATTCAATTAAAAATATTTGTTTGAGTACATGATAAATTTATTAGATACAAGAAAAAGCATCTTGCCATACTTAGAGTTATTTAATTATTTTTTAAACACGTACAAGACATTCGCTGTAAATAGTATGTCATCTGTAATACAATACTCAAATGTAAAGTAAACTATTTTATTAAAACTTAAAAAATAAACTCTCAAGCTGACAAAAATATGACATTACTATATTCGTCGTATTTCATAAAAGCTCATTGTAAGATATCTTAATTAAACCGATTTTCTTGCACAATATTTACTTTTCAAAAAAGCAAACAAAATTGCAGGTGAGGGGTGTAATGCTATGTCCACACTACGACAATAAAAATGACAAGAAATTGCGCGCATGGAAATGCATATACAATTTGGTCCATTCGAGGTAGGTGCGCGGGCATGCCAGACCAAATTGTATATGCATTTCCATGCGCGCAATTTCTTGTCATTTTTATTGTCGTAGTGTGGACATTTAAGAAAAATTTACTGGAACAAAATCGTAAATAGCCTAAAGCGAAGTACAAAAGTTATGATATTAACTCAGTGCGCTTGTGTGTCTTAATCATAAAACATGAGACAAAATGTGATATCATTTTTTCTATATTTTTATCTCTTATTCTTACTTGATTTTCTAGCATATTTGAGGCGTAAATTTTACTGTTTAAAATGTTTTGAATGCCAGCAAATCCCTATATTTGCGCAAGAAAAAATAACACGTATAAGAAGATCGATGCATTTGTTTGACAACAGGCGCTTGCTTCACTAATATAATGATAAATCTTCTCTATAACACCTTGCAAACTTTAATTCTACCTCTTAAGGCATCATTAAAATGCCACATCTATATAATCAAGACCTATCCTCAAGAGCGGAACGCCAAAACAAAGTATTTTTAAACAGTAGACCAGCATCACTGATGACATATGAGATACCGATATGTTTCCTTTAAAAACAGGCCGATGTCCAATGTTATTGAATGTAACATTGGCCTTTTTTATAAAAAAGTATGGACTGAAAAAATATTTTATAAAAATTGCTATCAATTGATCTATCTCGTGACTGTCCATTTGAAAAGCGAAGTAGAATTGGCCTGAAAAAACATTAGCAAACCCTTTTCCTTCGTCAATTGTTCCGCTTAACAGAGATGGATCATTTTGAGTTATGTCAGTAGAGGTGTTCGTAGACGTAAGATATCTATGATGTATTGCAAAAAAGTTTTCTCATTTTTGTTGCTTCTTATAAAACTTTTAGGTCTTCCCCACATATCTTTCAAAAGGGTTTCCTTATATCTGAATAATTTGTAAAAAAAAAGGTACTTTAATATCATTTTAAACTGTTGGATATTGTGTTATTAAGTAATGTGACTTTCCCTTTTTTCATGGCAGCATTTCCTGGCAGCATTTAGAATTTGTTTTTGCCATGTTATTTAAACTTTGTACAAAACAAGGTTTGCATTGCTACACAAATTTATAACTTATCAAAAATAAAATTCAAATATATTTAAAGGGGGATTTTCTCCATAGTTCTAATAGGTATAAAAAAACACGTTGAAATGTTCATGTATCCAATAGCGTTTTAGCTAGCTTATAGAAAATTTCGTCAACAAAATATTATATTATAATCAAATAAATTTTAAGCAAAAAAAAAACTTTAGATAGCAAGTAAAAAACTACATTTTCCCAAAATTATATATACATTTTTTATTTCACAAAAAGTATAATCCCTTTACACTATAACAAAGCAGGGTGTTCAAACTAATCGTTGCTCTTATTGTCAAAAGCACAAACGAAATTTGTGAGTGTCGGGATACTAAAATCAGTGGCGTGCCTGTCGTATATGACCATTGAAGCACGTCGCCACTAAAGCAACGTCTATTATAAGCATCTTCCGATAAGGATGGACCACCATCATTATCATTATCATTATTATTGGTTTCTAAAGGTGGAGCTAAAATGAGGACACTTTTTTAAGGTGCGTTTAAGTAATGGAACGAATTTGGTTTGTTATTTTAATTAGGATGTTGCGTGGAGAATGTTTCGATTTTTTTCAGGGCCTATCAATCAAAAATATGAGGATAAAATCTAATGACAGATGTCAGGAGCATTAAAAGTAAAAGGATAAAAACTTGTTTTCCCAGATATTTTTTCCACTAAAAGCTAAAAGAAATTCATCGTTTAAAAAATAATCTTTACGTTATCTTTCTAAACCAGTAGATAGGTTTGGAGAGCCCAGTCGGTTAGGCACTTGCCTAGCATGTGAAATGTCCCAGGTTCGAATTAGGGAAGCGTCAAAATAACTGCCGTTCTATAAACGGCCCGTGTAGCCAAAAAATATCCAACGAATAATACCCCGTGTTGGGGGTGCACATTAAATATCCGTCAAAGTCCTAACGCTGAGTACGATGTCGCCCTTAACGGTTGCGTTGGGTGCCTATTCAGGTGTCGGCTCATCACTTGACTGTGGTTCTAAAATACGACGCCCGTCGCCAATAGCCCTCGTGTAGCTCTAGTGCGACGATAATTCAAACCCTAACCTAATCTAAACCAGTAGAAATAAAATCATATATGATATTTCACTTCTAGTTTTTAGCTAGAGATAAAAATGCAAGCAGATTTGGAATCTCATAGTCAGACAAATAATAATTCGTTTTAGAATAAAACAATTTTTTAAAGATTTTAAATGCACGTAAAAACCACCAAATTTCTTTAAAAAAATTACCTTATCCACCAACATTACAGGAAGACAGGAGTTGCTGATAGGCTTTAAAATATTTTGGAAATAAATAATTTTTATATATCTATTTTAAAAGGTTAATGCATTCTATGGACCTCTATTTTAAAGAAACAAAATTAAATTTTCCAAAATAATTTAATTTAAATTTTCCTTTGCGTTCAAAAGGTTTAAAAAGCTTGAAATGAACATGAAGATTCATAACATTTACCAGACCACACAAGCAGATAATGCAATTCGAACTTTAGCATGTGATAAGTACATTATTCTTTTTTCTGTTAAAACCCTAGAATCGATTAGAACATTTCATTTAAGATGAGTTATATTATTAAAAATAACCATCGGTAGAATACACAAAATAAATAGAAATTCTTATATATTGCACTTTCTCTTCTCCTATTCTTCCATTGAACAGTTTAATTTTAAAAATAAAATCTTTTTGTTTAAGTTGTTTCTAATAAAAATGTTTAATATACTATATCATTATACTTTTCAAAATTAATAGAATACGAAATAACTATTTTCTCAACAATTTGAATAAGATTTCGTGATGTACAGAAACTGAAAGTGTGAAATTTAAAAAAAGTTTTGTAAAATGCCTACAGATATTTTCTATAAATGCTTGTTCATTGTACAGTTCAAGATTGAATGGATAAAATTTTTCCAAAAATTCAAGTTAATACTAATACAATTGCTTGTGTTGCGATTATAAAATTAGTAGTTAGGCATGGAACAAGAAATAGTTTCCAAAAACTTTCAGCAGCATTAATTAATTACAAATATTAAATCTTCAAAGAAAATTGATTAAAAAATACTGTTTAAAAAGAAATAAAGACCAAAGTAGTCGATAAGTAATCTAGGACAAATCACGCATAAGAGTTACACTCTTTGCCAACCTTAGTTGGGTAAATAGAAATATGCGATGGAGAAGATCCTTCAGCTGATGTAAAGAGTTCCATAAATTATTTGTGAATCCATCCAGAAAACATGTTTGAAAAATTAATTTCATTTAATGTCTACTAAGATTTGAGTATAATTTGAGAAAATTTCACAATTTTATCAGAAAGAGAAGTGTATTTTGGTTAAATTGTATTAAGATCATTTTGCATGTAAATATTACCTTACAAGAGTTTCCAACTAACGGACCAATCGTGATTTCCCCCACGCCTTTTAACTTGTTGTTTTTACCCAAGTTAGGTTGGCACGGAGTGTAAAATAAGATATGTTATATAATTAGAAATAATAAAATTTTGTATGGGTATCAATTTTCTGTGAAAGTAAATTTAAGTAGTTATTATTGTTTATATTAACTACTATTACCCCTACTTAATTATATGTTAATATAACTTTGTTTGCAACTCTAATAGCTACTCAAGCTCAATTACAACGACTTCGTTTATAACAACAACTCGTTTAAAACGCCATAAATATTTGGTCCATTAAATTCCTCATAGACGTTAATGTTGTACTATCTTGCTCTTAATACCAGTTAATAATCTCGGTTATGTGATATTTTATATGATACACAAAATGACTTCTCTAAGAGAATTAAAAAAAAATCATTTTCCCAATTAAAATTTTATTTCTCCGTGCCAACCTAACTTGGGTAAAAACAAATAGTATAATGGCTGGGGGAAAAGCTCGATTCATCCGTTAGTTGGAAACTCTTGTAAGGTAATATTTACATACAAAATGATCTTTATACATTTAACCAAAATACACTCTTCATTCTGATAAAATTGCGAAATTTGGTCAAATAATATTCAAATCTGTTAGACCTTAAATGAAATTAATGTTTTAAACATGTTTTCTGGATGGATTCACAAATAATTAAGGGAATTCTTTACATCCGCCGAGGATCTTCTTTATGACATATTTCTATTTACTCAACTTCGGTTTACAAGGACTAAGAACTCGTGTACTCAATTTGAAATCCGTAACTCTTTTAGTTCGAGTTGCAGAGTGTTTTCAGACACAGACAAACAAATACTTAAAATCCACTCTTTTGGAATCAGTAACATTTCGAAGACACAAACTCTCCGTTTCGTATTTTCTACTCCATCGCAATGCTTTCATTACCTTATAATTCATATTAGGTAAAAGTAAAAAAAAAAGTTAAATCCTACGACGATTACAACATGGCTTAATGAAACGATAACTAACTTAATTTTTTATAAAGCTGATTTACGATCAACAGTTATTACTACACTCTTAAAACAAAAGAGTGAAATCCACTCCAGTTGGAGAAGTGCATTTTCGACACCCTAAAGGCATGCATATTTACTCAGACTGAGTTAAAATCACTCGTTTGGAGTGATCCTGTCGGAGGTTTAACACACAAAGTATCCACTCCAAAAGGAGAAGTGCATTTTCCAGTCTGGAGGAGTGAAATCCACTCAGACTGAGTTAAATTAGGAGTGTTTGTTTTAAGAGTGTAAAGAGTCGGATAAACAGTTATTACTAAGGAGTCGGATAACATACTTTTAAGGAACTTTCATGGGTTAATTCGAAACCAGTTCGCAGATAAAAGGTCAAACTTAATGCTAAGATCATCCAATTAGGTGTTGTTGTTCGGCAACCACAGAAATAAACAAGTGTATTTTCCCACAAAATATTTCTAAGAATTGTTTTTAACGGTGTGAAAAATGTAATTAGAGAATTTCGAACAAAACATTTTGTCTGTTGTTTTTATTTTCTAAGTACCCATTAACTTCATTTCTCAGATATTGTCATGAAAATGTATATGAGTCTTTTTTTAAAGACATAAATGAAAATATAATATTCGAAAAAACCATATATAAATAAAAATAATAAAGGCTTCCGACAAAAATTACTGCTTTTATTGATTGCGTAAATGGAATTTTAAGTATTATATAAATATCAGAAAACTTCCTGCAGTATTTAATTATTTAGAAATTCCCTTTTTAGTACGCATTGCGTCATTCTTATCATAACAAAGAGACTTATTTGAATTCAACACAAAAAGATGGAGATTCATTTCCTTCCTAGCATACATTTTCCAAACACTCGAAAAGAATTTTTTTAAGGAACACTTTTCATGACAAAACACACCATAAAAATACAAAGACACCGATAATGAATGGAATATTTTTTTCTTATTGGGTGGCAGCGTAGAAAAACGTGCAAGTTGATCACAGAGCCGGAACGAGACTCGAATCATCTTAAAGTTGAAGTTATTAGAAACTAATGCTTTAGAAATCACGGAGTTCCAATAGTTCGTGACTCAGCCGGTAGTGGCACTGGCTACCGAAGTTTCGTGTTTATTGCCAATTGCAAAAGAGATTATATTTTTGTAGTATAGAGATTAACTTAGAATGTGGATTGTAATGGGCTTCTTTTATTTATAATTTTAGTTCTGAAAGAAAGTATTCATTGTAACAAGAGTGGATGGTTGGTTTTTATGATGGTTTTACTGACTGTTTATAGGGTTTCTTCTGCTTTCATGGGTCAATAATCATTGGAACATATTTTTATTATATAATCACCAGATTCTAAAACAAACAAAAGAGTGCATTATATTCTTATTGAATAATTAAGTTACGCATAGCATGAAGAATTATGAACTAAAGATATTATAAAGTATCTATCTGTAATTTTTCTTGCAAAATACTCTTTCCTTTAAAAAGCTTCGAGTTTGTTGCCTCAACGAAAAATAGTTTTCAGTTTTTCGTGTTAATTTTAGTATTTTTATCATATAATGTAGATGTTTATTTTCAATGCAAACTCACGTAAATGTGTTATTAAATAATGTTTATTTTAAGCAAACTTGTTTAACGAAATTAGCCAAAAAGATGCATTAAAATATATATATATATTATTTTACCAAGATGACATATTTATAGAAATATATTCTGGTAATTTAATTATTAATATATTTTTTTTTATCTTTCTAAAAGAATTTTCTCTCTAAATATGTTAGTCTTGACTTGAAAAATTAAAACGATTGAAATGAATTTTTTTATGTGATTTTTTTTGTTTATAATAAATGGGTTAGGGAAACTAAGCTGGCCCGCCGGCGCAGTGGTTGGTGTTCTAGCCTTTGGAGCTGCTGGGCTCGGGTTCGAATCCCGGTAAAGGCATGGATGTTTGTGCTTGTCAATAAACGATGTTATTTGTCGATGTGGTTGTGTCGTCCTCTTTTGTGTGTCTCTTGTGACTGTCTCTTCTGGCGAGCTGGGTAATGGGCTATAAAGCCTACACTCTCCCTTCTAGAGGGCGCAATCACTGTCATTTTGAGGAAATTAAAATAAACGAACCTTATGCATAAGTATATTCCAAGGTATTTTGTGCATTGAATGTCTAAAGTAAAACACTCTTCAAAGCCTGCTGTTTTTAAGATGGTCGGTTCAGTACAAATCCCGTTGTATAAGGATTTATGCTTATTTCATAATATGTATAGATAAAAAAATTCAATTGAAACTTGTACCATTATTTATAATTAATTCGTAAAAGATATAATAATGAAGGCAACTAAGCGATTTATTAAACATATGGGCCTCCCATCTATCACCTACAAACTCCTACCAACTATAGTCCAATTCTCATGTTCAATCGGTAATTATCGTCCATCAGCTGATCACGAAATTCGTGACGTCACTACTTCGACACGTATCATCACCGGTATTTAGCCCACAAAATTCTTAACCCACGGATGGCAACAAGAGTTGTAATGGTCACGGTCGACGATCACGATGAGAAATGAATGATCGAAGGTTTTTAGAAAAAATGACTCCCGAAGACATGGATTTTAAACTTTCACCTAATGGAGGTTAAATAACATTCCATGATGTTGTTTTAGGTTCTAAGGGTGACGAGAATCGCCGAAGAGGAACGCTTTAAACTTCTATTGTTTCCTGGTTGTGGGAATTCGTCAGGTTTTTAAAATTTGTTTTAGAATAACATGGCGAAAATTCCAGTCTATTGAGAAACTCTACAAAAGTCATGGAAGGTCGTGAAATATATACATGAACGTTTTAGGAGATTTTTCTCTTATTTCTTGTGTCCTATAGTTATTAATTATCCTAAAAAGTTAAATAGTTTTTTTTTTAAAATTTGACCTGTAAAATTGGCCATAAATGATATTAATATAAGATGAAACATAAACACATTTTCCTGCATTATACGCGTAACGCGCTTTCAAAATTGTTTGGAATTCAAAAGATCAAAAACTTTGTATGATAAATCAAAAAACCAGGATATATTCGAGTAAAACGTACAAATAATCAACTGAGGTACCGATGCTGCTGATAATCTAATGTCAAAAACGTTAATAACCTATTGTAAAAAAAACTTGCTTTAAATGTATTTAAATGATTTTAAATCCTTGCAATAAATTAAGCAGTGCAGTGTAGTCGTTTCCGGCTGCCTATTTCTAGCCATCTTTTGGAGCTTTAACACAGCCAATAAAGCCTCGTAATTTAGAACCCTGGTTAAGTGACGAGGTCGACACAAGAGCGGGCACCCAACGGAACTTCGAGCGACATCGTGTGATTGCGCAGTCGGGACTTTGGACTCCACAGAGTTAACGAAAACGTCTGTCCCAGCGTACTCGGTCCCATCCATAATGAATTGAAGATATTTCTAGGGACAAGTGGGGTAAGTGTGATTGGGGGTAAGTGTGATAAACAGCTCTTGTAACTTTGGAAATCATTCTAAAAATCTGAAAGTTTGCAATATATAACATTAGACCACTTATAATTAAACTAAAAAGAAATATTGACCTTATTTTTTGTTTCAAGAAAGTTTTGAGCTTTTGAATTTAAGTGCAACTGTCTTCTTTTTATGTGGGTCTTTGTGGGGTAAGTGTGATAAAACAGCAATGGATTTTGAAATGCAAATTTTGTACACTTAAAATTGGAATTCAAACATATAATTTTTTTCTACACATGTAAGTTTCTTATAATAATAATTCACTACCAATTTTAGGATTTGGAATTTACTTGAAGCAGAGAACGAATTTTCTTAATGAAAAATGCAGAAACCCTATCACACTTACCCCACTCGACCCTACTATTTTTAGCACATATACGATTTATAGGATGACTAGCAGAAGATGGGATTCGAACACCCCGCACTCCACCCGATAAGGTTGAATCTCTAGGCTGATGCTCAAACCACTCGGCCACGGACGGGCCCAAATTAAATATAAATTAGTTATCATTTTAATATAAAATATTTAACACAAATCTTCAATTAATACTGAAATTTGATACATAGTTAATAAGCGCCGGTCCACTGGCGCGGTTAGTGTACTAGCCTTTGGAGCTGCTGGACCCGTGTTCGAATCCCGGTAAAGGCATGGATGTTTGTGTTTGTCAATAAATGTTGTTATTTGTCTATGTGTTTGTGGCGACCTTCTTTGTGTGTCTCTTGTGACTGTCTCTTCTGGCGAGCGGGGTAATGGGCTATATAGCCTACTCCCTTCCCTTCTAGAGGGCGCAATCACTGTCATGTGTCATATAGTTAACAAGTTTCAAATATTCCAACAAATAAAGCTTTGCGGTTCCTTAAGACGTAATCCATCAACGAATTAGCTTGTCGGGATTATTTTGATGAAAATTGACACACTGTCAAGGATTTTAACGAGGAATGAAACCTATTGTTTAATGAAGTTTAAAACGTGGTTGTCTGATGTTCTTCAACAGGCAATTATTTGCGATGAAAATGTCGAGTATCCGTCACATTAAAAATGATACAATGATTCTCCGCTTCGTTAAACCTTTAATTAGGTAGGACGATTATTCTATAACGAATCTTTTTAGCGTGACCTCTTTTACGCTTTTAGCGGAATGAGAAATTTGAATTATTTAACACTCTAGTGGTGTTCATGTGTTAGGAAAAGTATTTGGATTGAGAAACTATATATATATATTTTTTTAAGTGAGATTAGGCGTGTTGTGAAGGTTAGTGAATTAGAAAAACTTTGTAAAGTCGAACTCTTTAATATCGTGTATGGGAGAAAAAGTATGATATTTTATACGCAAACTAGTAGTTTTCTGAGGTGTAATGAACAGTATTGTCATGGTTGATTACTTATGTTAGGCAAAAATTTTCAATCCCTTAAAAAAATTTAAATCATTTCTCAATTACTACAAATAAATGATATTATTAATGAATGATATGATAAATGAAAAAATAACACTTTTTTTATTAATATTAATATTATCATACGAAAATTTTACATAAATACTTTTAAAAATTGCAGTAGAAATTTATGACTGATGAAACTGATAATGACTTACAAAATGTTACCCGAAAACTCAATTTTACATTCAAGAATTAAAACTAGAAATTATTTGGTGACTGTAAATGCCGTAATCGGCACATTCGATTTCTTATTTAAAAAAGAAACTTAATTTATTTTTTAAACCGAACTTTTTCATCACTTTCTAAAATATCGAATTCAATTTATACTTTGTGTAAAAATAATACAGTTACGTAATGGAAATTCTCCACCGGCAGAAAATCTACATAAACGGGATCCAAATAGCCCTGCATGACAGAAACAAAAAAGATCTTGCATTTAAAACGGTTTTCTCTGCTCAACAGCAAAACCGAAGAAATTGTGCTAAATTCTAGGCAGAACCCTACAAAATTTACCCATTAACGACCCACTTGTAAATAGCATTAACACACCTACCTTTTTTAGTGAATAAAAAAGACAACTTTAAAATTTACAAATTTGTTTTTTGTGAAACCTCAAGTGTCTTAAACCTTTCAGTCCCAGTGATGCTATTTGGCATCTTCATTTTTCCGATCATAACTTTTAAAAAATAATAAGGCTGACCATCTATTGGGATTAATAAAAAATATTTTCTGATAGAATTTTTTTTGAAGAATCTAAGGATGTGCTTTTTGATATCATAAATGGCTATATACGATCAGAAAAAAAAATCTAGAACGAATTGTCATTGGGACTGAAAGGGTTAAAAAAATTACTATGGTCTTCTTTAGTTTATATTTTATTTATGTAAACATAGGCAGTGAAACCTTGTGGATAGTGGAGGACCATAGGAAGTGTCTTAAATAAATTACTATGTTTTATATTTTATTTATATAAACATTGGTGGAAAGTTTATTTACAAGTTAAGGAAACGCCATTTCTGTATTAACTGTGCAGAAAAATAATGCGTGTACTTATTTAAAAAAAAAAGAATATGAAAACTACGGGGTGGTTTGGGTTGGTTACATTTTTCGTCTTCCTAGAGCTACATTAGTCAACATCTGAAATTATTCTGGTAATTTGGAATCGCGAATCAAGGAGATATAAAAAGAAAACGGAATAAAACTGTTCACAGAAAACACGCTACATTCCACGACTGGTTCTTTCTCTTCAGAAATCATTCTATTCAACAGAATCATCTGAAGAATGTTCCATCCTTCCCTGAAGAATCTTCTCGACCTCCATCCTCAACGACCCTAACCCTTGGGGCAGCCCCAGCAAACGATAAACAGCCCCACGACACACCTGTTCAACCTGTTTATAACGGGAGTTCAGGCGAGAGAAAGATCACCTGTTGGGACAACAGTGTTGGTTGGTGACAATTCTTTGATCATTTATTCAATAAGCTTGGAAATGTGGTTTGGTTTGTAATGTGTTGAATTAGTTTTATTTTTGATGAGTAATGAATTATTAAATTGTTTGTTAGGAAACAAATTTAGTTATATAAAAAGGATGAAATGGTAGTAAGATTTTTTTAAAAAAATGATACCGATATCTAAACATAGCTGTAGCATTGTGAGTTAATTTGTGTAAAAGAAGTATCCTGAATTTTTCAATGGATAAAACTTTAGTTTTTTATTATATAACTACAAGTCATTTTCAATTTATAACAGGATATAGAAAAGAGTAATAGTTTATTGTTTATTTCTGGTAACGGGGAAAATTCTAATGTAATTGTTGTTAATGTTTAATTTTATATTGGCGAAACTGACTGTAAAAAAGCATCAGTTATTCATACATATATAAATAATATTATACGTATTTTTAGTAAAAAAATGCGATTCTGCTATAAATTATACGAGTCTTTTTTTGAAGTGTATTCATTGCAAAACTCAAAGTAACTTCAAGTTCCTAGTTCAGCATGTGAGTTTTTAATGTAATAAATCTGACGATAAAAATTTCACGAAAAGGTACAAATAAAATATTAAGACGTTTTCATGGCAACTACAACAATATTATTAAAATATCTATGCTATTTATTCAATGCTGTAATAATCTAAACAAAATTATCAAACATGAACTTTTTTGAAAAATAAGTAACCAGTTTTTCAGCAGAATTCTACGATTACCCTTATCCTAATCGATTGAAACCTTAGAAAGTCTGGGAAATATACATATTACGTTGTATTATCTTTTCGATAAGTAAACAAAGTGTTACAAGTAAGCTACAATACGTTTTATCTTACGAGATTGTCTACAATGATTAACATTTAGCGAAACGGTTGACGTGTAATTTAAATTTTTTTGATTTGGGAGAAGGAATAAAACATTTTCACTTTAAGAACCATTTTTAAGTGTTACTAACGAATCACATGCCCATAAATAAAATACTTGCCAGAGATTGGACAGAATCATAAAGTATGTTAAAGATGTTAACACAACTATTATATTGATTTTATGATTATTATGTATATTATATATCATTGACGGTATTTTTACTGTTTAATTATAAACATTCTTAGAAAATAACTATAAACTAGGCAAAAAATTTTGTTTATAGAAACATAAAAGCCCTACTGGACGCAGACAGTATACCTTAACATCTAGCATTCTAAACAAACCTCAAAATTCAAAATGTAAGAATATATTTTTATCCAGGTAAAAGGTCAGACCATGATGTAATATTCGTTTCCTGAAAATTTAGGTGCAATTTTTTTACATATTTCGAAAACAACAAAACATACTTTTTTCAGTTTTTGTTATCAGCAAAAATTTTTAATGGACATTTTACTGACACAAGTCCTTTAATTTTTCTAGATAAATTAAAGATAATATATAACATTTCTACACTAAATCTGTTGAAATATCAAGTAAACATACTCGAAAATATAGGAAATTGTTTTAGGTTCCTGTTCCTTAATGAAACACATCACATGACCCAAAGAATTTTCCATTATCGTGAGAGGAACAATTTGAAAAATTACTTTTCAGGCTTACATAGATTTTCTGGTCGCTAATCTAATTGTTTTTGTCACGGAACTTTACTTGTCTTTCTTTTACGTAACCATGAACTTGAAAATATCCAAGAATTTCAATTCTTTTCAATGTAATGGTCATTTGGAAATGCTATTCTGGTTTGTCGCAAAATAGTTTTACGTTGTCTGACAAGACCAATCCATAATACTTATAATTAGGTCAGTTCTTTCGAGACTACTGGCGGGGCCGAGTGGTTTGGACCATTACGCCAGCAGTCTGCGCGCTGTAACGGGCGCGGGTTCGATTCCCGGCTTCGCCCTGGGTGAACTTCCTTTCGCTGTGACAAATGAAATTCTTTATGTCTGTGTGTGTCCGTCTTCCTTGACGAAGGCTTACAAAGCGGGTCTCTGATCAAGCACACAAGCTGGAATATATATGTATCTATCCCTACCCCCCTCAGTCCCAGTTTTACAAATTATGAGATGATTTTTTTTTACTTTATCTAAATAATTTTTTACAATGGATTTGTGATTTTTTCGAAATTTGATAACTAATCGGTTTTGTAAACTAAAGCTATGATTTTGACGATATAGTTCCATAGTATCTCCAAAAATAAAATCACAATATAAGAATTGAAAAGAAATTCGTAATTAATTTTTAATGATGAACGTCTAACTATTTATAAAATAAGGTTTTGAAATGTAAAAAATAATAATAATATTGGATTTAAAAAAAAAACAGTTTCAAAATAACCATTGCTCTCATAAAGTGATGACTTCAACAAAGTCATATTAAGCAATTGAACATAATTATTACCGAAGAATTAGCGTCTTAAATTGGTATTTATGCCAATCATTCTGTGCTTAAACTGTCTACTTCTTTGACGCTTTTTTTATATCTAGCTTTTTGTATCAAAAAATAATTAAAAAGTATTTTGTTTGAAACACTTTATTTGTAAAAGTTGTAACACTATTTACTAATTTTTGTACTGAAATAGGTATTTAGTACTGAAACTACACTTATTAATTTAGTATTGACTAACTAATTTAGTACTGAAAACGTGAAACAAGGACTTTATTATAATTATATTTTAGTACTGAAAACATGAAACAAGGAATTTTTCAGACATCAACTTTTATTTACATCAATTTTACATACTTTTTTCCACACAAATTACGGCATTACATTTATTTCATTTCATATCATATTTAAAGAATTTGATCTATACGTTTCACGGTGATTAATGATAAATATTTTTTTGTTATGGACTAAATTGAGTATTTATACGATTAAAGGAATGTTGAGTCATTAAGTTGCGTTTTGAATCTCTCAAAGGAATGCAAATTTTGACCTACTTTAAAGAATGCGTGATTTTATACCACTACCTACAATATTGGTAACAGTCATTTAACTAAGAAAGTAACGCATACATTTTTGAAGGAAAAATCCGATTACCGCACTGTACATTAATTTTTTTAAAGTTAATTTCAATATTAAATGGACTTAATTTAACCTATAGGTCATAAGGAGGCATGTTTTGGGTTTTAAGTGGCAAAGGAAATGCTGATTGTCGAGTGCGAACAGAGAACCGATCAAAAGAAAAGCAGGAATGATAGCTGGAAGGAAGTATGTCACCTTAAACAAGCCAATTATACTATTTTTAAAAATCATAAATCCTGAAACTATTTATTTTTTGATAAAAAAAAATTACATTTTCTTTTGTATAATGATTGTTCGTAATCGATAGTTTTTGCGGGCTTATAAGCAACATTGGTGGCAATTACGTCATTTATTTACAGTCCATGGATGCCCTGTTAGTCTAGTAATGGTCAATCGTTTCCGGCTGCCTATTTCAAGCCTCCTTAAGGGGCTTTAACACAGCCAATAACGCCTCGTAATTTAGAACCTTGGTCAAATGACGAACCCTGTTAGCTTCTTCCTAAGGTAAATATAATGAAAACGGATATCTTATATATAAAATTCAATTTTGACAAGAGTGAAAGTTACAGTAAATCCAAACCACCCTAACCTGATAAGTTTCTTTGAACCCACTCACTTCGGGCATAGCCTAAAAAGGATGCATTATGCAAATTACTTCTGAGGCGCTGTTAAGAAAGGCAAGTACTATTGGACGGGTTCCAGACAATCTCGATTGAAGGATGTCACTTTGCAACCACGCATGGATGATCCGATCAGAGCGATTTAGATTCATTTTATTTTTGTTGCTGTAGTCTGAGTTTAAAAAGGAAAATGATCTGTGTTTTAAAATACTTGGGGATGCCTATTTTCTATTACAAAGATAGTTTAGAAAAATTATCTAAGAATTTTAAAACATATGAGCAAAAAGATTTGGGATACATTAGGTATAGTTAAGAAAAAAAAATAATTGAGAACTTGAAAACCTAAAAGAAGAAAAAAAAGACTTGGTTTAAAGTCTTAAGTAAAAACAAACATTTTAGTTTTCAAGTTAAAAAAAAAAGGAATGTCATAATTCAATTAAATCCTATCCTATAATTCAAAAAATAAAGTTAAAGACATAAATAGCATGCAATATCGAAACAGAATACAACATATTGTTCTTTCGACATTTTTGAAACTTTTGTGTGCCCTACCTTCTTTTTAAAATATGTAAATTTTTTAGTAAGGTACTGCTCTCCGAAGCTCCTCTATTTCCAGAATTTTAGAGCAGTTGTAGTCAATTTATAAATTTTTTATAGTTTGGAGTATTATAATAAAAACGAGTCAAAATTTACGGTATAGATATTATTTGTAAAGTAAAATAGTAAAAATGGAAATTTTGTTCTGACGTCGAAATTGAAAAAATAAAATTTGAATGATGGTTTTCTCCGATTCAACACTTCAAGGTTAGGCCATGATCTAACGTCTTCTTCCTAAAGTCTTCATTTGTATAGAAATTGCATTCGTGCATCCATTGTGAGACTTATTTTACCGAATTCGTAGATCATAAATATGCGTGAAGTTCAAGAACAACGCACTTGGAACAAAAGAATACGCACGCAGCACGTGGAGGTAATTCACGAGGTGCATAACAAAAATGAAACAACTGTATTTTTCATTGGAACAATAGGTTTATATTGCAATTTTAAACATGTACATGTGCATATTGGTAATTCAATTGGAAGGTTATCTAAAAAGCATTATGATCCGTTTTAGTACAGATTAAGATAACATTGTTAGATAACAATTAAGATAACATTACGGAATACAAGTAAAATTATCGTTAAAAAATGTCTACACAAATTTAGGAATTGTAAAATCTATGTAAGAAATATAAAGTCGTTTTTTTTAATAAAAAAAATCAACATTTTTTTTCATGCAGTAAAATATGTACCTAAAAGTATCATATTTAGTCATGCAGCTAATAAACTGTGACTTAGTAAGGGGAAAATACTGTTTGTATACAAACATTATTCAAAGTATTTTTTTAACGATTTTTCAATATTTGTTCGACAGGTTATAACAATTTTGTTTCTAAAATTGGAATTTGTATGTCTATTTTTAATTTTTAGTAAAATCTTTGCATCTTTTTTAATTATTATTTTATGTCGTTTAGAAGTGCATATACTGTTTGTTTTAATTTGCATGAACTTATTTTAACAACCCAAACAACGCGTATTTTAATTTATAGTAAATGAAGAGAACTATATAGTAATATATATTTGAATGCTTTTAAAATCTTTCAAAAAAAAATAATAATAGAAGTGGTTGAACATATACTAATTATCTAATCAATGAATTGTCATTTTTCTGCATAATTAATTAATCTTGACATAATTCCTCGTAAGAAATTAAACTATTTTGGATATTTTAAGACATTAAATATAGTTTAAAGAATGAATTACCTAATTACTACTGGAATACTTAAAATGTAGTTATGCAAACGCAGAAAGTATTACAAATTAGTACCTCTCTTATTAATGCTAAACAAATTATTTATGGGGGAATGGGAGCGCTGGATGGCGGGTCTCCAAAGCAAAGCGCTTCAATGTTAATAGAATAGAGAAAAAATTATTTTCTTTGCCACATTTCTCCGGCTGTATCGAATATTTTTACAAAAGGATTTTTTTTAATGTGATAAATGTAGCTGAGCCGCCCCGGTTGCTCAATCGTTAGGATGCTGGCCTTTGGAGCTGCTGCGGTCGGGTTCGAATCCCGGTCAGGATTGGATGTTTGGGACCTTCAATTAATGTTGTTATTTGCCTATGTGTTATTCCTTTCTTTGTGACTGTTTAGTTATTCCTTTCTGTGTCTGTCCCCATTGACGAAAGCTTATAAGCGGTTCTCTGAACAAGCACACAAGCTGGAATATATATGTATCATACCATAACATAACATAACCATGTAGCTGACTTACAGGTCCCGACAATCAAACTTTTTGAAATTGGTACTAATTAAATTTTTAATAAATAATTTTACGCAAAATATTAGAAGCAATTTCAAAAACTGGGATTATAGAGACCTGCAACTTATATACATTTACCATTAAAAGAAGTTTGTAAAAATATTCAATAGAGCTGAAGAAATGTGGCAAAGAAAATAGTTATTCCCGTTGGATTAACACTGAGGCACTTTGGTTTGGAGACCCACCGTCCAACACGCCCATTCCCCCCTTAAAGATAGTTGTTTACAACATCTCTGCAGCAAACTTGTCTAACGATTCTTTACCATTAAGAAAAAGTGTCATTAAATTTAAATATAGAGCGAATTTATAGCCACAACCTGACCCGTTCAAGAGCAATTTGTATTCAGGAGCAACCTCTTAAGTAAATGAAATAAGGGTTAAAAAAGTTTGTTTAATGTATTGAAACAAACTTTATTTTCTAATGTTAGATCGTTAGTACATTCCAAAAAATCTAGCGTGTTTTATTTAAACTACTTTTAAATGTATAGCATCCAATTTAAGTGGTGTAAGTTTTTAGCAATCAGCATTGCAGAGGGTTGTATGCAAATGAAGAAGTTCAGTTCAAATTAAGTTTGGTTTTCCAATCGTAGTTTGAAGTGTCAATATTAAAGTTTAAACTGAATTAGTTTGCACATTCTGAATTCTATTTTTATTATACTTATTTATATCACAATGCGTATTAAATGAAATTCACAATTTCTCAGCTACCTCTTAACTCTTTGCTATTATTGTACCTTAATTTGTAGAAGATTGAACAAAAGCTCTTGTCGCTCTGTAAATAACTTTCCAACAAAAATATCCATCAAAATAATTTAATTCATTTTAATCTAATACGTTGTTGCTACTCATAGATTTTTTAATTTTAAGTTTTCAACAATTTAAAGGCTGACTGTTTGGCATAGTAGATAGCGCGCCACAATCCCAACTAGGGTCTGGGTTCGAATCCCGATAGGTAAGCGCCAGTGTTGGGAAAATTTTAATTTCAAGAGCAATTAAAGGTTAATAATTAATTACCACAACAACTAACAATTCAACAATTGTAAGTGTGGAAAATTACAATTAACAATTATTTAATTGTTAACTGTAGTAGTTAAAATTGAATCGGTGAGTGCAGAAACCACTTCAGTCAAAAAAATCCGAAAACTCGTTTTCAATGAAAATAAGCGTAGAAAGACAAGATGCGTGTTGGGTGCAAAAACTACGTTAGTCTGTTGAGTAGTTCCGTAAATACAGGACGTTTGTTTCGAGTGTTTAGTGCAGAAATAGAGGAGGAGTTATTACATTTTTTCTCCCTCCTGAAAAATTTGAAATTTGTGACTGAAGTTGTTTCTACACTCACCGATTCAATTATCAATTTGTTAATTTTTATTAAAAAAACAATTAGCCACGTTTTTATTCTTACAGCTAAGAGTACATTTACAGCTTAGTTTTCCTAAATCTTTACTCATTTCGTATTAATACATAAAGTTAATTGTTAGTTTTAATTGTCTCATAAAACAACTAAAAAACTTAACTGCGATTATTTTAATTATGAGTTACAATTGACATACGTTAATCAAAATAATTTAATTTCAAGGTGCAATTAAAAGTTCAATTGAGATTAATTTAGTTGTAATTAGTTTAATTACAATTACTTTTTTAGTCCGATTATTGATAAATACCCAACAATGGTAATCGCAAAGGTGTTTGTCTTGTCAATAAACTATATTATTGTTTATGTGTTTGTCTTCGTCCGTATTTGTGTATAAATAAGTCCAACCTCTTCAGAGTCTCTGGCAACCATTCTACTTGCACTCTTAAAACAAAAGAGTGAAATCCACTCCAGTTGGAGAAGTGCATTTTCGACACCCTAAAGGCATGCATATTTTCTCAGACTGAGTTAAAATCACTCGTTTAGAGTGATCCTGTCGTAATTTTAACACACAAAGGATCCACTCCAAAAGGAGAAGTGCATTTTCCAGTCTGGAGGAGTGAAATCCACTCAGACTGAGTTAAATTAGGAGTGTTTGTTTTAAGAGTGTGGGATATCTACGGACATCACGACAACAATTTAAAGCGGATTTGTTTTCACGATCGCACAACTCCTTCCTTACTTAAAGCATACCTCCAACCTTGACATTATTTTTGCGTCTTGCTATTCATACTAATTAAATGGGATGTTTACGAATTCTTCCGAGAAAAATGTTAACACCGGCGTAGTCTCGTTTCCCAGGTGTTTGCTCTGTAGTAACGAACCTTCAGAACTCACATAACTTAGGATAATAAAATAGAATTTATTCTTCTTTTGGTTCTTGGAAAGAGGTTTTTTGGAATTCTCAAATGCGTGACATTGGTAATTATTCTTATTTTGATGTTTAAATGGTTGGTTTAAATGACTTTACTTGTAAAGCATTCAACAGTTTGTTCAAATAAAGCAAAATATTCTATTCACCTTGGAATCTTGTGTTTTTATATGTCACTATGTCAAATTATATGCTTTTTTCCAACTCTCTTTTTTAATATTTTATTCGTATTAGCATTTTTAGATTACGATGAACTTTTTTTATGTAGGCATTAAATTTAGATTTTATCATTAAAAGCTTTTAACAATTATATGATTATTATTTCAACCAGAAGCCAGGCGCGCTGACCACCATACCAAAGCGTCCACGTTACGTATATTTTGGATAATTCAAAATTTCATTTCGTAATCAACAAGCAGAAAAAAATCTGTTTTAAGTTGGCAAATCTTTACCAGTGGTTATATTTTTTTTTTCTGTAATGGATAATATGTCATTTGCCAAATTGAGATGTAATTTGACGTTAAATTTTGGTAGCGTAAGAATACCGCAATTTTCTGAAAGAAAAAGAACAGAAATATTATGTTTTCTAACATAATTTTTTCTTACAGTGTGAAGTGTTTAAAATTTTGCAAAAAAGGTATGCAAAGAAATTATCAAACCTTATTTCAAGTAAAGTTATTAATTATTTACTTGAAGGTAAGGTATAGGTATAAAACCAGGGCCCGATCCAGACTTCATTGCAAAAGAAACCAGCAGTTAATGGGGGGGGGGGGGGGGGGGCAATTCGCCAACTAAAATATAACTTAATTACTATATTACCAATACATTTTGGTGATTGACAAGAAACAAGAAATATTTAAGTTTTATTGAACTCAAAACTTTTGCTGAACTCAATTTGTGAAAATTGAATTGAAGCATCTAATATTCATCCAGTTAGTGGTAGGACATGCAAGAACAGATTGCCCATTACTGATTTTGATGGTTCGATGAAAATTTATAGGGTAAGTAAGGTTATACGGCAAGAACGATTATCGTTTCTATTCAGTAGTCGAGCTCAGTATAAAGTACTGGTAATAAAAGGAGGGAAAACAAGTAAATATTGTTGTAAGTGATTAAAATTCACTGTCTCATCAATATTTCTGTGTGATTTTGATTTGTGATTCGAAACTTTGAAACCCCCACGAAACCAAATATATTTTTTAAAAAGCAACATTATGAGCGATTATCAAACAACAAACAACCCGACTTCACTGACTTTCTATTCAAGGGCAAAAATAAAGGGAACCAGAAAACTTCGACAAACTGGACTTGGCCCAAACCAAGGAAGGAAACAGGGCCTGGAGCTAAGTGATGCTATAGATGTAATTCTCGTCACATTCCACGTTTTAAGGGTCGAAACCATCCAAGGTCTGTTCCTCCACATCATTTTGTCAACTGTGCCCTGGGGGGCCTTTTTGGAACCTTCTTTAGTATCGGCAGGTTACGTGGATGGAGTAGTTATCTCACTCGGTGGACAGCCTTCAAGATGCGATGCTTTTATTTTAGTGCTTTTATTATTTTTTTTACTTAATCTTAAATTAGGGTTGTTGAAGATGCAGCAGTTTGTTGTTTTTGAGCTGTTATATGAGTTTGAAATATTTTTGTTGAATTGTAGATAATTGTGCGGAGAAGAAGAGGCGTGGGTCAAGATTTAAACAGTTTAAGTTTAGTTAACACATAATCGTTAAAGTTTTCTTTAAAACAAGTCTTATTAATAGATATTACGATCGACATGTTTTTCGTTGGTTTTCCGCTTACAAGTTCTTAGTAATGTTAATATTTTCACCGTCAAAAATTTCTGCAGTGCAGTACCTACAATTTTTTTTGCAAACTTTTTTGAAATTATAAATAAATAGATAAACTAATAAAATAAAATAAATGCAGAAAAATATTAATAGTTTAAATTACATAAAAAATGATGAAATCATGAATTTAATTTAATTATTATTATATTAATAAAAATTATCTAAAAATAATGAAAAGGGATGTAATGATTTTAAGGGTCGAAACCATCCAAGGTCTGTTCCTCCATATAACTTTGTCAACTGTGCCCCGGGGGGCCTTTTTGGAACCTTCTTTAGTATCGGCAGGTTACGTGGATGGAGTACAGTCCGATTCATGCTTACTTTGCCAAACTAAATATACTAGGAGGGCGTGTCCGAGTGTCCGAGCGCTGGGGTTGGCGGCAGTCGCCGATGCCCATAGAGTTTAAACCAATCAAATGGCTACGGTTGTCATCGGGCGATCAAATCTTTCTGCAACCATGGCCGCTTGGCGAGGTTTGGCGTCTATATATATCTACACCTCAATTGTCAAAGCCAGACATATTTGCATACATATTATATACCTGTGAGCACCGTGAAGCGCTTGACAATAGCTTGAATGACCGAGGAAAGTATTGCCTGAGTGAGGGTAATTGCACCCCTGGACTCTCATATTCAGATCTACTGACATTGATAAACGGAGGAGAGATTTCTGTTTACACATGTACACTCCTTCCGAGAAGTACTTGACAATAGCTGAATGACCCAGGAAAGCACGACTTTTTGAATTGTCGCTACAGATCGACTGACATTGATAAACGGACTCTGCATTTAAAAGCTACACTTTTAAAGGCCTTAAGTTACATTTCCCTAAATGATACAATTACTTATTTACGACCTTGTCAAGAAGTTCAAAATTTTCTTCGAAAATACAATGATGTTTTCACAAGGAACCAAATATTTTCCTATTTGAAGTGCCGTGCCAGCGATTTCAAAGTTTCTTGTTTTTAGATTTTGTTTTTACTTTTCTAATTGAGACTTATGGTTTGGTTTGATTTGAATTATCGTCGCACTGGAGCTACACGAGGGCTATCGGCGACGGGCGTCGTATTTTAGAACCACAGTCAAGTGACGAGCCGACACCTGAATAGGCACCCAACGCAACCGTTAAGGGCCACATCGTAAGCAGCATTAGGACTTTGAAGGATATTTAACGTGCACTCATTTACACGGGGTTTTATTCGTCGGACATTTTTGGCTGCACGGGCCGTTTATAGGTCAGCAGTTATTTGCGATGCCTGGACCCGAACGTGGGACCTTTCGCATGCTAGGCGAGTGCCTAACCGACTGGGCTCTCCAGCCCACAATTGAGAATTATATGATGTTATGAAATTTTTGTATAGGAAATAGGCCTCTTGGGGAACCCTGCCTTTAAAAAAGCGGGTAACGCATCTATGAAAACTACTTTTAAAAAAAAGAAAAAAGTTATGTCATATTTAAAATTTCAGGTCCCAAGGGGGAGGGGAGGGGGAATATTTTTTCTTCAGCCGCATTTTAAATTCTTAAGCACCCCCTATACTTAATTAATGCCCCTGCCTTAAGTAGATTTATTAATCACTACGATTAATTAATTTTATATGCAATTGAAGCCCTTTTCAATTAGCTAATAAATAAAATACCATATAAAAATATAATCAAATTCTGTTTAAAAATTAAATAGTATTATTTTTATAATCTAAAAAAATAATATCCCCAAATAAGTATAGATTAATGAATAATTAAAAGTTTTTTTAAAAAATGAGTTTTACTTACTAGTTCTTGAAACGTAAAATACGTCCCACTAATGAAAATTAAAAATACAATAATATTATAAAAAATAATTATTTTACTATTCTTTCTTTAAAAAAAAACCCATAAAAACAGCTAGATCCTGTTTATAAAAAAACAGCGATAATCGCGCCAAACCTGTTACCCCCTATGCATTTCACTGAGCTAATCGCAGCGCTCGGACACTCGGACACGCCCTCCTAGGCTATTTAGTTTGGCAAAGTAAGCCTGAATCGGACTGTAGTTATCTCACTCGGGGACAGCCTTCAAGATGTGATACTTTTATTTTGTTTTACTTAATCTTAAATTAGGGTTGTTGAAGATGTAGCAGTTTGTCGTTTTTGAGCTGTTTTATGAGTTTGAAATATATTTGTTGGGTTGTACACTCCGTGCCAACCTAACTTGGGTAAAAACAAAGAGAAAAAGGCAGGGGGATAAGGGCGATTGGTTCGTTAGTTGAAAACTCTTGTAAAGTAATATTTATATACAAAAGGATCTTAATACAATTTAACCAAAATACACTTTTCATTCTGATAAAAGTGCGAAATCTTTTAAAATAATATTCAAATCTGTTACACCTTAAATGAAATTAATGTTTTTAACATGTTTTCTGAATGGATTCACAAAAGAATTATGGAACTCTTTAGATCCGCGGAAGGATCTTCTACATAGCATATTTCTATTTACCCAACTTAGATTAGCAAGGAGTATAGATGATTGAACGGAGAAGAGGAGGCGTGGGTAAAGATTTAAACAGTTTAAGTTTAGCTAACACAAAAAAGTTTTAATTGAAAAAAGTCTTATTATCAGATATTACGATTGGAATGTTTTCCGTTGGTTTTCCGTTTACAAGTTCTTAGTAATGCTAAGATTTTGACCGTCACATTTTTTTTTTGAGGGCAGCACCTTTAAGGGGGTTCTGTACCCTAAAATCGGTGAAAAAATCAAAACAAAAATTATTGGCTTAAAATACTATTACAACCTTTATTAATAATGTCACAAAGTATCAAGACGATTGGAAAAATACTTTTGACATTAAAATCCATTTTAATGTCATGGCTTCGTAAGGAAACGGGTTAACAATAAAAACTTTAAACGCGCTATTCTCAGAACTTGATTTTTTGAACTTCGATGTATCTTTTCTCAAAAACTATGGTATGTTTTCTCGTAATTTTTTTAATATGATGTAATACATAGTATAGATTAATCTGAGGTTATAAATTTTAATAAAACTAAAGTGAAAAAAATTTTATGGGGCAAAAAGTTAAAAAATTTCATGATTTTTTGGGTACTTTAAAATTTATTTTATTAAAAAAAAATCTAACAGTTATTTACAAAAAACTTTTAACCTCAGATTAATATATAAGGTTGGTATAACAGACACAGAAAATTTTAAGATGATCTGATGAGTAGTTATTGTGAAAAGGTACATTGCAATTGGCCAATTTAACATTACCGAACAACATACCGAAACATACCGAACCCCCTTAAAGTGCAATTTTTTTTGCAAAAAAATTGAACGGTAAGAATTTTCTTTTCTTTTAAAAAAAATGAAATTATAAATAAATAGATAATCTAATAAAATAAACTAAATGCAGAAACATATTAATAGTTTAAATTACATAAAAAAAGGAGGAAATCGTTAATATAAATAAATTATTATTATTAAAAAATTATCTAAAAATAATGAAATCAGTAATAGTATAAGTTTCATTAAAAATAACGAAATAATAATAATAATAAAAATAAAATAATAATAATAATAACATGCACTGTTAACAACTGCTTCTCTGGGAATATCGGGCTACCCCGAAGAAGCTCGTTTCAGGGTCACCCAGCGCGTGATGCTCGTGTTTCTTCCTCCAGAGAAACGAGGCTTTCGCAAAAGATTTTAGGGGATGGCATCGAGGCCTATTTGCGGCAGATGGTGTGAGCTGAATCCCAAAACTGGATTTTTTTTTTTTTTTTTTTGGCCAAGTATAGAAAAAAAAACATTTTGGAGAAATAAGAATTATTTGAAAGATGGCTTCATACGTTATTGGAGTACGGTTGAACTTGTTTTCATTATTTGGGTTTCATAAATCAATATTCGCTTGGAAATTTGAAGAAATATGATCCAATTTTGAAGACTCAATTTCTTTATGGCGAACTAAATTTCCGCACTTGAACATCCGTAAATCGATGATTGCAAGTCAGTTTTGTGAAATTTAGTAACTATAAGAAAAATGAAGCAGTTACGGCTTTTAGTAAATAAGAAAAGTATTAAAGATTATTATCAGAGAACGATGGCTCAGTTGGTTTGTAGACTTGCATACCATATTTCACGTTTTGGTTTATACAAATCAAAGTTTTCAAGAGAGTTTATTAAGCAACTCTAAGCTAATCAAAGGCATTTAAAGTAAAGAAATAAAATCAACTTTAATATGACAAGTTTAGAGTGTATGAGCTGCTCTGTTTCTCTATTTGAATTTCCGTTTCCACCATCAAATAAATGTTGCAAATAGTTTATAAACAACAATAGTGTATCGTCATTAAAAATTGAAGAATGATATCGATGTCAAAGATGACATCATAAGTGTTTCAGCGTGCTAGAATTAATATTTAGGTTAAAACACAATTTTTGTGTATTTGAGATTCTCAAATCATTGTTTACAACTGTTTGTTGCATTGTTTACAACTGTTTGTTGCATTGTTTACAACTGTTTGTTGCATTTTTTATAATTGTTTGTTTCCTTGTCACATTGTTTACAAATTTATTCATCTTCTTTTTATTTCTTAGTAATAGTTAGACAGTGTTATTAAAACCTAAGCAAGGAGAAAATCTTTTGAGAGTAAAATAAAAAAAAACGCAATAAAAAACACTATTTCTTGTTCAATTATTATTTAGAAACAAAACTAACTTAATAATATAATTTCAGGTTCAATTCGGCAAAAACTCTAAAAAAGAATAAATTGAACTTGAAGCGAAGATGGCCACACGTAATTCCCTTTCCGTGTTTTGGAACAACCGAAGCGGAAAAGAACGCATGGAATAGGCGAAAGTGTTCGAAAGTGCCATCACGCACCATAGAACAACGACGGCATTTCTTTATTGTTTATTTACATACCAACAATTTATTGTCATAATTTACGTAATTCCTCCACATTCGGTTGTTAAACTTCTTCTCTATTTTTTTACTTGATAAATTGAACGGCCTTTTAAGTATGCAAGAACATATCAAAGTTCCGAGAGACTGGATTCGTAATAATTCTCAGACTTGTTTTGGCAACATCATTCCTGGATACCATTATCGTCTGCGACATTTGCAGAAGAACGCGAAAAATGTGCCTTTGTTTGTCGAGGATTTATTATTTCTTACTAGAGTAGTTTATTAACTCAACGAAGTATCGAGAAATACATGAGTGCGTCGTAACATTTTGTCATAACAATGAAACATTTTTAACTCTAAGTAGATGATATTTAAAATTTCACGTAAAAATACATTACCGTAAATTTGAGTAATTTTGTAACCTATCATTTCAATTTCTAAATACTGATCTATAATAATACGGTTTGCGAAAATGGGATCTTCAAGTTATTTCTTAGTTGACTATATCCGTACTGTGTGGCACAGAGGGAGATGGAGAAAGAGATAACTGGGATTTGTCCCCGAAACACAAATAAATTAATAAATTAAAATTATCTATATGGTTTACAGATATTTAGTACATTTACGCTTTCTTACACAAACAAACTACGTACATATATTTAGTACATTTACGCTTTCTTACACAAACAAAATATGTACAGATATTTAGTACATTTACGCTAAGGAAACTACGTATTTATGAACTTTTGCATTACAAGGTATACAAATAATTTTATATTATGATAATTTGCATCCAAATTAATAGTAATTAATGTTTTTCATAATTTTTTATTGTGAATAGTTTTATAATAAAAATTTATGGAAAAAATTAATCAAGATGCAAGAATAATTAGTTCTAAAAAACCTGATGTTCACGCATTTAATTTAGAAATGAAGATTTCAATCGTATTTGAAATTTCGTAGGTAATGGATTAATGATTTAGGATAATTTTAGAATTATTTATATAAATTTTATCGCAAATTGTTCGATCTCTATATACCGAACTAATAAATGGTGCACCAAAATATAAAATATACCGGAAAAAAACAAAATATATAAATGATCATGGATATATTAAAAAAATCATGTTTCAACTTCAAACTCTATAGAAGTGTTCATTTGAGTAAGAACTTATCTTCCTGTAATCCTGTAGCAACGTTAAACTTAACACAGATGTTTAATTTAGTCAAAGTTTTAAATATGCAATTTTTTTTAATCCATTAGCAACGACTTTGTGAACATCATTAACGAACTCGTTTTTGAATTAAAAATTTAATTTTGATTTTATTTTTAAATTTGTTTTTCGTGTAACTCGACTTGTCCTCCAAAAATCTTGCTGGACAGTGGTCTTCATTCATCTAACACTCTGTTTATTCAGATAAATTTGAGCAGAAAGCTCATTTTTGAATGGCAAATGTTCTTGCCAACCAGCGTTAGTGGGTAAACAATAGAATAATTATTTGTAATTAATTAAAAAATAATCTACAAGAACATAAATTTAATCTTTCTTGAGGTACAATGAAGTTTTGAAAGTTCCAAGTGTTCAGACACTTGGTATTTTTTTAAAAAAAAATTCGAAATAGTTACTCACTTTAAATAATTTAATAATTACTTACCTTTTAAAATGTAGATTAATTAATTTCTGTTCGAAGGTGTATTATAATGGTAACATAAAAACATCTTATCTGCTAGTAACCTTGATTTTTAGAAATGATTACTAAGTAGTTGTTAGAAACTTTGTTTAGGATGGTGACTTGTTTAAAAATTTTATAATTTTTTGTTTATTTGTCTGTAGCTCGACGAGTCAAACATATATTGAGTTCCAGTCACACATTCAGTCAATACTAGGTTATGCATATAGCAATATAACACATTATTTAAACGCAATATTTTATCATAGTATTTGTACAGATGACTTCAAAGAAATCAAAAGACGATTTTTTTTCTCACATTAATGGTGTATTTAATGTGGTGGTTATAGTTTTTAAATTTTTTTACGTATTCGGTACTAAAACTTTGTATGTACTTATTTTTTCATTGTACACTCCTACAGCAGTTTTATTAACATAAGTTTATTTGGTTTTTTAAATTTCAAAACTAAATGTAGAAGTTTTTTTTTACATGAAAGAGGTATTTTTCTAAAGCGTGAGATCCTATTTACCAGGATACCATTTCACAACTACAAAAACAGTTTTGGAAAGTAATTTATTTTACGAAAAAAATTATTAATTTTTCCTTGTTATAAACTGAATCCCACATGGATTACATATGGGAGCAGCTATCTTAATAGTAAATTTTTTCAAAATAAATTTAATTATAAATCGCATCCATATTGATAATTCGAGACTGTGTATCTATTTGTCTGTTAGAAATATTTTCCCGTCTAAACCGCAAAACGTAGGTATATGAAAAAACTGTCAAAATACGCAGAATGTAACAGAAAAAAAAACTTCGCTACTTCAAAAGTTTTTGATCTTCATTTCGAGAGGGTTCTGATTTTTTTCAAAAAAGACAATTTCACAGACTTGGTGGGAGATGTTTTTTTTTTTTTTTTTTTTTTTTTTTTTGTATGTAGATGGGATATTAAGTGTTGTGTGGATCTGCTATTGGCGACTTTGGAGATCGAAAAATTAAGGTTAGTTTTTATATGAATCAAGATTTGTTGAAGTTTGAAGTAGAATTTTTAACTGGTTTCATTCCTTGGCAACGTAGCACACATCAGATCGATCACTATATCATAGCTTTTTGGTGCACTATTAAGGGGGAATGGGCGTGCAGGACCGGGGGTCTCCAAACTCAAGTGCCTCAATGTTAATCCAATGGGAAAAAATTATTTTCTTTGCCACGTTTCTCCGGCTGTATTGAATATTTTTACAAGCGGATTTTTTTATGTGATAAATCTAGCTGACTTACAGGTCCCGACAATCCCACTTTTTGAAATTAGTACGAATATTTTTTTTAATATTCAATAAATTATTTTACACAAAATATTCGAAGCAATTTCAAAAAGTGGGAAGATAGAGACCTGTAAGTCAGCTACATTTATCACATAAAAAAATCCGCTTGTAAAAATATTCAATACAGCCGGAGAAATGTGGCAAAGAAAATAGTTTTTTCCCCATTGGAATAACATTGAGGCACTTGAGTTTGGAGACCCCCGGTCCTGCGCGCCCATTCCCCCTTAAGGGTGCAACCGTGCACGCTATAATTCTAGTAGATATTAAATTTTTGTATAAAAAATTCTTACCCCTTCTTTGCTTCCACAGGTACCATATAAAAGCCCCAGCCAATCCAGCCGTCACAAGAGTGACCACGACCGTCGCTATAACAATCCCGGCCACGCTGCCAGATGTATAACACATATCATCCTGAGCCGTGACACACGTGAAGCAGCAACCCAACAACACAACACACCACACTCTTGATGAAAGCATTAAACCAAACATGAATAGACGGCACACAGAAATTAGTAAAAAAAACTAAATTAGAATTTCACTAGGAAAGTTCCAAGTTAAAACTGTCAGCCAAATTTAATATTCAACATTTCCCAGAAAGTTATTTTTTTTTATAAAGAAAAAAATAATATTTCGAATTTCACAAATAAATCCACAAATTGTTATTTTCTAGTTTTTATTTTCTATAGAATATTTAGAGTAGAATTCAAACCACACGCCGTTTGTTATTATCCAAAGGAAAGGTTTGTTTACAAGCGCACGCGAAACAGAATATCGTCTGCTAGAATTTCGAATGTCGAGTTTCGCGGCGGGAATGGAACTTTGATTTTTTCGCCAAGGTTGCCAGTATTTTGCGGGATTATGAAAAGAGATGATCACTTTGAAGTACTTGGCGACTTGTTTGGTGCCTCAACAGGTGCATGTGGGAAATGTAGGATGATAGTTTCTTAAAAAAGAAAACTTTAAAAAATATGGAGCTAATTTTAAACAATCTGCAAATTACGAAATTGAGGACAATTATTGCAATCGTATTTCATTTCGCCAAGTCCAAAGCTAACATTATTTTTAGAACACATACAAAAATTCTTATAGTAAACTTAATTTTAATTATTTTGTATTTTAATTGTTAAGATTATCTTTTATTATTAATGCTGAGTCTGCAAAGGCTTGACCGCCAATATTGCAGCCTCATTAGAGGGAAAATAAAATTAAGAGCTTGTATTTCCAGCTAATAAATTTAATTAGTAACATTCATTCAGCTTACACCAACTTAGGACCAAAAGAAATGTTGATTTAGAAGAAAAAAAACCCGGCTTCTTTTATTATTAAACACATGAGTGACTTAAAAAGAATTAACCTAACCGAATTTTTTTAATCAATTTTCAAAAAAACATAATTATTCTCTTTGAAATGACATTTATTTTTTATCGAAAATCATTTCGATAATTAGTGAAGTTTTTTCTTTAATTTGACTACTTGAAAATACCAAAAAAATGACAAATGACATGGAATGTGCTAGAAGACAGAAGACAGAAGAATCTAGAAGACAGAAGGAGCATGGAGCATCCGTTACCCCACTCGCCAGAAGAGAAAGTCACAAGAGACACACGTAGAAAGGACGACACAAACACATAGACAAATAACAACATTTATTGACAAGCACGAACATCCATGCCTTACCGGGATTCGAACCCGAACTCAGATGCTTTAAAGGTTAGCTCCCTAACCATTGTGCTGCCGGGTATCGGCACTTGAAAATACAACTCATTAAGAAAATTGTGTTTGTTAGTTAGTGGATTCAAATATTTATTCTAATCCTGAATTCCTCTGCAGCTTGTAATATTTATGTCATTTTCGGACAATTATAGGTGACATAAAAGTTTGTTGTAGAAAATGAATATTACCGTCGGAGCTTATATCTTTGGCCATGGAGGGTAACTTTGATCCACGCGTCGGGAAAAGATTTGTTTCTTAATATCTCTTAATAAAAGATCCCATCCTAAATTGTTTGACATTTTTGAAAAAAAATGGAAACACTGCCTTTCATTTTATGGAAAAAAAATTATCATTTTAATTTTGGCTATACCACAACTGACGTTTGTATTTTTACGAGCATTTAATGACAAAAATCTATTTCTTCCAAGTTTGTGCTTGGAACACCTAAAAATATTGAAAATAGCTAAGTAAAACACTCTATACTATTATTTTATTTATGGGAATGAATATCACACCATTCTTTTTAATCCAAGTTGAATACTTTTTATGCTATATTTTAATTATTGGCCACCTGGAAACTTTTGCCGATGAATGCTGGTAACTTTGGTCTAAGATGCATAGGTTCTTTAGGGAATTTTACACTTTAAAAAATGAATGCATAAGTGTATTCTGTTTAAATACTTTTGAAGAAGTATTACTCTTAGGCTATGTCCACACTACGACAATAAAAACTGACAAGAAATGCGCGCGCATGGAAATGCATATACAATTTGTACAGCATATACAATTTTATGTTTAAAAATTTAAACTTGCGATTTAGTTCTGTAACACAGTCATAAAGATGATAATGTTAGGTTTCTTGTGTATTTCATGCTTAGACCAAATTTTACCGCCTGGATTTTAACTGAGGCCTAAGTTTTAAAACTAACACATTTTTTTAAATTTATACATTTTAACGAAATTGCTTACAAATTACTTCTGAAAGTTCAATTCTCAAAATGCATCGTGACTTCTAAGTGTTTAAATGGTTTTTAAAGCTTAATTTTTCTTCTCTTGTAAAAAAACTAAGATTTTGGACACAAGTTACCCGCATTGACGATAGGGTCAAAGCTTTAATTTGGTGACCAGGGGAAATTTTTCTAACTGATTTTGGGGCACGTATTCCAACTCTGTTTATGTCGAAAAATTTGACTTGGCCTACATCAGCTAGCTTTATCGTTTTTTAAATAATTTTTTGTTTTTGAAAACAGCCAAATGACCATTGATTAAATAGTAATTCTAAATGTGCTGTTGTTGATTTTAAATTATTTATATAAAAAAACAAAGAGTGACTCTATGTAAAATCAGAAAACACACTGAACTCTAAATGATTTCTGATTAAATTTTTAATAAATTGGAAAACTTGCTCCTGCATACGGAGCACCTTTTTGCAATACAAATGCATTTGTATTGCAAAATTATATTGTATGTATTGCAAAATTATATTGTATTGTATTGCAAAATTGTATTGTATTGCAAAATTGTATTGCTGAATTATTGTATTGTATTACTTTATATTATGAGAAAAATGAAACAAATAAAGTAAAAATTTAACGGCCAAAAACGTTTGAAAGTCACTATTATGGATTACGAGAAATAAGTAGAAAAGTTTAAAGTGCCAAAAGAGCGATAACCATCAAGCACTGGCAACCATCTCATTCACCTTTATCAGCCAACCAATGAGTGCGCTCCTCTCGACTACGCGAAGGCATGCGCGCACCTTCAGGTAATACGAAAATAAATAACTCAAATAAGAAAAAGTAATGAATTATTATTGAAGCAGAGAGATGGAGCGAGCGAGTTGGGACACCTATTCCAGTCCAAATATGTTGCCACAATATGTTGCGTAAATGTATTAATATTCTGCTCAACGTAAGCTTGTTGTCGATTTTCGTGTTATTTTATTTATTCTTTTCTTTTTAAAGACTGATTGGGTCTGGCTGTAGGGCCGATCACGATCATCTGATCCAAAACTCGTTTAAAAAACCACGGATCGATGGAAGTTGGGGAGGTTCTTGCATTTTTTTTTGGGGGGGGGGGGGGGGATACTCGTACATCTGATAATTTTTTTTAAATTCTTTTTTATGTGCATAAGTAAGGCAGGATAACATAAATATCATACGCCCGACAGTGTGTAAAACAAAATGGCAATGTACCTAGTTCACAGAATACACATTTTTTTTTATGATTCGGGTTTGTCCCAAATGAGACACCTCTGCTTAGGGTAACATTTTGTATCATATCCCAGTCCCAAAAGTTTTCTATCCAGTTTTATTCGTTCGGGTAGCCTGTATAGTGATTTATCAGACCCTTGATAGAGCTATGGTGTAACTCTTTAGTATAATAGATGATGCAGTATTTAGTCAAATGTGGGCAAGGGCATCACTTTCAAATATAATGTGATGTGCCGTTTTCTAGTTTTTACAACATTTCCTGTATGTAGAGTTATTAATAAAGCTCCATCGTATGGAGGAGTAATATTGCCCTGTAATGAAACCTACATTTTTTTTTTGTATCCTCACTCTTAGGCATCTTAGGATTTTATAAGCAGTTTTGTAGATGATCCTCTTATATATATTTTTAACAGGGTCCTCTGGTGATCTAATCCACGTTTTGTTCATATTAATATGTCCTTCCCATTAAAGGAGGACAAATCTTTCGGTCTTAAAAGTTAATTTCACATAAGTGTTCCGCACCTATTGTATTGCAAAACGATACCTTTTTTTCAGATATTTACACAATAAACTAGTCTAGATCATGCAGCACATTTTTGAACCTTTTCACACACCCATCTACCTTATGCAATAGAAAATTTTAATGAAAAACCTGTCATATACCTGTAATCAAATTATTTTATAACTTAGTACTAGGTTTCAATTTCTATTAAGTTATTTATACGTTATGTTATGTCATTAAATTAATTATATTTTCAGCATTCATAATTCCTTTCATGTTAATTATATACCACACACAGCCACACAAGTAGCTTTTGCAAATGAATCGAGCATTCTTTTCGTCCCGCTGAGTTCCAACATGAATGTTGTTAACAAGCATTCCGAATGGCCGCATTGTACCACAGGGATCGCCATGCATATGTGTTTTTAGGTATGCATACCATAGTTAAAACAGCAGGGAAACGGCCATAACTTTCAGATAAGACACTTTTTTAGTGTAGTTCAGCCACTTTTATGTGTAGTTTGTTTGTAACCTCAATCGCAAAACATAACAACCAGCTGAAAAGAATAGCATGGACAAGACACTTGCGATTGTGCCCTACGTGGGGGCAGCCCAGATGGGCCTGTGGTTTGTCCAAAAAATAAAGGTGGTCATTTAATTCTGGGCCTAATGTGGGAACTTCCCACATTGCATGCGCATGAGCTTCACATGCGCATGAGCAATTTCAAATGTGGTGAAACTAAAAGTACAATGAAACAAAATTAAAGTTTTTATCAAGTCGGTAATGCGTAGCAAGTAAAGCGACATTCTTGCAGTTACAAGATCGAGTCTTGAATTCTAGGATTTATTTCGACTTAGAGATAAAACAGTAACATGATGACTGCAAAATATGTCCATATAGTTTTACATTGGTATGTAACATGATACACAAAAGTGTTAAATTCAACCATAATTTGAAGGCATTTTTGCTGACGCACTTGTTTTTTACACTTTTAATGGTAGAATCTTACTTCTTTTCGATGTAAGTTTACTCCAGAATTTTAGTGTGACGTTACTTTTTAAGCCATAGAAGCAGCACTTGTTATCACTAGCTTTATAGAGTATAGTTACATTAACCGTTTTTCTTTATAGTCCATAAATTTTTGTCACGGCAAGCGTTGAAAGCAATACGCAATTTAAAAAAAAATGTCTTTGGAAAAGATTTAAACCATTTCCAATTTCTAGCTATGGCATTTATGTACATACGCTAAAATGTTTCTTTTAAATGTGTATATTATTTCTATTTTTAGCTAGATTCATATATTGCTAAAAAGAATTTTTTTTAAAAGATATCCCGAAAATTATCTTCCAATTATAAAATTAGAATTACTTCGACAGGGATTTAGATAACTTTAAATTCTTATTTTCCCCTTGTTTTTCCTCTCTATAAAAATAAAATGTACACCTCTGGCTTTGAAATCTACAGAATTGCGCTATTTACAGCGTGGCATTGCAGTGTAGAAAACACTGGAATGTCAAAAGTGCAAAATTATATTTTCTGCGGTTAATCTTTCGATTTAAAGATCATCTTAATTACACAGTAAATTAGTCCAAGTAATAGAGAATATCATATTTTTATTGCGAAAAGAAACCGGTAAAGTAGTTTTGTGGTTTTGGGTTTTCATAACATTAATGAATTTACCCGTACCTGGAAAAAAAGATATTTTTGCTGGTGTATGAACATAATTATCGTTCATTAAAGAACGTGTAATTCTTATACTTTTCTTTCTGACTTAAAGTAAAGGATATGGTGATGAAATAAAAATTCCATACCTCTTAAATAAAAACCCAGTTTTAAATTAAGGTTAATTTCTAAATGGGTAATTAATTCGTACATTTATTTATTGCACATCGCATCTGCAGCAGCGAGTGGCTGTTTGAATCGAATTTTAAAAATACGTTTAAACCGAATTTTAAAATTTTATAGCACTTAGTCATGAAAATATTATAATCACAATAAAATGAGACAAACACTCATTTTTGTGAGTTTCATTTTTAATAGTGCTAAAACTGAGTTTTTTACGCATTTACTTTTGAGAATATTGTTCTCACAATAAAATTAAAACATCTTTGTATTTATTTTTAAGAGTTTAATTTGTAATTGTTCTTTTTTTTATTTCATTTTTAACAGTGTAATATAAAATGAATTTAACTAAACCTTAATATATATTTCCAGACCCCACCTATTACAAAATCCAATTCACGCCACCCCTCTCCCTATAGAAATAATGCTCTCCCCTGTAGTATGGTATCCCTAACATTTCTCATGAATAATTATGAACTTAAGCACAATCAAAGACGCATAATTAATAAGCAAAGGCTTGAGCAGGATTGTTAGATGGGGGGCAGAAAACGTCTGACGTTCGTCCGCAGATTTGTTAACCCTACCTTTTACTAAAACCAGCGAAGAAAATATGCGATGGTTCGAAAATTAATGATATTGACCTTGAATGCGCTTCTTCGCTGCAGCCGCGCCCCGAATTGAATTCTGGCATAATTTTTGGGAATGCGAGAGTTGTAACGATTCTTTTGGAAGCAAAGGGTTTTTGTGTTTTTGTTTCTTTGAAAACTGTTTATTTTCAAGAAAAAATTAAGAATTTAATTTATGAGGAGAAGAGAGCTTTCAAAGGGGGTATAATGTTTAAGTAATACTCGTACGGTAAGAATGGTATATTTAGAAGAAAAAAAAAAGATTTGGCATTTAAAAATAAATATTCTTTTTAGCAGTCTAAATTTTACTAGATGGTCAGCTAAATAGTACTTTCAAAACAATTATTTTTTGAAAAAATTAACTAAAAATTAATTTAAAACTAACGACAATGGGAATGTTTCACGTACTTAATGGCAACAGCGTTAACGGAATGAAAGTAAATTGTCTCTCCTCTTTGATTGGTGGTCAGCGAAAAAGTTATAAGTATAATTTTAAAGATATTAACTAGTTAATATCTTTAAAATTATACTTATTAATTATTCAAATGACAAAACAATATTCTTCTGTAATTTTTTAAGAACAGGATCAAAAGTTTCCTCATTAGAATCGTATAGAAACTGTTGCCACTTTAGACTGAAATTTTGCTCGTAAAATACTACCTATGCTTTACATATTAAATTGCAAAACATTAAAACATAAAAAGGTTGACGTTTTTAGTTTTAAGAAACATAGGAAAATACTTAATTATTATTTTTTAAACTTCATGGAAGCTAACCTTGACGATTAAAAAGCTTCCGAAAATTTCATTTCCATATTGTGGAGTGGCAATATCGAAATATCGTTTGCTGTTTATCATTTTAATTTGCTTTCGATTATTTTTCAGGAACCAGACTTTTTCTTTTATGTATATTGTTGATAAAGTTTTAGGTCTGAGGTTATTAGTTGAATCCGGCTAATCCAAAACTAACAATGTGAATGTTCCTTAAAATTTTTATTGAATGGGAACGGGAAAAGATACTAAAACATATAATACTGGAATAGTTTATGCCATGGAATACAATTTAAAATCTTTATAACTCAATTTTCTTCTTTACCGGATTTTTTAAGCAGGAGTTTCATAATAAAAAAAATTAATATTCATTTTATATGATATTGTAAACTTGAAGGAATAAGGAAATGTAAGAATGAAAACTGGAATAAATTTCATTACCTAAAACAAGCCAATCATTAACGTTTTTCATTAGTAATATAATATTACTTAAAAATATGAAACACTGTATTTAATTTGAAGAACATATTAAACAAAGTGAATATTGTCTTTCATTTAGACATGCTGTGAAAAACTTTCCAATAAAAAATGTATATAGATATTTTTTTCCATACAGCTTTAAAAAAAATAATAAGAAGAAGAAACACTTTTCAAATGCAGCAGATTATTTGAAACGTAACATTAATTCATAATTGCTTTTTTTTTATGAAAAATTAGAAAGAATTCCTTTACAAACATTTAAATTTCTATTTTCATTAGTATTTGTTTAAGTTCTTTTCCGGAACAACTGTTCTTCTGCAGAGAAACAGGGAAAAAATAGATTTTCAGCAATAATAAGATCTGCAACGTTTTGCATTTTATATATTTTGGACAAATGTACTCTCTTAAATTTCTTATTTACTGTCCAATTACCTTTCGTTTCAATAAAAAAATTAATATTTAATTATCAGCCAAACAACATGCAATTTCAAATTGATGTTGTATCATATCAAATGTTTTATGCAAGATACATTGCAGTTTGAAAAATTTGTTTTCTGTTTTTATTCATCACTCTTGTTCAGTTCCAAATTTTGTATCTAATTAAAACTTAGAAGTTATAATTAATTAATATTTAACCAACCATTTTATAAACAAACAACGAAACTAACGTTACAAACGAAATGATTTATAAATAAAATTGTTATACGAATTAAAATATATGTTTTTGCAAATAAAATTTTGTATATTCAAAGAAGAATATTGGAATGTTAATGTAAAGATAAATTAAGTTCCATTTAAAATATTTTTAAAATTAAAAATAATCTATTTGGCAATTTAATTTGAAATATTTAAAAACCGTGTTTCGGCTGTATTAAAACAACTACTTAAATTGCTGCATATCAATAGAATAAATAACCTATTTAAAAAAAAAAATTGAAAGATAAAATAGTAATTTTTGTTGCAGAGTAGAAATTTATTTTGCACGATTCCAAAAGACTTATGCAACAAACTTCATAATTTTGAACCATATTTTAAGTAAAATTAATATTTTTTGCATTTTTAGAGAATTATATAATTAGTTGAATGCTATGCTCCATGTAATGCTTTTATTTTAAATATCGTGTGGTTGTAAATACTACAGCCAGATTTTTCTTCTCCATCAAATATATATCATGACAGCAAAGCGATTCTGATTTCGTAGTGACATCTAGCGGACTTTGTTAACTTTAATTTTGTGTATCAGGGATATTCTTTAGAGTTTATATCCCAGCAGAAATTGAGCTTTATAAAGGGTCAATATTCTATATTCCCCAAAATTTCGCTTTCATTTGAATCCCCCTTCATTGTTTATATTTGCTTTTTAATAAGGCATTTGCTTTCAATAAGGCATTTGCGTTTAAACTTTTTTTAAACAAAGTTAAAACTTTTAAAAATTGCGATTTAAATAGTTTTCATAAAAAATAAAATTGACTTTTAAAATATTGCTTTATTGTCACCGTCGTGCCATTTGCAACGATAGCATTTGCGACGAAAAAAAATCCGTATAGGTGACTAGTTGCAATACGATAGGAAATTCCAGATGACAGACGGGGGATGTCTAGAATTGTTAGTTTTGCCTAGTCTGTTTGGAGGCTACACGTGCAAGTGCATACCATACGTGCTCTAGAAAGTTTTCTACTGCTTTTCTAAAGAAAATTATATCACGCAAATAAAAAAATTAAAAATTAAACTTTTATTTATATTTTATTCATACAAGTTGCAAAAAAAAATGCATAATACCGATATTATTAAAATACCTTCTGATGTGGCAAGCACGATTTAAATTGAAAAAAAAAACCCTACATTTTAATGCTATTCAAATGGCAAAACCAGCGATATACAGGAAAGCAGATGTCCGTCCTCAACTACGGATAGATGGACATAAAAGATGGGTATCTGTAGTCGTTATTTAGTCGCGTGACCTTTATATTATGCTTATGGCAACATTTACGTTGTGTGTGAGACTAGCTTTTTTTGAACAACGGTTGTGTTTTGAAAACTGAGAATAAAGCTGTGTTCTTTCCGTTTATGTCATGTCTTACAGTATCTGATGTCATACATTTATGATTAAAACAGATTTTTAAGGATCTGACGGATAGAACTGAATTTAGGATAGGACAAAAATTTACAGTATAACAGTAGGGTAGACTGACCAGTGAGTGAACAGGCCCCAGTGAATGAACATTTGGTGAATATAATTAAAAAAAATAAGTATTGAAACTCATTCCACGATATGAATTGGCAACACTGACTTCCTCCCATGAAGTAGGAAGCTATCTGACAATGGTTGGTTGTCCTGGTCATTATATCCTGGTGTTCATTCACTGGCGAACGTGACGTCTTAAACGTTCATTCACTGGTTAGTCTACCCTACCTACTTTTCATATTTTTAATTTTCAGGCCAATATTCTAAACTCTAAAGCATAGACGTTTCCCATTCTTTTTTCAGATTTGAAAACAACAATAAAGTTAGGGAAATATATTTGGAGTACAATAAATAACACATTAAATTGCTTGAAAAATGTGCATGCATTACTAAACATTGTACTCTACCTTAACTTTGGCTACTACTCTATGGATTTCAAAACTAATGTAAAAATACAGTTATTATTAATCGGATTTTAGTACTTATTAATTATCGATCAATTTTGTCACAGATAAAATGTATCGAACAATATTTCCTTAACATCTTATTAAAGTTATTTTCCAATAAAGTGTTTTCAATAGCATTATCAGTTATTTAACATAATTAAACAAATCGTTTTTTTCTTTTTATGCCGATAAATGTGTTTTTTACCCGAATACTGAATGTTTTGTCTTTTATCTATTAATTTATATTGCTACTTTTAAATACATAATTTTGTAAACTGACAACTAATGAACCTTCGTACAATAAAATTTTAAGTGAAAAAGTTATTTACTCAACACGCGTATTCTTTTAGTTTCTATAGAAACTACCATCAAACATTTGTTTTAGCTAAAATAACTGTTTACATAATGCAAGTGCTGTCTATTAAAACAGTTAAAATATTATCCAAATAAATTAGCCATTAGCAATTTATTTCTATGAATTTACTAAAAGCCTTTAACTAAGCTAGTTTTAGAAGAGTAATATTTAAACGCCATAATGGGTCATGATACATTAATTTATACTCACGATATAATTGAAACTGTGAAAGGGTTATTCTTTGAGCTTCATAATAGATACATTTTGTTTGAATAGATGTTTGAGTGTTTTTGGAAGACAATGTGACTGTCTAATTTGCATCGTAAATGTTGTCCAAGTTACGTTAAATTCTGACTCATCTTTGACTGTCTCTTTTGGATCGTAAATGTTGTTCAAATTACTCTAAATTCAGAATTATCTTTGACTGTCTCTTTTGGATCGTAAATGTTGCTCAAGTTACTCTAAATTCAGACTCATCTTTGACTGTATCTTTTGGATCGTAAATGTTGTTCAAGTTACGTTAAATTCTGACTCATCTTACGAGACTTAAAATTCTGGTCCATCTACGTTTTAGTATAGCTGTTACTAAGTGCTGGTAGTTCGTTTCAAATTTTTTTTATCACGAGAATATAAAAGTAAAAAATTATGTATATGATTTACTATTTAAGTGTGATGGTAAAAGTTCTGCCCTCAACATTACTGTGAATTTACATCTGATGTAAAATTTATTGCTTGGTACAGTTAAAAACGTTATCTTTATTGGGCGGTAATTGGATGCACCAATTTCTTTGTTCAAACGCTAATGGACTAAGTTGTTCATTTGACGCTATCTGCCAAGAAAAAATAAATTTTCTGTAAAACAAATATTACATCACTGTGATGTAAATGAAACCGCATATTGTGCTTCAAATTTACAGAAACTTTTGACAGTCTAAAGAAAGCTAGATACTCATTTAACTGTGAAGGAATAGACACATAAGCACAAACACTACTCGTATCTAAACCCGAATAGACAGCCTGATACGAAATTCATTACAATTTAACGGCCACGATCATTCTTATAGGAAAAAAAAAGGTTAATTTCCTAATTTTTTTTGAATAGCTCTCCCAGTTGTGTATAGAATCAGCACTCTGCATCAACCTTTTGTTGTTTTCCCATTGTTGGATAGTTTTGTTATTTAATATGTAAGCTCTAAATACAACTGAATTACTAAAATTACTAAAATTATTTCAAATATAATTTAACCTGTATAGTGAGAAGGGGTTTTAGCAACTTGCTTTCATTGACTAAGGTCTGCCATTTTTTTAGTTAAAGTTAAATAATTTTAAACATATGTATAAATATATTTTATTTTTAATAGAAGTTATTAATTAGAAAAAGATGAATAAAGTGCGCCTGTTTGCAAAAACTAGTTCTGTTAAAGATTTCACTAAAGAATACGGAATGTTTTTTGCATTCATCAAATACTTTGGAATACTTCATTTCGATGGACAAAAAATGTTTCAACGCATTTTGGCGTTCATAGTTCCGGCACTTCTAGTTTTACAATTTACAGAACGCGTGCTCTTTTTGTTGCAGTTTATCAACGAAGTTTGGTTTAGATGGAAGATGGAACTGGCCACGGTTATAAGTTTGGCGATGAAAGTTCTAGTTTGGCATTCCTTGCGAAGAAAATCAAAAAATGTAATTGCAACAATGAAAAAAATTAGAAGTTTATCCTTGAAACCTTCAAAAAATATGTATTTGAAGTTTAGTATTGTTATATTAATAATATTTTGGTTTGTATATTCTCTTTTATTTACCTGGATGACGGATTATTATGCCGTTGACTTTGTGTACAAGATGCAACTGTACGACGTCAAATTTGAACTAAAGTGGGTCAGAAATTTATTTCTATTTTTGAAAGTTGCTTTCTTTCAGTGCTTGCCAACGTTGTTAGTGACATTAATACAGAGTCTGCATTCGTTTTTGTGTTACCAAATTTCGATTCACATAAAAGAATTTACGAAAGAAATTTATGCGATGAATGACTATTCGATTCTCAAAAACCAGACAACATTTTTCAATAAGTTTTTAAAAATTATTGATGCTGTCGAAGCCTTACAAAATTCCTTTTCTAGCACGTTGTTTTGCCTGTGTGTTTATTACCTAATGATTAATTTCAGTATGATATCATTGTTTCTTATGTATCCTATGGAAGATATAAAAACTGTAAGGCTTTTTCATGAGCTGTATCATATTACATATATATCTATATCCCTGTACTTACTGTTTCACTTTGCTGACTGTGTACCAACGCAAATGAAAAATTTGAAGCTAAGCATTTATAAGAAGTTAGCAAAAACAGATAGGCTTGGTGACGATCGTATTAACTTCTCGATCGTCCAGCAGATTCAAATCCAGCAGATTGTTGATGTGCCGGATTGCGTTTTGTCCGGCTGTGGACTGTTGCATTTCACAAAAGGGAATTTGCTGTCAGTTGTTGGAACTTTGGTGACTTATGGACTGATTCTTGTACAGCTAAATCCGCAGACGAAGAATTAAACTCTTGAAATAAGTTCGTATCTATGCTTATAGACATTTAAGTAACAATAAATTTTTCAAAAATCTGTTTAGTAATTTAAAACCCTAGGCTTTCCTTTAATCTATTTTATGTGTTATTTCACTTTAAAATTATATTGTAATAATGAAAAAAAAAAACGAAACAATATTCATCTTTCTGTTATTATTAAGAAAGGAAAATTATTTCGGATTAAATTTGGTCATTGACCGATGAGTAATTTAAATATGTAAAAAACATGGTTTAAACTTAGTTTGGACATCCACCGACGATTATTAACATTCACTTATTTCTGTTCAGGCATGCTTATAACATGTATACTATCTCCATTATTTCAATCGGGTGAATTTTATGTGTTTATTTTTAATAATTTATATAAATATTTTGAGAAATATATGGTAAATAGGGGGAAAAAAGGAGTTGTGAATTTATTTCAAATCAACTTAGTATTGTATAATGTAATGTAAATTGTAATAATCTTTCCTAAAGCACCCGTTTAATGCATATTTTATTCACCCCACTTTAGAAAATGTGTCTGAATAATAATTATTATGTATGTCACTAAATATTACTCTCTTTTAAATAGCAGCAGAAAGTTTCACATCAACGTATAATCAAAAGATATCCTTGTGAAATATAATTGACGTCATTTCAAACTGATTTATGTCGCAAAATTGAACTTCATTCAATTTATTATTTAAAAGAAATGAAGTTTCTCAAGCTATTGTTGTGAATGGCAATAGTGATTTCTAATAAAAACTGGCTTCTTATTCTCTTCAATGGAACATTAATTATTAAAAAAAAAACTGCAAAATTTAAAGTACTTCGAATTCAATATCTTTTCAATGAGATTTTCAATGTCTTTATTTCACTGAATTTTTTTACGTATCACACTTGTCTGTGACACTTGTAGTTTAGGCTATGAAAGTTTGGGCCTGGAAAATAGAGTATTTATTCAAAAATTGTAAATACTTTTTCTAAAAAATGTAAAGAATAACGATGCTATGATAAATTTTGCTTCAATATTTTGAATATCTGTTTTAATTATTATTTATTGTTTGAACTGAATTAGTTTTAAAGATGTTAAAGAATATTAATTGTATTTGTCAAAGAAAGTTGATTAAAATTGGCTAATATGAAGACTAAATGTTTTTTTTTTTTTTTTTGATAAAGCGACAGAAAACTTCCCGTTTTGCATACAAACTCATACACACTCCAAGCAATATTTACTATATCAGTTTCAATAATTTTAAAATTTGTTTTGCAACAAATAAATCTTATAAATTTTTTCTATGTAATTCTATACTTATATATTGAGTAGTTAAAAAGTTATATGAAATTGAAAACTATGCTTTGTAGTACCTTCTTTGCACGTTTTTAGGACTCCTATGACCCCTTGTCCTATGTCCGATACCTAAATAAAAAAAAGATTTTTTTCGTGATTTTGAATTTTTTTAAATAAATATCGGACCCCTTAAAGCGACAGGAAACTTTCTGCTTTGTATACAAATCGGGTTTTCTTAGTGTTTAAAATAATATAAAGTTATTTTGTTATGATAAGTTTCGCCTCCCTTTTTAGAGCTAAATTTTTTTCGAACAGAAAAATTACGAAAGATAAAGACTATTAATTAAATCTCTGTGAAAGAAAATCTGAACAAATTGGCTAATATTTGGCTTTAAAAGTTTAGAACTAGCTTACAGGCCTTTTTTGGAGATGTCTTTTTCTCAAGTTTATAAATATTGCATGGAAACGGTTCTAAGTAACATTTACTATTTCAAAAACCTACTTGTTTAAGTTTAAAAAAATAAGATGTTAAAGCCGAAAATAGGTGTGACCAAAAGTTTTTAAAATTCCCGCCATTAACATTCGTCATGTTGGCAACAGTACACTAACAATCGGTTAGGTTAGGTTAGGTTTGAGTTATCGTCGCAATAGAGCTACACGAGGGCTATTGGCGACGGGTGTCGTATTTTAGACTAACAATCGGAAAAGTAATATAGCCGCCAAAGAAATATGTCTCAATGTCAGCGTGGGGCCAATCCCTGTTCTTATGGGTGGAGGCCAATCACTGTACTTGCTCCCTAGTTCAATAATTGAATGCGAATTTGGTAATTAATTTCATAAGTTAATATTTTTATTAATTTCATTATAAAAGTTTCTTCTTAAAAAATTGGAGGGTTGCAAATAATTAGAATTCATCCGATAGTGATATAATGGTATAATAATAAACATGTGTTGGATTTTCTCTTGTGTAATGTTACAATAAAAACTCCTGAAAGTTTAAAAAAAAATGAGTTTGTATGAATAAATAATATATTTTTACTTAAAATTATATATTAGGTGGTTGAAGGTTTTCTTAATATAGTATAACTGTATTTCTAACCCCATTTTTAATGGAATCAATTTTATCTCTTTGCATTTAGTTAACGGCAGAAAGAAAAAAGGTATTTTATTTTTAGATTTTAACAATTACGCTTTTCGAAGATCTTTCATTGTTTTTCTCGACACCAGATGGCAAGACAATCTCTTTTCTGAGATCACCACATTCCATATTGTACAATAACCTAAAGTAAATTTAATGACGTCAGCAACACAGTTTCTAAATTGGTTTGAAGTATAGGCTTACATAGAAGTAAAAATATCTACGTGGCCTAATACGGTTATATAGTTTACCAAATGAAATATTCGTACAAAGAGTAATATTCGAATAGAATATTATTTTATTATTAGGATAATAAATTGTTATCCGTTCTTAAAACTAGATTTGTACGCAATTTTAATGTGAAAGTAATAAACCAATTAAAAGCTTTAATTTTTTTAAATATTCCGAAACCTTAACTAGGTGCATCTATTGTAATTTTACAATTGTAAACAAAATTTAACGTTATTTGTTTAGTTGCTTTTGATGCTGCCTGTGGTATTGACAATTTAGAATTTAAAAGTTAAAACAATATTTGCTTAGCTGTTTTAGTTGAAATGAATTGTCTGCAATTTTCTAGTTCCTACATAAGTAGTATTGCACATAATACTCAAAAATATGTTCTAAACACACTAGCTTTACAAAAAATATGCCAAGAAGAGATGAAAAAAAAAATCATCGGAACCATTTCTAAACTTCGCAAAAAAATCCACCAAAATGCACAATGAACAATTTACGATTTCAAGAAGAGGTATAATCATTATTTTTCATCTAAATTTGAACATTGTATCTCAGGGTGATACTATGATTCATAATTTTACGATTAATACACAATTTTTCTATTTTCTTTGCCATTTCAATAAAAATGTGCAGTCATGTTTCCCTGCAGCGAGTGTACATGAAAGGTAAAAACCGTTTAACCGATGTAAATTTGTTGATCTTTTTACTTTCGGACTTTGCTGCCACTTTCAGCTTCCGCAGTACGTTTATAACGTAAAAAGTGGAGGGTATTATAATCGTTCAGTTCGTCCGTCTGTCAGTCACCCACTTTCACAGAACGAACCTTAAGTCTCACAAAGAAGTAGGATGTCATTTTGAAGTAAAAAATCAGGCTACATTCCAAATTTCATTAAACATTTTAATTAGAAGTTTATTTAACATTTAAATAACTAAATATTTAATCTGAAATGAAATAAAATATTGAATAAAAATCTATTTTCATATTAACTGTTGCCATTTCATTAAATGTAAGAGAAACTTTATTTAAAAATAAATCTCTTGAAAGAATATGTGATATAATTCAGTTTGGATTGTTGTAATATCACAGTAGAGTTTTTTTGATGGTTCATTATATTTGTAATAAGGAAGATGTATAGAGATTTTTAATTTTGCTTAAAAATATGCAAAGTTTCGCTTTAATTTTTAAAGCATCAATTTTACTAATTATGTATATTTTGAATTGTGAATTTTTTAACAAACGATGAATGATAACTGAATTTTCGCAAGAAATGTAAATGGGAAATTGTGGCGACTCTGACATTTATTAAGCAAAATTACATCATTATTCTTCGAACTTCAAATAAATTTAGCAAACGATAAAGTCTATTAATTTTGAAAAGAACGAACTGGGAAAATAATTAATTTTGGCTTTTAGAAATTTGAATTACAACTAGCTAAAGGCCCTGTTTGGTGTATTTCTTTCCGTGGTGTATATAAATAGTTTGTTTCTTGTTGAGCTCAAATGTTGTGAATAAGCGGTTTAAGTGACAGATTCTGTAACAAACCTACTTGTTATTTCTATTGATCAAATCAAAGTAAAAATTTAATTATTTACAGTTAAATACCTGTGTTCATAGAAAACTTCGAAGAGAAGAAATGAATTAATAAGGGTGAATTTCAAATGTCTATGATGGAAATCAAAATTTTTTTGGAAAACCTGCCCCTTCGAAATATTTTGAGGATAATAGTACCTTGACGAGTAGAGGTTTAAAATATTTTTTAAAAATTCTTAGAGTTACGGTAACCAGCTTTTAGTATACACAATCCCCCAAAAAAACTTCGTAAAAGTAAACAAACGCCAACCTCAAAAAAGAAAAAAAAACTCTGCATTTATTTTATAACAAAAAACAAGTCATTATGAAAGTTGTAGCTAAAAAAGCCCTGATATAAAATGAATGCCAATCTCTTATTTAAAACTTCCTGGTCATAATTAATAGTATAATTTAAGTTTCGCCGCCATAAAAAAAACTGTTTGAGGTTGGTGCCCCTCCCTCCCCATCTTAACCACCCTCTATACCTTTATATAAATGTATCAAGATTATATATTTGTTAAAAAAAAATTTAACAGTATCCTTCGTTATTTTGATTTAGTAAGTTCATTTGCGTCAAGTTCATTTGCGTTACTTAGTTTTTTTAGGGGGATTAAAATGGGCACCAACCTCAAACAGTTTTTTTATGGCGGCGAAACTTAAATTATACTATTAATTATGACCAGGAAGTTTTAAATAAGAGATTGGCATTCATTTTATATCAGGGCTTTTTTAGCTACAACTTTCATAATGACTTGTTTTTTGTTATAAAATAAATGCAGAGTTTTTTTTTTCTTTTTTGAGGTTGGCGTTTGTTTACTTTTACGAAGTTTTTTTTGGGGATATCAGTAGTTTTTTTTTAAATAATAAAATACACAGACACTATATGACTACAAAATTGTCGACAAGATTTCAATGATTATTGAGAGTTATATAATTTCCGAGAACCAAAAAATTTATTATTTCTTACTCTTCATAGAAAAAGCAAAGTGTTTAAAAAGTTTGAATATTGATTTGAACTGAATCTGGCAACCAAATATGAATGTTTACATTTATTCCATTATCATTCATTCCGTTATCGTTGTTGATATTTTCTTTAAATTAAAACGCGAAAAAAATTAAATAGCTCATTCCGTTTATTAATTAGAATTCTAAAGGTTTTTTTTAATCTGTTGATTCAGATATTTGATTAATCATATATTTAAAAGCTGTAATGGCGGCTTGTTCGTTGTGTTTTTGAATTCAGACGCTCTTTGATGAAAATATAGCAAACCTCGTTTGGCCTCGTTTTAGGAGGTACCTGGCCGGTAGGATGGCTTGTTTATCGCGCATTCATACCGCCAAAGGTAATATAGATTTTAATTAATTAAAAATAGAACGAGTTCTTTTTGAAACTTCAAACCTATGAAAGGGGCTTAATTGGAGCATTCTGAATCTTTTAGTAAAAACCGCTTCCAGATTAATGGTCTAGTAATGGCTGTAGGTCACTTCAAAAATTAGGTCAAAATTTGACTAAAACTGCTCTAAAGATTTCATTTTCGAAAATTTCCATATTTTTTTCTCCGCTGTTTTTGACTCTAGAATAACCAAAATTTTTTTTATTGAAAGTAATCTACGAAACCTCTTTACTGTATTTTTTTTATTGTTCTACAAAGTTTAGTTTGCCTGGTAGAAAATAAAATCAATTTCGCTGTTAACATAGCGAAATGTTTTCTGTATATATACATAACTGCCGTTTAGCCCTTGGCGTCATTTTGAGATTGGCGGGCGGAACGACCGTTCCGTCTGATGATAAAAATTTTAATTTGATACAAGTTTATCAAGATTTGAATGTAACCAAGAAAAGTTACTCAACGTTGAAAAAGTTATAAAAGCGGCTCTAGCGACAATATTACAACACCAAATGATTAAATATTCTGGTGGGTGGTCTCTGGTCTAGGATTTATATAAACTCTGACGTACATAGACGCTTTATTAACCAAGTCACTAGCTGGCTCCCTCTAATTTCTCATTAGCAATACAAGGCCAGATAGAAAACTTACCCCATTGGAAAACTAGCCCCAGTCTACCCTACATACTGATATTAAATTTCATTAACGAAATTCTATTGTTAAAGAAAATTGATAAATTTTAAGGATTTTGAAATTACTAGCCTTTTATTAGAGTTTAATAAAAACAATTAATTATTTTGTCATATAGATTATTCAGATATTACTTGTCGAAAATATGACCTTTATGTTTAAGGGGTCATAGGAGTCTTAAACTTCAAAATTTTCGAACGTTCAAGGCATAGTTTGCAATTTCATGTAATTTAACTACTCAATATACAAGTATAATTTGTATATAATTCCAGAATATTTTTTATAAAACAAATTTTAAAATTTATGAAACTTTAGCAAAATAAAAAATGAAACTATTTACAAAATTGAAAACATTTGGATTCGGCTTGCGCGCCACATTACGAGATCAAAAATGAGGAAATGACCAAGAAAATGACTTTATATTGTACAAATATGTACAAACAAAGACTTAGTCATGGTCTTGGTCATTTCCTCATTTTTGATATCAAAATGTGGCGCGCAAGCCGAATCCAAATGTTCAATTTTGTAAATAGTTTCATCATTTGTTTTATTTTGCTAAAGTTTCAGAAACTTTGAAATTTATTTTAAAATAAGTATTATAGAATTATATACAAACTATACATATATATTGCGTAGTTAAATTACATGAAATTGCAAACTATGCTTCGAACGTTCGAAAATTTTGAAGTTTAAGACTCCTTATATCCTTAACCCCTTAAGGAAAAAATATGTACTGTTTGAAATTTGTAGTCTTTTAACGTCATTATATTTGAATCGGCGAGTGCAGAAACAACGTCAGTCACGAATTTCAAATTTTTCACGAGGAAGAAAAAACGTAATAACTCTTCTATTTCTGCACTAAACACTCGAAACAAACGTCCTGTATTTACGGAACTACTCAACAGACTAACGTAGTTTTTGCACCCAACTCGCATCTTGCCTTTCTACGCTTATTTTCATTGAAAACGAGTTTTCGATTTTTTTTTTTACTGAAGTGGTTTCTGCACTCACCGATTCATTTCTTAGAAGGAATCATACGAAATACGACCCTTAGTTCATCTGTTTATTTTTTTAAACATAACTTATTTTCTCTGGAAATATTTATTGAATTGTAACCTCACCTATGCTATATTCAATTTAACAACTAATTATATGCTAATTTATTGCTCTTTTAGGACCCCCCCCCCTATCTTGTTATTAAAGTTATGCAACAAGATAAGTATTAAAATTACGTAAATTGTCTTCATTTTATATGCTTAACATTGTTGTACGCAACACTTTCTTAAAATTGTTTAAACTATTTAAAAATAGTTACGATTTAGGAAAAATATTGATTGCTCATTTTTTTCGATGAGGTACTACTTTAGTTTTACTGTAGAAATAAAAAAAAAATATCGAAACAAGGTAAAAAAGCTAAAATGAGGTTATTTTAGAACTTGTTACTTATTGAAACATACTAATATTTCGAAACGTAGATTACATCTGGTGTTGTTACAATCGTAGATCCAAATTTGTTGCTTATACGTAAGTTTGGAAAACCGTGAAAAGTTAATGAAACATGAATAAGAACTCTCAATAACAAACAGATAGCATCAAAACAAAGTTATAGTTTTGATATCTTATCAATGCTATAAAAACCACCTTTCGAGATAAAAAAATTATACGTTTAGCAGTATTTTTATACCATTATTGAAACATAGGGGAAAACGAAGAGCGTCATGAAACTACATTTACATTTTATGTAAACAGTTCTAAACATGTGAAGCTGGAAAAACAATGTTTTTCTTTGCAAATTATTTTTTTTATAGAAAATAACAAAATTTTATGCGCATTAAAACCCTGTATCTAAATAAATAGAAAACAAAATAAATTTATTACTTAACCTAAATTTTAAAGTAGATCAAAGGCAAAATGATTGTGTCGAAAGGTTGACGTTATATGAAATCTATTTTTTTCAATAAGGTTTATGGTTTGCTTTCAGATAACGCAATGTTTACATTTACGTACACTACAAGGTATTGAGTACTTAAACTTTTTTTCTTGTACTAGTATATTCTAAATATGCCAAGTTTTACTTATTTTGGTAATTTCTTAGTTATTGGAGATGTGTACTTAGACTTAGTCGGAGATTTGAAAAATTCCGACACTGAGGCAATTTAAAGTTTGTAACTTTTAAGCCAGTATTATCCGGCCACTCACTATCGGATCTTTTTATATACTTGAAATAAATTTGTGGAAATGCAAGACTTAAAAAATTTAAAGTGAACTTGGGAACAATATTCGCACTGTACCTAGACCCGAAATCTTTTGTACCGAGGGCCATTTGTTAAAATTTAATTTGGATCTGCAAAAAGTAAAACATAGAAAATGATTTTTTTCAGCAATCAAACATTTATTTACTCGTACCTTATAAATTATGAACGAATTACAGGATTTATTTGATAAATTATTCTTAATCAAGATGCAAGAGAGCTTCATGCATTGTCACAATTAATCAACAAAAACTAATAGTTTAGACAATTAAAATAAATTTATGTTTATTATTTAGTTAAATGACCCTGACTTTAGTTAATCTTTTAGAGATATTTGTTTGGAACAAACTTTGTACAGTAAGACTATTGTGTAATCATTTACATGTATTACTGCAGCAGCAAAATAATTTTGAAAAATAGAATTTTATACAAATATATAAACTACACACTGTATTCAATAATTTTGTCAACTAAAGAACATGTTCATCATCGTAGCGTAAAAATCTTTTTGTATAATACCCTAAAAAATTTTATCACGCAAAGGAATTTTAATTACAAAATAAAGTTTAAATATCCTTCGCTATTTTTATTGATATGAACTCAATTCCAATAATATTAAGGTATAGAGGGTAGTTAAGATGAGCACCAACCTCAAACAGCGCAATTTTATGGCAGCGAAACTTAAAATACTATTTATTACGACTAAGTTTTAAATAAGAGATTGACTTTCTTTTTATGTCACAGCTTTTTTTTAGCTTCAACTTTAATAATGACTTGTTTGTTATACAATAAGTGCATCGATTTTTTTAGATTGTAAAAGTAAACAAACGACAAAGTTTTTTTTTTTTTTGGGGGGGGGGGGGGGGGGGGAGATTTATATTTTCCAATTAAGCGACTACAAAACATCGTTATTTTGCAATAACGTCCCGACTTGAAACCGAGATCATGGATTTTATTTGCTTCTTTAAAATTTTCAACTAAAGTACTCCTTCGAGCTCAACAACTTCTCAATTTTTTTTTTAACATGAACTTGAAATAGAATTGAAAGTTAGCACTGTGGCAGAATGTGACCAATATGTATGGAATAATAAACACTTATTCACTAGTTTAACTTTTATTAAATTACCAAAACTAAATACAAGGATGAAACGCATTTAATAACACTAACAATACAAGGATGAAAAGCATTTAATAACAATACAAGGATGAAAAGCAATGAATAGCAATACACGGAAAAACGCATTTAATAACAATACAAGGATCGGCGCATTTAATTACAATGCGCCGATCTTTGTATTGATTATTTAATAACAATACGAGTACAGATGCATTTGATGACAATACAGGGACCGACGCATTAGATGACAGTACAATCTTTTACAAAGAGCTCGTGAATATTTTGTAATACAATTTATCAAGTAAAGTACACTATTACGATGAACGAACTCAAGATAAACCTTTTCAATCGTTTTTATGCTTACCACCACTCATGCTACGTAACAAGGCCTTGTCATTTTCCTGTATTATTACTCTTTCTAGACTTAAAAATTGAAAAATAACTTACCCTTACCTTTATATATACTTCAAATTCCAACTCCTTGCAATGCTCCTATACATAACAAATTCGCAGAAATACAGTTTAACATATTGTAAAAATATAAAATTTTAACCATGGTTTCATGCGCATGTAAACATAATTTTTTATATCGAATACCAGCACCTTGCAATGCAATTAGATTTTTTTAAAGAAATTGTGTTCATCATGTGCACAACACGAGTCCTATTATACATAACTGTACAAGACATGCCAATGTAACACTACAGACCAAATAATACCAAAATACCTCAATAAGAAATAACATATTCAATTGACAGAGAATTTTACAATTCGAAGATGTACATTGAAAACTTTACCCCGACTGACAATACACATCCACACTACATTGAGAGATTAACGTTAACACTGCTGCAAATATTTAAAACAGAAACGCTTGATTAGAGGAGAAAAAAATTTGACACAAGCTTGTAAGAATCAGTTTCAATCTGTTGCTAAACGAAGGCTAGCTCTTCGTTTGCACCAGATTATTTGTTTCAACTATTTGAATGATGCGTGATTGAAAAACGAGCGAAGTTGTTTATGAAATTGAATTTGCATTGCGAAGGCAAGCCCTCGAAGAATGATTCACAACGGAAATAAAATTGAACTTTAATTTTTGGATAGGGCATAATATTTGAAGATAAACCAATTAGGATAATTTGAATGAGGGAAATGTTTGCACAATTTTATGATAATCTTTGGAAATTAGAGAAATAACCTCAGACTTTGAAAGGTGCAAGAAATAAAAATTACTTCAAAATGAAATTAACCATTTAGTTATTAATAGATTAATTGCTAAGTAGAAAACCATATAAATTGATCATATCCAACACGGGGGGGTTGAATAAACGTCGCACTAGACGATGGCTTTTATAAAAGGTTTTGGCTAAAGTCTAATTTGCTTCAAAAGGGATTAATCTAACCGTAACCTATTGCTTTTGGTAGATTGCCAAATTTCAAGCAACACCTACGCTGCAAGGAAGAATCCAACCCACAAATTTTATTATCAGGGCAATCTCAATTTGGCCATGATATTGGGGAAATTTTAAACTATTTAGAGCTGCAACTCCGACATTTTTTATTTAATATTTTGTTCCACTGTAAATGGTCAATATACTTTAAGTTTTAAAAATTTTGTGAAACATTTGTTTACTTGTATCTGCGTAGTATATAGTTTGAACTAAAGAAATCCTCATATGCAATTTGAAAAGACTGCAGATTCGCGTACATATTAGTTAACTTACAAACTACTTACAAAAAAAAAGGCTCAAAATCCGAACCACTTTCATAGTCATAAATTATAAAACTGTTCTGGGAGACACTGAAGGGGTTGTGGCATATTAGAAAACTTCTCATAAAGAATATTCGACACCAGGTTAGACACAGCAAAAGTGTTGAAAACAAGTTCAAGTTTTAGATAAATTTAACGAGGATTTAACTGCTCGATGACTTATGGGAAACAATTTTGTATTTCAACTGTTCAAGATGACCATTCAACCAATTCTAAAAAAGTTTGACACAGTTTGAAAACTTACAATGTGATTGAGAAAAGACAAAAATCCAAAACTTACGCTGCCCGTCTGTAGTACTTAGGGTAAAATAAAGCTACAGCGATTTTTAAGAGCAAGATTTTTTGTAAGCATGAAGAGAGTCGTAGTTTTTGAACTAATTCATTAATACTTTCAAAAATTTTGGTACCTTTATTTCGACAATAGTAATATATATGCTTATTAGTGGATCTGCAAAATGAATTTACGGATTAATCAATTTTTTCCGTGCCGTCCCAATATCAAAGACCCAATATCAAAACCGCTAGTTTTTGCCGCAAAGGCCATCAAAAAAATATTTAGTGTAGGTTTAACTGAAGGTAAAATAAGGTTGCCGCTCATTCCAGTTTGAAAAACTACCATTCCATTTTGGGAATAGGTTTACAGATTGACTACTGAAAATCGCTGAACACTTTATGAACGCATTTCAGAACACTATGTGTCCTAGTTTAAATCGCATAACAGAAAATTTTCAGGAAAACATATGGAACACATTTTAAAAGTGCCTTTTAGAACACTATTTTGCCTTTTTTAGACCACGATCCGGAACGCGTTTTGAAACACCTAATGGAGCACTTTTCTTAAAAACGTTTTGGAACCCATTCGGGAACACATTTAGAGCTCTTTCGGAACACCTTGGACTCCATTTTCAATAACAATTTTGTTGAGGAGTTAGTATGGTAGAAAAGTGAGCACATGCTTTAACTTTCTTATGTAAAATGTTTGTAATCTTTAAAAAAAACGCACCCGTTTCATGCCCTTATTGGTCGGTAGTGAATTGCGTACTGATTTTGAAAATTATCTCGTTCATAATTTACCACTTTCATTAGCACTGACCATTCTAGTGCTCAAAAGAATAAGATTCTATCAGCTCCATTGATTTGGCCACCGGTGCATAATTATAAAACTACTCAATTAAATATTCAATATACATCGATAAGCTTAACCCATTTATCGGTTATTTACATTCGAGGCTCAAAAGCAGCCTAGCTACAAGAGGAACCGTTTTAAAATAGCATACAGCGGTGCCACAATTCGTGATGTTCCAGACTCCATTAACTTCAGAGAAATTAAATAGTTTTGAAAGTAATTTTTTAAAAAGGTAATTATGATGTCTCCGCATCAAAACGTAGGGGAGGGGGCGCATTTTAGAACTACGAGAGGGTGGCACCCTAAATTTATATAACCCCTCCAGAGGGTGCCGATTTACCACTGCGTTTCTACTAGTAATCTGGAGTTGGCTGTGAAATTTTGGAAATCTCATTTCAGTTTCCCCAATTAATGTTAGCTTCTCTGCGATTTATTCCAATTAAGGATACTAGGGAATTATCTCCAAATTCCAGAGAGTTAATTTTTTTAGTTGCATTTAAAGTTTGACAGACCTTAAATAGTGAGAAGTTAAATAGCAGCCATTTAAATTTACGTAATAGAATATACAGTTTTGCACGTTAATACTTTATTTCCTTGTTTCGTGTATAGAAATTGTAAGTGTAGATACCGTGTTATAATTTAACACTAATAAATGGAACCGTGTAACGCTTAGAGTGAAAAGTAGAAAAAAAGAATTAAAGTTGCCAATTTTTCTAAATATCGACAGTTATTGTTTAACGTCTGATAAAATCTTAACTATTTGAAGATTTGGAACTTAACGTATTTTTATAATACTCTATAATACTTTAAGGTTCTAAAACACTTGTAAATATTTCTTGTATAAGTCCATACGATGATAAAAATCTGTATTAGGAACACTTATTTAACGCCAAAAGGTATGTCGTTATACTAATAATTCATGAATTTCAATAAGTTTACAAGTATGGATTATTTTAGCTATTTAACTTTTAAGCATGGCAGTGATTCAAAGGTAACGTATAAAGCACATGCGAAAATTAGATTAACAATTCAATATCTGAAACAATGCCGTCGCACTTTTGTAATTTATCAAACTGAGAGCTTTAACTTGGTTGATCTGGCAGTCTTGCTGGTAGCAATTGAAGGATTATGCATCATTGACACTTAATAAATTGAAATTAATGAGTAATAAACTATAAAATTATAAACTTCTAACTTTTCAAAGCATCAAGTCGCTCACTTATTTTTTAAAGTCATGTTTTATTGTACATATATATACGGTAAACAATTCTTACAGTTTATAAACTTAGCACTGGGAATCGTAAAGTTAAGTAATCATATTGGATAATTCACATTTTTTAACTAGAGACGTGTAGCTCTTAAATCCATCATAAATTTTCTAAATTAAATATAGCGTTTGACCGGAAAGTTTCGACGATTTTTTCAAACATTTAGGTAACAATTAAACCAATCTTAATAAATATCGGATTAACAAGAATTCTAAAACCGGCCTACATTAGTTTAAGAATTTGCATCTGCAGGAAATTTAAACTATGAATCGATTTCTTTTAATTTGTTCTAGAAAGTCCTTTTTATGTCAAGTGCAAGATGATCCCAGATTGTAACATCCTCGAGAGTTAGGCAAAGGCTGTAATTTGCCTTTGAACGCGAATTTACTTGGCGCCGAGAAAGAACTCTCGATTTAACTGCAAACTGAAATATCATGAGCAAACTTGACCTACTTCCCTACTTACATAATTTTAATAAATTTTGGTATTCAATTTTTGCCGAGGTGATTCAGTCGTTTTAAGTTTACAATTAGCAAAGCAGGATAGAATTGCATTAGTGGTTCGAATACGTAATATCGAAGACTAAAGTTGAAACTAACCAACACGATTAACGTCAAGTGTTTAGTTTGACATCCAAATAGATTTTAATATTATCACAAATTTTTATCAACCAAAAAAAATAAACACGCACTATTAACGTTTGGATGCAAAAATTTATGCTTTAAATATCTACCGAATTAAAATCTTTAGTTCAACGGATAATATTCTACTTTAGTGTAGTAATTATGAGCAAAAATCATAAATAATTCTGTTTAGCTAGATTATAAATTGAAATTAATGCGTAATAAAGTGCCAATGATACAAAATCCTTTAATTGTTACCAGCCAGTTTGTCAGATCAACAAAGTTAGCGCTCCCAGTTAGGTAAATTACAAAAAGATGCAACTCAAGATAACATCGTTTCAGAAATTGAATCGTTAAACTCTAGCATGCTTTGTGAAATTTACTTTACTCGATCGAAACTCAGATAGTCAAGGTGTTATTTTATCTGTGATGTATCACCACGTACGTAACCTCAATATACCATCCGCACAAGATGGAGCCGATTTACCACGACGTTCCTACCTGTTATCTTGTTAATAACGAAAACGGTATAATACATAAAAAGCGAAGAGAGCTACAGATCAATTAAAGTTCATTACGTGACTATACCAATGACTGGAGGGTGAGACATGCCAATTTAATTAAGGGCGAGCAATTTATACATTAGCAACGATGCGGTTTATTTTAAAGCTTTGGATAAAATTATATTATAGTCTAGTTTCAAGTTGTAGTTAGTAAAAATAGAGTCATCGGGTTCAAGGCATCGGGTACAGTATTATTTTATTGCATAGCTATGTTTTAACTAATAGCTTTCACCAAGGTGTTACCGAATGTGTTAAATACTACAGATGCATATATGTATATTGACGATCAAGTCAAAATAGATGAGAAATGCACGTGCACAATTGATAACTACAATTCTTTCACCAATAACCCACGTGTAGTTTTAGTGTGACACATTTTCAAACAAATTACCAGCTACCCAACAGTCCCCTATATGCTCGCCAAAGAGCATGGGATTGGCAAACGCTTCCTTTAGGTTCTATAAAGCCCACGTGTAGCTCTAGTGCGACGATAATTCAAACCAAAGCTTTAGGTTCTATATCCGTTTTCAAAGTGAACTCTTCCACTATCAAATTATTTGGAGATGTCGAAAGAATTGACTGGCAGACTTAGACTATAAAACTATGGTATCGACAAATTATTTTAACAGTTTAGCACTTTTGGGTTCGATATCAAACGTCAAAGTTTACTTAAAATTGAATACGATATTTAGCGAACTTAAGGGGTCATAGGAGTCTTAAAAATGTGCAAAGAATGTACTACAAAACATAGTTTGATCTTTCATGTCATTTTTGAACTACTCAATGTATAAGTATAATTTTTTTATGTAATTCTACAAGATTTATTTATTATAAAACAAGTTTTAAAATTTATGAAACTTTAGCAAAAACTGAAATAAATGATATTAAACATGAAGCTATTTGAACACATTGTGATTAGGCTTGCGCGGCAAATTGTGAGGCCAAAATTGAAAAAATTACCAGGAAAATGACTTTATATTGTACAAATATGTACAAACAACGACTTATACCTAAATTCTCAGCTCAATTTTAATTAGAAATTATTTTTTAAAAAATTTAAAATCAAAATTTCAAAATTTTTATTAATTTTTTTAGAAAAAAGTTCTTAAAATAATTTCTAATTAAAATTGAGCTGAGAATTTAGGTATAAGTCTTTGTTTGTACATATTTGTACAATATAAAGTCATTTTCTTGGTCATTTTTTCAATTTTGACCTCACAATTTGCCGCTCAAGCCTAATCACAATGTGTTCAAATAGCTTCATGTTTAATATCATTTATTTTAGTTTCGGCTAAAGTTTCAAAAATTTTAAAACTTGTTTTATAATAAATAAATCTTGTAGAATTACATATAAGAAAATTATACTCATTTATTGAGTAGTTAAAAAATGACATGAAAGATCAAACTATGCTTTGTAGTATCTTCTTTGCACATTTTTAAGACTCCTGTGACCCCTTAAGTGTGGAAACAATGGTAGCTAGGCTAATCCATACTCTGAGCACGATAGTCAGCCAATTGATGAAAGCAAAATTTTTCCGAGTTTAAAAAAGGTGATATATGTGGTTGAGTAAAAATTTAAACTAGATTTGAAGTTCTTAAATCCGGAATAATTAATAAAATAGTGTTTACCTGGAAAGTTTAGACTTTTTTTTTAAATCAGTTAGCTAAAACAGAACAAGTCCATTAATAAGTAACGCTGATGAACAGGGCCGGATTTAGATTTCATGCGCCCCTAGGCCCGTGGTTTTTCGCCCCCCCCCCCCCCCCCCCCCCCTCTTCACACCATCGTAAAGGAGGGAGAATTTGACCTCAGAAATGTCTTGGTGAAGATAATATATTAATAGAATTTATTCTAATTCATCGTGAAGTAAAATAAATTAAATAAAATAACGAGAGAATCAACCGTTTCGAAATTTTAAGCAAATAGTTATATAAGCAAAGCTATAAATGAATAGGACAGCGGGTTATTAAAATAAGTGTAAACCATTTAATTCTCATTTTAAACTTAGAGATACACACATGCACTACATTTTACTCAAGTTAAACACACATTAATGTACATAGGACTTAAAGGTTTTTTTTAATAAGAGATATGAGATAGTTTTTTCCATCAAAGTCAGTTGATAAAACCTTCCTTCTTGCTTTGTTTCGGTCTACACTCTGGTAGTCTGGTACTGTCCAGACAAAAATGTGGAATAATTTTGCGCCCTTCATCATGGTGCGCCCCTAGGCCTGGGCCTATGAGGCCTATTGGTAAATCCGGCCCTGCTGATGAATGACAAGAACTCCACAAAGGGCCTACATTAGTTTAAGAATTTGGGACAGCAAGAAATTTAAACTACGATTTGGTTTCTTTGATTTGTTCTAGAAAGTAATAAGTATTTTAAGTGCAAACTGATTTTAGATTGCGGCGTCCTCGAGCGTTTAGCAAAGACTGTAATAAGCTTTGAACGCGAAAGCTACTTGCCGCGGCAAAGTAAAAAAATACGACCTAAAACACTCGATTTAACCACAAACTAAAACAGGATGCAAACTTTTATAAGTTATCTGTATACTTTACACATTAGGAAATAAGTTTACTGGGGTGCATACCATATCCACGAATTTAACCCACAAACTTTGGTTTTGGGACAAGCGTAATTTTACCATCCATTCCATAACGTTGGGGAACTTTTAAACTTTTAAAAGCTGCAATTCAGTGAAGCTAATTAAAATTTATTTTAAATTTTATTCTACTATAAATAGTTCAATATACTTTATAATTAAAAATATTTTAAAGTATTTTTAAAACTTATTTAGTTGCCGAACATCGAATAGTTTACTGAAATTATTCAAGGACAAGAAGCCAAAGATGGGGGAGGGGTACAATTCTAATTGTAATAGTTTGTCCATAAGTTTACTACGTCCACATTAAAACTCTAAATATAGTCTTCAACGTTAGTTTAGTCAACAATTGTTGACACACTTAAGTAAGCCAAATATCGTGCTCAATACACGTAAGCTCACATGTTAATCTTTCAAATTCAACGAATATGTGTACAGCAATTCAATCGCTCGGTCGATAGCTATAGAAGTACACCAACTAGATTATCTTTACTATTTGCACCCTGCAAATAACCATCAGTTACTTTTAAAGTTTATTTGACAACATTAAATAATCTAGTCCCATTACTAAAATACTTCCACCTAGTAACTACCAAACTTTAACATATATATAGGCTTTCATGGTTTAAATTTGCTTCGCACTAGAGCCACACAAGACAGTAAATTACCGCTTGGACTTAAAATTTTATAATTTTGATTGCATGAGTATGCACGAGCCAAGTTTGCTAGCACTGCAGACAGTTCGCATACAAGTTAAGTTAGTTTTAATTATCGTCGTACTAGATACACGAGGGCTATTGGTATGGGCGTCGTAATTTAGAAACATAGTCAAGTGACCTCTCACATACTAAAACTTCTGATATAGTTCCCACAGGAAGGTCTAATTTCTTCATACGAGTTTACAATGGTGTTAACATTCTTACCGGAAATTTGATTAGAGCCCACGAATTTAAAAAAGGCAGAACGAAAAACGGAATTTACCCATTATGTCAATACCAGTGTCAAAATGACGAAGTTAGTTTCAGACTTAGCTCACTAAAGTTTTAACTTTGCACTAGAGCTACAAGAGGGTTATAGTCCCATTTTGACACTTAAAACACCTTCCACCCTTTTACCAGCTGCCCTTAGGAGCAATCGACTAATCACATTGCATCACGCCACGCATTATAATTCCTGTGCATAGTTGGTAAAAACAAATTTAGAACGATATTGCCGGGATTGACCAAATCGATGGAGTTGAACTTAAACGTCTGCGATACTAATAGATAAATATATAAAATAAATTGTTAATTATATAAATTAATGACACGAATGATATAGATTGTACACTAAAGTTTAAATACCTAGTTTCTGGTAAAACTTTATACTTCCTCCCCAATTTAAATAAATAGGGCTCGATACTCGAAACCTTCCGGACTGTTAGACAAATAACTATATAATCTGTAGTAGATACAGTTTATTCACCATTTAGTCTAAAAATACTTATTACCCCACCCATATAGAGCAACTGAAACCATCTCTGATCGATTTTTTTAAACACCGAGTGGAACGGAATTAAGGCGTTAAAATAGCCCTTAAATTACAAAGAAAAGGCTCAGCATTAACTTTTACAAGTCTAATTCGACAGATATCCCCGACAGAAATTGGCCACTTATTCCCAAATAGAAAATTAGGTTTGTCTGGTACTCTATTTTTTTTTATAGAAAATCAGTTAATTTATCGCTTAGAAGATTGGAAGAATTAAAGCATAAAGATTATACACATTTAAATTTGGTTTTACTTTACCGGCAGCTTCAAGAAATTTAGTTAAGAAAATTAAAGAATTTTCCAATACTCCTCTTTATATTCTGATTCAACATTTTCCTACTTTCAGAAAATGAAAATTACGTAGCTAAATTTAGTGTTTGTTCATTGTAAACACTCGCTTTTCGCAATAGATTTTAAAGCACCCAGAAATATTTACGCATAGTGCGATTAGTTGAATTTCATATACAATCATTGATTTTACTCGCAAATGACTACACTTTGCTAATTAGAGTTCTTGAAAGTTGATCTACCGTATGACCTTAAATGTAATATTTATATTGGCAAGTTTGTGATCTGCAACTTGTGTTCACACGTATTAGTATTGAAATTCTTTAGCTCAATTTTAAATTTTTTCAAACCGTTTCAAAAACCTTTAGAGTTGGCCAGCAGTCATCTTAATCAACCGATTTTTATAGCGTTAATACAGATATCCGATTAATATTGTAGGAATTTGGAAACAAATGTTTCTTAACCCCAAATTAGAAAAACCTTAGGACACTTGAAATTGCATGGGAGTTTTCTATTATCATCCAATATCACCAAAATAATTACAAAGATCAACTTATTTAATACCCTTAGAAAAAGGAGCCCAAGAGAGACTTAGATTAACAATATATAGAAAAAGACTTGATGAAAAGCCCATATGAAGATTAAAACTAGAAAGGTTTAGTTTTGAAGTGGGACATGTGGAAAGCTGTTGTGGTAGAAGCTGAAGCCTGCATAAGGCTGTAGTACTAGCTAAGATTTTTCTAAACTCCTATTTCTAGTCACTTTTAATTTTAAACACTTAGATTAAAATTTCAAAATACTGAAACGGGCATGGACCATTTTTGAAACGTAATCTCATAAATCAGAATTAATTGGCCAATGAAGTGTAGCATTAAAATTTTGGAATTGTTGAAATAGTAAAGCAGTAGAGATATAGACTGATTTCTATGGAAACCGATTTTTTAACTTTTTACTGCCGAGTCTGGAAGAGCGAAATTTTTGAGCTTACTCCCGCAATGCAAATTACGCATTTCAATTAACTTGTAAGCGCTTATCCCTCGATTTCAATGAAGAATCGTACGAAATACTAAATTTCGATTTACGTTTCCGTTTAAATTATATATAAAACTATTACATGCCTTCAATGCACGAGGTAAACTTGAATCTTTGACGTATGACGTGTCGCTGATGATCCGACGTCTTGCTGTTAACGATGATCCGACGTCTCGCTGATGATCCGACGTCTTGCTGCTAACGATGATCCAACGTCTCGCTGATGATCCGACGTCTTGCTGCTAACGATGGTCCAACGTCTCGCTGATGATCCGACGTCTAGCCGTTGGCTGACGAACGTTCTAGGAAGTTTTGACTGGACATGCGTTGCTGAAGAATGAAAGAATCCTACATTAAAAAATCTTTATTCAGCATCAGTCTTATAAAAAACAGAATTGCATTTCTTTAAAAAAACGACTAGCACTTACCCGTGATGAAGCATTCACTTTCAACTTTGAAGTTTACTTTTCTCGTACTGCAGCGGATGACGCCAGCAATTAAACATCTATAATTTTTTTAAAGAACCATTAGTTTAGTCTATCTACAAGATTATTCATGCATTTCAGATGCATAAGTATTCAACTGTGTCTAAATTAAGATCTAAAAAATACATACCGTAAAAGTTAGTAATATTTTGATGTTTGTCTTGAAAAACCAGACCGCAAGACCTGCAAAAAAAAAAATCCGTTGCGTTACTGAACGATAAAAGTTATCTACTCTTACAATGGTACTTTTACTTTTTTAGAGAACTAACGTAATAATTTTAAATATTCAAGAAAAATAGGGTATAAACCGAGATTTTAGGTCCCGTTCTCACTTAACCCTCTAATGCATGAATTTTAATTTTCATCCCCAAAAAATAAATCTTTAATACTCATACATTATGGGAAAAATACTGAAAATTTAACTGCATTAAAATTTAAATAATTTCAATTATGAATTCATGAAAAAACCAACAAGAAAATTCCAATTTTGATAATAAGGACTAAAAAAATACTAAATATATTTCAAAATAACCCTTTTTTAGCTACAATTTGTCAAAACAATTTATTTGCAATTAGTAGTATTATACTTGAATACTGCCAAAAAGGTAATTTCACAACAGTTAATAACCTCGCTCTTTAATTTTGAACACACTTTTACTACTGTCATCTATTACGATTATTAGTAACTAAAACTTCAAAACGGAATGTAGATGAAGAAAACACATTTTTTGAGAGGGAGCTCTAATTTAATAGAAGAGGGTTAATTCTAGCCCGATACTTTCTCTTTAATCGACTCAAGGTTACAGTTCACATTTCTATGTATACTTTGACCCTGTACATACAAAACTGAAATGTTTAATAAATTTAACTATTCCAATACAAGTCTAATAAGCAGTCTCTTTAAGAATCCTGACGCGGCCAAAGATCAACAGCGACCAAGCCGATAAGGAACGAAACAGTTTCATGCGGCCTTAGTTAAGATTCTATACGCTAAACACTATAATATATCGGCACTCTGTTCCTTAAATGTAGCATTAACAGACTAGCTAACATTTTAATTTGAGGGTACAAAAAATATTGCAAAAGACAAATTCTGCTTATAACTTACCGTAGGGAACTTGGGGCAATTGAAGGCATTCAACAGTCGTAGGGTTATCACCTAAGCTGTACACTTGAACTAAGGGACGTAGTACTAGCACTACGTTGTGAAAGTGAGGTGACCAATCTACAATACAAAATGCAACATTAACGCAATGAATAAAATTAATAGTCGATAAGACTTAATTTAGTAAGAGTCAGGAACGGTTTAGTAGTAAATTGTTAATCGTGCATAGAAACTTATAATTGCACAGATCTTTGACTACGAGAAATATCATTAATTTTAGTAGTATAATTAAGCAAAATATCAGATTGAAATTGAAGTTTTAAAAGAACAGGACCTTTTCCGCCTCAAATTAAAAGTACAGGATTTTAACCCTCTAATGCATAGTGTTACCGTTCGGTAACAACTTACATAATCCACTTTATTCTATTAAAATAGACCTCCCTCTCGACAAATTTGTGTTTTTTTCATCTATTACATTCCATTTTGAAGTTTTAGTTAATAATAACCCTCATAATTGATAGTAGTAAAAGTGTATTCAAAATTAAAAAGTGAAGTTTCTAACTGTTGTGAATTTACGTGTTTGGCAGAATTCAAAGTAATAATACTAGTACAAAATACAATTAAATTGCTTTGAAAAAAATATTATAGTTGAAGAGGGTTATTTTAAACTATATTTAGTAGTTTTCTAATCATTCTTTTCAAATTTGGTAGTTTGCAGTTGGTTTTTACATGTGTTACCGTTTGGTAACATCATGCATTAAGCACAACTTTTGTTTGCTTATTTGCGTGTATCTCTGTAACGGATTCACAAGAGTTCAGAGTTCAGTGTTTAAAATGTTTGGTACTATTTGATTTTAAGAGTAAAAATAACTGTTTTATGTCGTATCATTCTGCCATTTAAAAAAATTATGTTTGAAAATGATTTTTTGTATATTTTTAGTCATAAATACCTGCTATTTAATGAATATAAAGATGTGCAAAGAAGGAACTACAAAGCATAGTTTGATCTTTCATGTAATTTTTTAACTACTCAATATACAAGTATAATTTTTTTATATGTAATTCTACAAGATTTATTTAATATAAAACAAATTTTAAAATTTGTGAAACTTTAGCCAAAACTAAAATAAATGATATTAAACATAAAGCTATTTGAACACATTGTGATTAGGCTTGCGCGGCAAATTGTGAGGTCAAAATTGAAGACATGACCAAGAAAGTGACTTTATATTGTACAAATGTGTACAAACAAAGACTTATACCTAAATTCTCAGCTCAATTTTAATTATAAATTATTTTAAGAACTTTTTTCTAAAAAAATTAATAAAAATTTTAAAATTTTGATTTAAAAAATTTTTAAAAATAGTTTCTAATTAAAATTGAGCTGAGAATTTAAGTGTAAGTCTTTGTTTGTACATATTTGTACAATTTTAAGTCATTTTCTTGGTCATGTCTTCAATTTGGTCCTCACAATTTGCCGCGCAAGCCTAATCACAATGTGTTCAAATAGCTTTATGTTTAATATCATTTATTTAAGTTTTGGCTAAAGTTTCACAAATTTTAAAATTTGTTTCATATTAAATAAATCTTGTAGAATTACATATAAAAAAATTATGCTTATATATTGAGTAGTTAAAAAATTACATAAAAGATCAAACTATACTTTGTAGTTCCTTCTTTGCACATTTTTAAGACTCCTATGATCCCTTAAGCATTTATTCAGCGCTTAATGCATGATGTTACCGTTTGGTAACAAATTTAAAAAATGAAATTATTTAAATTCCGATGCATTTAATTTTTTTTCCGTATTTTTCCCATGATGTATGAGCATTAGAGATACAAATATATTTTTTTGGGACGAAACAAAAAATTCATGCATTAGAGGGTTAAGTTTTTACAGTTAAGTCTGAAAAATAAATAGTTCAAGAGACGAAGGACAAACAATAACGGCATGGATTTTTAGACTTAACAAAGTTGGACACCAGACAAGCAATAGCTCAATGACAGACTAAATTATGCAGCCTTTGAATATACTCCAAATTACACATAGCGTAGGTGTGGCAGGAGTTAAAAATAGCTGCAAACCTGTAATAAATAAACAGCCTTCTGAATATTGCGAAGCCAGTTCTGTAGATACACTCGTAAAACAACCAAGCAATTTTAACTCAGACCCAGTTAATTTTCACTTGTCCGGTGCCAAATATGCACTTCCCTTATAGGAGTGGATCCTTTGTATGCTAAACCTGCGACAGGATTACTCCAAAGAAGAGATTAACTCAGTCCAAGTTAATATTCACTCCTTTCAAGTGTCGAAAATGCACTTCCACAGGAAGGGATTTCACTAGTTTTAAGAGTGTATATTCATTATATCACTCAAGATAAAGAGATCTCTCATTGAAAGGCCGGGCCTCAAATTATTTGCGTGAACTAAACCACTTTTAATTCTCTAAGATTTGAATATAGTTCATTATTATAGAAGTTGCAAACAAGTCAAGCTTTCACATTATTTTTTTTAGTTATAAGATTGTCTGACGAGTACTTTTCAAAGAGGCATCTTTAAATTACTCTAATACCCTCATTCACAAAAATATTGGAAAGTTAATACTGCTTTACAAACTTACCAGAGTGAACAAGTGACAATTGAAGACTTATTCAACAGACGTAGTTATCACTTAAGCTGTACACTTGAATGAAGGGACATAGTGTCATAAAGCGGTGGGATTTCTCTACCGGTACACATTTGGCTATTATAGCGTTGTGGAAGCAAGGCGACAAATCTGTAATACAAAATGCAATCGTAATGAAAAGTTACTCTAAATAAATTTGATTGTCGATAAAACTTAATTTAGTAAGAATCAAGGATGGTTTAGTAATAAATCGCTAGTCTTGCACAGAAACTTGCAATTGCAACAGTTGTTTAATTACAAGACTAAACAACGATAATTTTCGTAATCGTAATAAAAATATCCGATAAAAAAATTGACACTTTAAAAAAGAACGGGACCATTTCCAGCTTTTAATTTTAAAAAGGTTCAAGTTCTTACAGACAGACAAAAAAAAAAAAAAAACTAAAAGCTCACCGAAGTTGTACCCGCTGATAGGTAGCATATAGCTCAATGACTTTTAAACAAAGTCAGACTACATTATGAATCATGCTATAGCTGCAAGTTCAAAAAGGAGGAATTGGATAACGGTGCTCATATAAATACTTTTATTTCCGGAAAGTCGCACACCCCCTTACTATCATTGGTTGTCTTGAAAAGTGTGGCGTTGATTTACATCAGATTTGCATAATTTCGAAAAGTATTTCCATGCCCACTAGGAGCCTTGGTGGCCTAACAGCCAGTTACGTTTAGAGTCTGCACACTTTTCCGTGTGCGCGTTCGATTCCCGCTTTTGCCCTGGGTGTACCTTCTCTCTCTGTGTCAGTAAAATTCTGTCTTACTTGATGAAGGTTTATAAGCGGGTCTCTGATCAAGCACACACACCGGAATATATATGTACCAACTAACATTTGCCTTTTTTTTGGTTGTGGATGGAATATACTTGTACTAGAGCAACACATAAGAGCAATGACGAAGGGATGTATTGTTGTTAGTTTGGGTATATTAAATTAATATCTAACTAGAATAAACCAAAGAATTTTAGCGAATTGCCACGCAAATTAAAAACACTGTTTTCTTTTTCTTATTTGCACACTTAATATAATTTATATTGAAACCCAACAGAAAAAACTTAATATGTGTGGAAACAATGGTTTGAAACAGCAAAGCGAATGTTATTCAACCAAACCAAATAAAAAGATATTCAATACCTTTCGTCAATGCTATATACAGGGTGGTTATAAAATAACGCTCCCTATTCGGAGTGGTCTGTAGCTTGAATGAATAATCCAAATGCATCACAAATTGAGACACTTGCTATTCAAGAAGGGGGAAAAGAATGGAATCATAAAAAAGACAGAATCCTAAAGAATAATCATAAAAAAGAATAATCCAAAAAAAACAAACTCGTCTTTTAACCAAAATCTAAATTACGAGGCGTCGTCAATTATGGCCAATTACTGCCAACACAGCTAATTACGCCTCGTAATTTAGAACCCTGGTCAAGAGACGAGTTTCTTTATTACGAAAAAGAATGGAATTATAACACAGAAACTCGTCTCTTGACCAAGGTTATAATTACGAGGAGTAGCCAATTATGGCTAATTACGACCAACACATCCAATTACGCTTCGTAATTTAGAACCCTGGTCAAGTGACGAGTTTGTTTTTTATGATTCCATTCTCCCCCCCCCCCCTTCTTGATGAGTAAGTGTCTCAAAGTTTTCTGCATTTGGATTATTCATTCAAGCTACAGACCACTCCGAATAGGGAGCGTTATTTTATAACCACCCTGTAGTTCGTCTTGATTATAATAGTCCGTACGATTACAACAAATACTTCTATAGTAGGGTAGAGGAACGACTCGTACTGAGCTGCCATCCGCAGCCATGGCTCAATACGGAGCTCGAATAGAGTGGCAAAAGTGCTAGTTAACTTGTAATTTCGATTCTGAGAAAGGAAGTACTCCCAGGGAAAAGGCGGAAATCAAACCCGCACCTATTACAGCGCGTGGGCTGCTAGCGTTATGAAATGTGATCCAAACCACTCGGCCATCGAGCCCTACATGCCATCCCTATTTGCTTCCGTGTTGGTCCATGGTGCTGTAGGTAGGTTCAGAATCTACTCTACTATGGAACTCTTTGGATTACAACTGGCTTGGCTCCCTCACCACCTCGTGTGGTTTTCCAAAAAAACGACATTAGCGTCGTCGTCTAACTGAGCGTCGTGACTAACTACAGAGTATTGACCAAAGCGTTCTATAGTAGGGTAGAGGAACGACTCGTACTGAGCTGCCATCGGCACAGCCATGGCTCACTACGGAGCCCGAATAGAGTGGCATAAGTGATAGTTAAATTATAATTTTGATACTACTGTGAAAGGCAGTACACCCAATGAAAAGGCGAGAATTGAACATGCACCCGTTACAGCGCACGGACTGCTAGCCTCATGGCTTGAGATCCAAACCACTCGGCCTCACTACGGAGCCTGAATAGAGTGGCAAACGTGCTAGTTAATTTATAATTTCGATACTGAGAAAGGAAGTACACCTAGGGCAAAGGCGATAATAGAGCCCGCATCCGTTACAGAGCGCGGACTGCTAGCGTTATGGCCTGCGATCCAAATCACTCGGCCATCGGGCCACACGTGCCGCCTCATATTGTCTACTATAGAACTATTTGGTATGAACTCCCTTTCTTTGGTGGGAAATTAAGGTGCAACATTGTATGATCTTTAACAGCACACATGATACATTTTGCACAGAAAGTCCCAAACGACCTTTGCACGAACAAATCCCTAACAAAAAAACTTTGGAAAAGTAAACAAGCGTCTATCTAAAGAAAAAAAAAAGAAACCTTATTCATTTACTTTATAACAAAAAAAAGTCATTATGAAAGTTTTCGCTAAAAAAGCTGTGATATACAAGAATGACAATCTCTCGTTTAAAACTTCTTAGACATTATAAATAGCATAATTTATATTGCACTGACATAAAAAAAAATTGAGCTATTTAAGGTTGGTGTCCATATTAATCATCCCCTATATCTTTATATAAATGTATTGAGATCATATATTTAAGTATTTTTTAAACTACCTTTCGTTAATTTGATTATTTATTAATTTAAATTAATTCGCGTGATTGAATATTTTTGAGGGAGATCAAGACGGACACAAACCACAAACAGCGCATTTTTTTTTAAATTTAGAGGAATTTAAATTATACTATTTATAATGTCTAAGAAGTTTTAAACAAGAGATTGGCATTTCTTGCATATCACAGCTGTTTTAGCGACAACTTTCATAATGATTTTTTTTTTGTTATAAAATAAATGCATTAATTTTTTTTTTTTTGAGATTGGATTTTTTTTTCCAAAGTTTTTTTTAAGGATTATCATTTATTAAACTAGCAGTATGATCCCGCCTCACAGGGAACCCGTTAACTTCGCATTGCTTCCTTTTAGAGGCATGCTTATACTTGTGAAAATGGGGGACATTCACGGCCATATCCACCTGAGCTTCAATTCCAAATCGCTGTGGTAAAAAAAAAGCGGTTAGACAGGTTAGAGCAGTAGGAAAACATTAGCACGTGGTTCGAGAGTTGTATAGGATAACATTAGCAAGTGTTTCGAGAGGTGTAGTATAACAAACCGCGTGACATCACATGAATGTTCCCCATACACTCAATATCTAAACTAAATACAATTCGTGTTGGCGCATGCGCAAGAAAGAAGCAAATAATACCAAAAAATGGTGTCAAGACCCTGTTACGGCCTGGTCGTTGTGTTTTGAAGCCTTGTTATGGTCTGCCAACTTATTAAAATGCATTCAAAATCAAAACAAATTTAAATTCGTGGTGGCGCATGCGCACTTAAAATGCAAACACTAATAGAAGATGGCGTCAAGCCCCCGTTTCGGCCCGGTCCATGTATTTTCATAGCCCTGTTATGGTCCCGCACTTCCACGTGGATGACGTATTTTTGAAACTAATTATATTAATTAAAAATTACAATCAAATAAAAAACTAAGCCTCAGGTGCACACGTAGGCATAAAAAGGAATCTGTACTAAAAATTTCGAATTTTTTAGAGCAGTCTAAGTAGGTCTTTTGCGATCCACAGACATACACACAGACAGACAGACAGACTCTTTCTTTTATTATTATAGATTAAAAGATTTTTCGTTTTGAATTTAAAACACATAAACTTTTTGTACTTCACTTACTTAATATAATGAATAATATTTATAAATTTATAAATAATATTTATAAATAATGCAAATATTTATAACTAATGCTAAATGATACGACATTAAGGTTTTAGGTTGTCAATAAAAGTTTAAACAAGAAATGTTCTCTAAGTACTTTTTCTCCGGTATTTTTTAGGCATTCAACTTTTTTCATATCTCGTGCTGATAATAATTAAACTAGTAAATTGTTCGTGAACTTCGTAAAAATCTATAATGTTCATCTCAACATGTACGCGTAGAAAGTTCAACGGCACAGAAAAAACTTCCCTCGTCCAAAATGCGCTTTTAGTGGAAGAGTTAGCCCTGCAATCGATAATTCAATAACTCTCTGAAACTCCTGCCAGAATTTGCTTGAGAAATGTTTCAGATTCCCTTCTCATTGAAAGTAGCAGAACTTTCAGACATTGTAATCTAGAGTTTTAACTTAATAATTATAAGTAAGTTTATCAATAATTTAATTTATAAAATTAAGTTTTTTTCATAGCATTTTGGGCATTTTGTGAACCTTAAACCTTTAAACCTCAAATCTTTAAGATTTCTCAAATCGTTCAGAATCTTAAAAGCTTTAGCATGCATTTACTAAAGCGAAACTTCAAATTGGCAGTTTAGTAGTTTGAAATTATTTAAATATTGTATAAGACTAAATAAAATACATCAAACATTTTTTAAAATTTATTTGAAGATGTGAACAATTAATCAAAACGAATTCCTATTTTTGCACTGTGGCGCATATTCAAATGTTTTATTTCCTCTATTCCTTAGCCAATCTGAAGATTGCTATGCAATGCACATCTCAAACAAAAGTTATTTATTTTCAAATTTATTTACTTATTAATAAAGAACCATATTAAAGTAAATAGATCAGTAAAAGCAAATTATTTTAAATATGTTACTTCCCTGTCGTTTTTATTTAACCAATTTAAAGAAAATAAAATATATTTGTGTTAATTATGGTTTTACCGCGACATTAAGAGTAACTGTTAGACCCTTAGAGCTAGTGCATTACTTTTGAAATCACAACGTTTGCAAAAGAATTACTTTGCAATTTTATCCCACTTTCACTAGCCATGAGAATCAACATAACATCAAAATGAATAAAATTTAAAACGAAAATTTTATCGATTTATTTAGTTGTATATTTTTAAAATTTTAAAATGTTCAAATTTCCAAGCAGATGGAAACATTATTTTAATACTTTATCAGTTAATAATTAAATAACCGGAAGTTATTTTTGCGTTTAAATTGATGTATGATGATTCCCATTTCTGGTGAAACTTGAATAACATGGCAAAACAATCCTTTTGCAAAAGTGTGATTTCAGAACTAATCTATTAGCTCTAAGTGAGTGACAGTTCCTCTTAAAAGATTTTTTTACAGTGTTTCAGATCGTAACGTTAAAAAGACTGAATTGCAAAAAGACTCAATTGCAATGCAAATTTTCAGACAATTCTTCTACTCATGTACGTCACTTAATCAAGTACAGAGATATATCACGTTGAGTAACACCAGCCACAAACATAGCCATTAACACCTGCCACGTGAAACCCGACGCCTCGATTACATCTGACTTTCCCAAAAATTCCGCCAAAATCATCAAAATTTAATTATGTATGACAGCTATCTTGCCGACTCGTAAAATTCGTCCCTCACAGACATCGGTGTAACATTTACGATAGATATCGCAGCCTTTTCTCCAAAAACTGGGTTAATTTTATCCACAATCAGCTGATAATAAAAGAATTTTCTTGAAAACTTTTTTCTATAATATTTAAGGAGTGGAAAGCCTGCTTTTAATTTAAGAAGCTCCAATTTGTTAAAAGAGTCTGAATATTATGAGAAAGTTTACCTACATAAAGTTTTCTTGATATTTTAAAATGTTTTCTGTTTTGTTTGGTAAGTAATGCAATTATATATATTTTATTATCAAAATTTACTTTCTATCATAAACTATAATTTTGCGGAATAAATGTGTATTTAGCTATTTGTTTATAAAAATAATAATGAGTTGGATGTTCCGGTATCAATATTCAGAATGATTTCCAAATTTCTTAAAATGTACAATAATGTAACCTAGAATATTCAGACCAAATATTGTCGAACAAATTTGGTTTAAGACACATTATTATTGAGTTACAAAGCTAGCCTTTGGAGCTGCTGGGGTCGGGTTTGAATCTCGGTCAGGCATGGATGTTTCTGACCGTCAATAAATGTTGTTATTTGTCTATGTGTTATTCATTTCTTTGTGACTGTAAAAAATTCTTTCTGTGTCTGTCCCACTTGACGAAAGCTTATAAGCGGTTCTCTGAACAAGCACACAAGCTGGAATATATCTGTACCATACCATACCATACCATACCATACCATAAGTTACAAAATGATAAATACCTTAAAATAGCTGCTTTGTTATAATTTGAAATTTCATTTATACACAATAACTTATTTTCAAAATTGAAAAGCAATTACAGTAGAACCTTGATTACAAGATCTAATTGGGACCAGAGGTAGGTCGGATAATCGAAAATTACGGATAATTGAGAATGGTCATTTAAATGGTAAATTTTATAGTACGTCGAGGGCTGAAAATTCGTGGATTCATTCGCCATTTCAGTACCGCCGAAGATTATATTCACTTTAGCTTAGAATTGTCGTAAATTTCAAACTTTAGTGAACATCCTAGAATGAGCTTGTTGGGAAATTTTTTTATCTTGACTTTGGGACGGTCTTCTAACAGAGAGTTCCGGATAAAATATGGAAGCTTTTATTTTTAAATGCAAAATGTACTTTTTTAATCTTTATATGGAGAGAAAAAGGAAGTCAAAGTTTGAACTTATTATGAAGTGGAAATGATGGGAGTGACAATAACATGTTTACACATTTTCAAAAAATATTGTAGAATATGTCAGTCAATATTTTCAACTATAAAAGTAAAACAAAATCGAAAAATAAAGTGATAAAATCATGCAATTAAAACACAAAATATGAAAAGAAAACTCTTTGACTGCAACTGTTTGGTAATATTATTAAAATATAAGAATGTTTTCTACAAAACTTTTAGAATTACAGAATATTTTCAACAAAATTTGTAGTTAATTAATTGGTCAAAGTTCTCAAAGCGTTAAAACAAAAATGATTTGGAACCAAACACTTGTAAATATTTATTAATTTTGTGTATTGATGAGAAGCATCATAATCTTCAATCAAGCACAATCTTCAATCTTCATAAAGCATCATAATCTTCAATCTAGAAATGGTATTTTCGAATAGCCCAAAACTTAACTCTAGCACAACCGATTAGAAAACTTTATGTGTCGTTATAAAAGTAATGACGCATAGTGTGCAAAATTATTGCAAATAAATTATTCATCAATTTTTCAATTGTATTGCTTCGATTATCTTAGTTTGTCACAAGCTTTGTAAATTCGGAACACTTGAATTTTTAATAAAACTTAACTACAAGAATAAATAAACATATTTTCTTCCATTTACAAAACTTGCTTCTACGTGTTTTACCATTACACATTTATTGATAAAAATTCACATTTATTTTTTCATCATTTCAATTATTCTGATATCGATTACAAAACTCCAAAATGCTTTTTAAGATTAATATTTCCTAAATTTTTAATGAAATGAGTAACTTATCATTTCAAAATGACATTTGTAAAAAAATTAATAGTTATTAATTTCACAAAAATACGTTAATTTCAAAATGTTCAGTTAAAAAAAGTTTGAATTAGAGACCTCAATATTTTATTTGAAGGTTAAAAATATATGGTGTGTTAAGTAGCATTAACTTAATACAAAATACTTCCTATACCCGTTTGGATGGAATTTGTAATTAAACATGTTGCTAATGCTAACTACTTGCTCCTATACATTCTATAAATCTTCAGAATTTTTTAAATAGCATATGATTTGGTTTGTATTGGCCCGTGACTTATTATTGTTACAAGATTTGTTTCTTTAAAGCAGCAAAATTTTAAATTTTATCTTATTTCATTGATCATATTGCGAGGTTGTAGTAATTAAAAAATGTGCAAATTTTTTAATTTAACCATTAAGTTTTTAAAATTTTATAGAAAACACAAAACACAAAAAGTTTATTTTCTACTCCAAATTTTTTGGTTTTACTTTTCCCTAAAAAAATGCAAACTAAAATTACTTATATCTCAAGATAAGTACTATAATAATCTAATTCTAAAAATAAGCAGTGTTACAAAATTTTTATTAAGCATAAGAAAGAGGCTTTATTATTTGGAAAGGGGCTTTTTGAGTCAATTAAATAACGTTTAAAAGATATTATTTCATAAGTAAGAGAGAAAGTATTGTACGCAACAAAATAAAATGTCCTCATATTCAATACTTACATCATTAAATTAAACGAAAAAAATCCTATTAAATGATAATTTTTTTTATCAAAAAGCGCGTTTAAATAAAAAAGATAAATTTTGGAATATCATATATCTATTTCGAAATTTTGCATTTTTGAAAAATGCAAATTGCTTGAACAATTGTTTATGTAGGATATGATAAAAATTTGATTTGTATCTTTAGAATGTTTTTAAGGATTTTATGTTAATGAAAGCTTAGGTTATGATATTAATTTTGAACACATAAAATTTACAGTAAGAAAATTAATATTTAAACAAAAAATTAAAAAATATAGGAAAGTCACACAAAATTAAATTTAGATATTTAAAAAAAATGCATACAATTTTCAAATTTAAAGGTTAAATTCGATTTTTAAATGATATTTTACATTCGATACATATACTTTCGAGTATAATTTTATTAAGTTATAAAATAAAAAATAATTTACCAAACAAAACATTATACAGGCTCGGAACTTGTAAAATTCATTACTTTTTTACATTTATGCATCAATTTATTAAAGTAAGTTATTTTCAAGTTGGGTTTCGAAAGTTGTTAATCAGCTGATAAAGTTATTTAGTTTCTTGTGGCTTGTATATATGTGACTTATTTTAAATGATTATGACTTTTACTTGTGTAAATTTTTGGGAATCATTAATGAGTAACAACAGTTGCTTAACTAACAAAATATAACTTAATAAAACATTATTTAATTAATTTTTTCAAGATATTTTGTGTAGAAGTTTTACTTATAATAATTTTTCATTTTCGCATACATGACAATAATTTTTTACATAAGGGCTTTATCATCCAATTTGTGAGTTTGGTTTTTAGTATAATGATGTATTGCAAGAGTATAATGAGTATATTGAATTAAAGGAAAGCTAACATATTTATTATTGAACTGATTTAAATGTTCTAGTAATTATTACAAACTTATTACCATGTCAATTTAGTTTAGTTACGCGAATAAATAATTTCGTTGCCTAAGAATTGGAGATCCAATAGGACATGAATTGTAGTTTGTTATATTTTTTGTAACAAATAATATCTTTATAACACAAATATTCACATTTCAAAGTTATCTTTTTATAAAATTTTATTTACTAATGGAAACAAAGTATAAACAATGTTATCCCCCAACCACAACTAAAAATACTGGGATTTAAAGTCATTTTACTTTTAAACGAATGGCAACCCTTTATTTTATGTTTTAAGGGGTCAAAGGACTCTTAAAAATGTGCAAAGAAGGTACTACAAAGCATCGTTTGATCTTTCATGTAATGTTTTAACTACTCAATATAAAAGTATAATTTTTTATATGTAATTCTACAAGATTTATTTATTATAAAACAAATTTTAAAATTTATGAAACTTTAGCCAAAACTAAAATAAATCATAACAAGCATAAAGCTATTTGATTACTTTGTGATTAGGCTTGCGCGGCAAATTTTGAGGTTAAAATTGAAAAAATGACCAAGAAAATGACTTTATATTGTACAAATATGTACAAACAAAGACTTATACCTAAATTCTCAGCTCAATTTTAATTGGAAATTATTTTAAGAACTTTTTTCTAAAAAAATTTATCAAAATATATTTGCACAATATAAAGTCATTTTCTTGGTCATTTTTTCAATTTTGACCTCAAAATTTGCCGCGCAAGCCTAATCACAATGTGCTCAAATAGCTTTATGTTTGTTATTATTTATTTTAGTTTTGGCTAAAGTTTTATAAATTTTAAAATTTGTTTTATAATAAATAAATCTTGTAGAATTACAAATAAAAAAATTATACTTATATATTGAGTAGTTAAAAAATTACATGAAAGATCAAATTATGCTTTGTAGTACCTTTTTTGCACATTTTTAAGACTCCTATGACCCCTTAAATGAACAAATAACATTTCCCATTCCCAAACAACGAGCAAGGTTCAAAGTCAAGGACACACATTTTCGAACACTGACCTCATTGTCCTTGAGGTCCTCTCTTACTCTCACTAACGTTTATTCCGAAATTTTCGCTTACGTCAATAGAAGTTGTTGCCCGCCCAAGGAGTAAAATTGTGCAATATTCCTGTTGAGTAGAAAAAGAACCATCTTACAAAACTTTTCTTTAATTTTAAAATTGAAATTGTTTCATTTATAAAACGCATTCGGCAAAACAAGAGTTTCAGTTTCTTTTTCTTACGAAAAATATTATTTGTATTTTCATGAGCATTACATTTATAAACAATTAATAATCCTGCTGAGAACGAAGTCGAATCAGATACAATTATAAAATCAAATAAATATTTATTTTTATAAATATTTTGTTTAATAACTTCATTTAGTCAATTTATTGATTTTTTTAAGGGCAAATATACCGAAGATATGTAAGTTGACACATCTCATAACCATTTTTCTTTTACAAAAAAAAAGTCATTCCAGGTAGAATATTTTTATTGCATGCATTGGATCTTAACTTAATTTTTTTAGTCATATTAATTGATTTTGCTACGGACCGTGCAGGACCGGATTTTATTTTTCGTCAATTAGTGAAAATGTTCTGCAAACATTACTAGAGCTTCGCTTAAAGCATAATGAATTCATTTGAAAATATTTTATTAAACATAGCAAAATGAACTTTGTCCAGATCGTCGCTACAGTTGTTAACTTTATGCAACTTCCTTCCGGTAGTAACGCATTAATAAGAAGATAGTAGATTAATCGATAAGACATGTACGAAGGAAACGTGGTACAGCTGGGGGAAAAAAAACGCTCCACCCTTCGTTTCTCGGCTGCTATTGGTCAAGGAACTTTATGAAAGGTGTCATTTTTCAGGAAATAGCGTAAGTAATTCAAAACTGGCAACAAAAATTGCATGAGGGGTCGCCTACATATTAAAATGAGTACCAACTTTGAAAATTCCAATGGCAACACCCATTTTTTTTTTACATAAAAATGTTCAGCACCTTCAAAATACCCCATGTATAAAAAATTATGATCTAGTTCGCATTATTTGCTGAGATATTAAAGCATTAATTTTGAACTCGTTTAGGGGGACATTTCTAAAGTGAAAACAGTAATATTTGGATTGCGTCTTTTCAAAACAACAAACTAACTGGGTTAACATAATCTCGCCAACGGATGCTAGAATTTAACTTTCTTCACTAATATTGTGATTTTTTTAATGTTTTTTTTTTATTTTGAAATTATAAATTCGGAGATAAAACAAAGACTAGAAGATAAAAAGTTTTAATTTTAATTTAAGTCGCATATACGGTTATTTATAAAGAAACAGATTTTCAAATGCGATTAGTTATAATCACATTGACTAACATGATTATTGCATTAATGTTTCACATTTTTTATGCAAATTTTTGTTTCATTAATATTGCTGCAAAAAGTTAGTTAAAAATTTGTCGCCCTTTATCGGTAATATAAACCACGTATTTCAAAACGAGGGTTACAACCTTAACACGATATTTAAGGAAAGCAAAATAAAATTATTCAGAATGATTGGGCAATGATTTATAATCAAGGAAAGTGGGCACTAATAATTTTAAATAAGCAATGTGGTTACAATAAAATGTACTGAAAACCGAATTCCAATTATATTTTAGCATATTTATTTTTGATACTCACTTCTTGAAATTGTATTGGAAATAACACATATTTAAAAACATAGTAATCGATATAATTTAAAGTTAATTCGACAAACAAAATACATTGCATGCACTTGAAATAAGAAAAGATTTTTAGATTTTTTTCAGACATCAATAATTTGAATAAACATTTATCAACAAATGCTTTTCAATCACCAAACGATAATGCAAGTTAGGATCGAATTCGCCACGTAATTTTTTACACGATCCCTAAAATTCGTCTTTTTCAGTTTTTTTACAATAACTCGGCAAAATATTGTTTTTGAATTAAAAAATTTGGGATTTTGGTTCTACTTGATCTACTTTATCGATTTATGTAAAAAAAATTTGGGGTTGCTATTCATGTTTTATTTTTTATTATTTAAATTTAAATAAAAAATTATTAAAACTGAAAAATTGATGAAAAAACTTGTGTGATTTGTTTTTGGAAGATTAAGAAGTATATAATGAAAAAAAAACTTTCTTTAATTCCTTTTATTTGTGGAGATATGAATAAAAGTTTATGAAACTTTTTTAACATTATGGGCGTTCAACTTTGAATGCTTATAGCTCAGCAAATAATGCAAAGTAAATAATTCTTTTTTACAGATGGGGTATTTTGAAGGTGCTGAACATTTTTATGTAAAAAAAAATTGGGTGTTGCCATTGGAATTTTCAAAGTTGGTACACATTTTAATATGTAGACGACCCCTTATACAATTTTTGTTGCCAGTTCTCAGTTCCTTACGCTATTTCCTGAAAAATGACACCTTTCACAAAGTTCCTTGCCCAATAGCAGCTGAGAAACGTGGGGTGGAGCGTTTTTTTTCTCCTCAGCTGTACTACTGTCCAGATTGTGACACTACTTTATATACGGTATCATTGTTTGAAATATCTCACACAAGGAAAAAAATTGCTTATCGTTAATTATACTACACGTAATTTTATAAAAAAAATATAGATTGTTTGAAACACGTATTTTTTTAAAATTTCCTTGCCAGCTGAAAAATCAACATGAAGCCATAATATCACGGAATATTGGCTTTTACTATAATTTTTTTTTATAATAATAAGCTAAAAATAAATTTTTTTTAATGAGTGTAGATTTTTTTGCACATATTTTTTAAACAATTTGCAGGAATTAAAAATCGACCCTTTTAAGGCCGTTTTCTTCAAAATTATCCGATCGTTAAATGTCTAAAACTTAGGAAGACTTTTTCGGTCTTCTCCTCCCGTTTCCTAAAAAAAAAACAAATTTATTAATTCTTAGATTGTAAAACTTAAAAAAGAAAGTTCAAATTAAAGCACCCTGTTGTAAAAATAACAAATCTAGGCGCAAACATAATAAATATAACCATACACATGAGTGGTTGATTTAAAGATTTTAAGAACAACTCAGATTGGCCTTGGAGGAATCACTATATTCACTTTTGTATCTTACTGTCTTGTTAATTACAAATCGCTTTTAACTTTCTTTCATAATTAACTTTTAAACGATTCCGCAACAAATTTAAAAAGATTCTTTTTTTTTATCCTCAGTCCAAAAAGCTAAGAAATCGTTAAACACAAAGTGAAAATTAATAAAGGATATTTATAAGGATATAACTAAGGAATATAAAGTTTTTTCCTTCAAAAGAGTTTAAATTAATTTCAAGTAACTTACATTTATATTAAGAGTATTAACAAACCTTCTGATTTATGCACCATTTTCAACAATAACAATAAGTTTTAAATTGTTACAACTAATTTTTTTTATTAATGTTGTATTTAATTCAGTTCGAAAAACTTTAAGAAAACTTCTTCAAAAATAAACATAATTCTGGATTTGTAAACAACATGTGATTAAAAAAAAGTTTATTATAAATTTATACTGAGAAAACTACCGTACACTACCCACTTCCAAGCTTCTCAAAATGTATCAATAGCAATATAATTTGCTAACATTCACTTTTTAATGTATATTTAATAAATTATGTCCACAGTTTTACCAATTTTATAATTGTCAACAACCTTTTATCATAATATTGATTGAGATGTCATATCGTAGATATGTGCAGGTCCACATACATGAGGATATAATAAATAATGGCTCACAGAAACAAAAGTTTTATGATTAAAAGTAATTATTCATGTAATTTGAGCATATGAACTTTTTTTTTAATAATGCGAAGGAAGTGATAAAATATTAATTTCATATTCAATTTCATAATACTTTATACTTAATTTTCTGGGCCACAGAAATGATGCTATGATCTGGTCCATGATTGAACTGCAAATAACTTATATCTCTTGTCAATAAACTGTAAACGCTTAAGCACAGCCATCAATATACATTACTTAATAATTGTCTTTTATTGGTTAATAAGAGCTTACTAGTTTACAACTATTATGATGGAATAAAATAATCTTTAAATTCCATTCTGCATTTCCTTCATTCATAACACTAAACAACTATCAAATAAAGGAATGGGATGTTATTATAAAAATAATATGTATAACCATTGCCAAATTTTTTTAATCGTACATTTTTTTTTGTAAATGAAATCCTATGGAAAGTTTATTCAATCCTAAAAAGTTTAAATCTCATATAAATTTTGATATCATGAAATTCCTTATCATTGATATCGTCTGGTAATAACACCATATTTTAATTAATTTTAAGACTAATATTCTTAAAAAAATTATAGTCTTTATTTTATGTTTTTAAAGAGTGGTTTCTTTTGAAACTAAATTTTTATAAATTTGAAGGTCACTTAAATTGTTAAAAGAATGGAGTGAGTAATGTTTAGATAAAAAATTTACTGAATAGTTAAAAAGAATAAGTTTCGAAACATTTTAACATGATTTATGTTTGTGAGGGTACTATGGGTTTTAGCTAAGCATTTTTATGTTTTATTAGGTGACTGGTTCGTCATTCAGAGGACTTCTCTCTTATGAACTGTGTGGGCTTTTCTGGCGATATTCTCGTCCTCACCAAATATATCGCTAACTCATAAAAGTGCCGATCCGGTGGCGTAATGGTTAAGGCATTGTCCTCTGAAGCTGCTGGGTCCGGGTTCAAATGAACCGTTCAGGCATGGATGTTTGTGTTTGTCGAGTATATGCGGAGTACGTGCTCGTAAAATCTGTTGGGTCCGAAAGTCCTGTGGGCGGTCATTGCGCAGTTTCCCATGGGTACAGGTCCCTGGAAAAAATTTCCCTCCCCTTCAGGGACATGTCTAAATTGCGGAGGTGGCGACAGATGGCAACATCTGTCCTATGTGTTTGTGTGTGTCTTGTGTTGTCCTACTTGACGATGGTATATAAGCGGGTCCTTGCGACCAAGCACACAAGCCTGAAAATATATGCCTACCAACCAACCAACCAACTCGTAAAAGTCTCAAAGGAATTACCAATTGTGAGAAATGCGTTTTCTTTATCATATTTGAATTTTGTCTTCAAATAACGTTATTTTACAATTATCATTCAATTAGCTGTACTTGGAGTAAGTGGAAAAATAACAGAATCATTGTCTTAAGACCATATTAAATTACTTGAATACAAATTTGAGCGTTATTTTTTTTTAGCTCGTGCGAAGTGCTATTATTACGCTGGTTTCCTTTAAGATTTTAGTTTTGTTTTCTAAAAGATAGTATATTTTTTTGTAATTTAAAAGCCTTGGTAAGCAAACACCTGAGATTATGAATATTTACTTTTCGGGGAAATGTTAATTAATCATTAGTTCTTATGTACAAAAATGTTTTATGAAAGATCGAACCAGGATTTATTTCTCTTTTCTTTTTATCTAATACACGTAATGATATTAATAAAATCTATATACATAAAAGGCGACTTCTGTTTGTTTGTATAGGACGCGAAATCTAAAGAACCATGCCACAGATCGTCACGAAATTTGGCACAAAAATTCATCTCATCTCAGGAACAAACATAGGCTAAGAATTTTTCGAATAGGACCATTCCTTCTATCGTTTTCGAACGTTTTAAGGGAAAAAATACGCCACTTTCGCTTAAATCCGATCATTTTTTTTCCCTTTCGTGATGCCATTGGGCAGAAAAATTTAAATAAAACTTTTTTAGAAAACAATTGAAATTGAAAATGTTTAATTTGTTTAATATTTGTTCATTGCCTTCAGAAACTAAATTAATAACTTGAAAAATGATTGATATGTTTCAAAAGTGATGTAATATCCTACCAGGCTCCATTTTATTATTTTATTGTGCCTATATGATTTTAATTATGACTTTTTAATAGCATTGTTAAGCTTATACTGAACTATGTTGTTTTTTGAAGTCCATCACACTACAGATGCATATTAGGGTTTTATGTCTTTTTTTTTGCCAATTACTTTGCCAAACTCGCCAAGTTTTTACAAAACGTACCAAATGAGCATTTTTTTAAATTAGCTGGTTGTGCGAAGTTTATCGCACGAGAGCTGAATGGGTGTGTTTTACCTTTTCCTTGCTAAATTCGCACAAAACGCCAAATGAGCTAAAAAAAAAATTATTCGGGAAATTATGATGACTTTATCGGTGAATTTTATAGCGTTTTTAAAATTTTGATTTTTTAATGTAATACAAGTAGGGGGATTCTGTACTTTAATAACGAACGGTATCAGCAACATAAGCTTATTATTCTATTACGGATTAAATGATAGATGAATTGAACTGACCTATATAAAAAAAATGCAAATCATTTGCTGTTTGCTGGAGTAGCTTATTTTCAATTCTTACTGATTATTTTTTACTTAAATATGTATTCTTTTTAATTTGAGCTTCTTATCAAAGGTATTTTTGAAATTAACATTAATCATTACTATATCCAAGATGGGTAATTAAATGGAAAATTACTGTGTAATCTTCATTTCTTATGTAGCTCAAATGAGGGAAAAAATAGTTAAATTGACTATTAAATTATTTTTTCACCTCTACCCGTGCAACGTCGGGTATAACAGCTAGTGCTACTACAGTGGTGGAAATTGATTTATGAACTAACATTCTTTTCACCAGATTTCGCTTTGTATTAAGTGCTCACAATTCGAACTTTGTGTGTTGTATATTCAGAGTATAATAAAGGATTTTCACACATAATTTTTTTCAAAAAATGATATTTAATAAAAATATATCTATTTTTAGTTTTTAAGCATGTCAAATGGTGGAAATTGATTTATGAACTCAAATTTAGTTTGAACCCAGATACCAAATATTTTAACTAGTTCTTAATTTGAACTTCACGGGAGCTTACTATCATTGCTTATAAATAAGATTAGGGCCAACTTTGTTGAAATTTATATGTTTTATTCCCATTTTACTAAATAGGAAAGCTTGCAGGACTGCCTGAAGCCAAAAAGGTAAAAAATGACCCTTATATAATATTGTAACAAATCTATAAGAGAAATCAGCTTATTAATTATACGATCAATAAATATAATTCATAAATATTTGAATAATCATTCTGACTGGGGCAAAAACCATCAATAAAAAAGGTGTAACCCTCGTGGGACGAGGCACAAAAGCACGATTATTGGACTTGCATCCCAAAAAGTTACCATTTGTGCCTGCATTTGTACATTACAGGACGAATTTGTTATGAACTATCACTTCCTGTAACTCCCAGAAGAGTAGGACAAATATTGATATCGTCGTCGAACTTGAAATGTTCCAAAATGAAGGCTGGCCCAAAGCTGCCACTTCACCATAAATCAGGCTATTAAAATATGGTCATAACTTCATGAAAATGGATTGGGTGGGGGTGTATTGAGAGAAATGGGAAAAAAGAGAAGTTTGCTGATGAAAAAAAATCAATTTGGATGGACGTGATGGTTTAAACTGTTATTGAAAGGATCTTCGAAGATAGCCAAGATCTGTCTTCGGCGGAAATGTTAGTGGTGGAAGTTTGATGGTTTGGGCAACGATATCTTATGATTGAAGAAACAAGGTTTTGTTTCTAAAGGGCTGACAAACATCACTTTATTGCAGATTAGTTCTAAAAAAATTCTTTGATTCCTTTTTGCGTGGCAAAAGTATACTTTTGATTATATTTTTATGCATGATAATGCAAGTATCCACATTTCAAACGAAATGGTAGACTGTTTTAACGTACAAAATGTTGTTCATTTAGATCATACTGTCAATAGCCATGACTTAAACCCAAAGAATAATGTCTGAGATCAATTGGTATGAATAATTTACTCAAATAGAGTATGGTGTCAATGGAGTGTGTATCAGTTATGGAATAGAAGGACTTAATCATTAAAAACTGGAAATTGCTTCACCCAAAGTTTCGTGTTGTCTATGAAAATACAAATCAAGGAAGCAATAACGAAAAAAAATAGTTTTAGTAATTATTAATTGATATTGAATGTAAAAGTTCATAAATCAATTTCCCTATGCTAAAACTAAAATATCAACAAAATAATTTTTTTGCGAAATTATATACAATTTTATTAACGGATATAATTTATAATACAAAGCCTGTATAGTGTATGAAATTTAAATCGATAAAAACGCATTTAATAAAGAAATACTGTTAAAAAACTGCCAGTTCATAAATCAATTTCCACCACTGTATATTTCAAGGGCTGCGAAACGTAACCATAACTCCTCTTAGAGTTACCAAGATTAGTCTTTCATTACCACGGTTGTTAATTAAAAAAAATTAGCTATAATAACAAAAGAAAGAGTCTGTCTGTGTGTCTGAGGGTCGTGAAAGACCTACTTATACGTACTACCCAGGAAAATTGGAAATTTTTAATATAGTTGGTTTGGTTGAAAATACAGCGTACAAAAATTACGTAAACAATAATATAGCGTGAAATGGGCTTTTTTTAAAAAAAAAAAATCCGATTTTTGTGCGAGTGAGTATTTGTTCGGAAGGCATGTTAGGTTTGGTTTTTATTATAGTCGGCAGCAGGCCGATAATAATTTAATAGCTTATTAACAACTTTTGATTAAAGTAATTAAATAAATTATAATCACAACGTATGAACCGAATATGAATGTTAAGAATTAAAATGAGCATTCTTTTAAAGTGAATTTACTGATGCCGTGCCGAAATTAATAAAGATATTTCGTAAAATACTACCAACCATAGCAACACTATATTTACTTTTTCACGAACGCCAAAAGTCGCCAAATAGCACTCTGGTCCGAATTCGCTATGTGTTCCCCATTAATATAGGTAGGTTTAGTACATATATTTTCCGGTTTGTGTGCTTTATCAGAGAATAGCTAAATTTTAGTAACACCGCCGTTAAATAATTACTAAATAAATTTACTGTATTTTTTCTGAATACTATTTATTTTCTTATCTCTTTTTTTCACTAAATTATTTAAACATTACTTTAAAAATATTCATCTGATAAAAAAATTATTATTTTCGAGCTTAGTTCTTCTACAGATTTTAACATGAAAACCTTAAAATTTATATTGATACATAAAATCAAGAAACAAAATTTTATTAAGGTAATTTTATTAACTTGCCGAAAAAAACAGGCTTACATTTTGGTGCTTTTTCATAACATGGACTTTGAAATTCTGTACAATATATTTGTAATGGAATTTTGACATAATTTTGGCATCTCAAGTTCTGTAGAACATAATTTTATTTCTTCTCACCACCCAGCTTATCTTTGGCTTCCTCCATCTTCCCACCCATTGCACCTCCGGATGGCAAGGCAGAAGACAGTTTCTTCAAAATATCTTCCTTTTCCTGTTTCTTATCCTTGGCAAGCTTTTCGATTCCCTGCTTGAACTCATTCAGATCCAATCCGCCTTCTTTTCCGAAATGCTTCTTGACATCATCGTCAGATACTCCAGAGATGCCGGCCTTCTTGATCCATTGCTGGACAGAGTCGGATTTTATTTGGCCATCTTTTCCACCGCCTAACTTGGCGTAGGCATCAAAAGCTTTCTGGATACCACCACCGGACGGATCTTGGCCAGATGAATCAGCAGGCTTTTTGCCAGCATCCTTGGTTTTGTCAGGAGAAGGAGGATTCATTTTCAAATTTGATGAGGCGTTTTGTTTTTAAGTTATAACGGCAATGATTGCTCGAAAATACTTGCGCTACTAATAAGTTGAATAAAAGTTATTTATCTCACTAATTTCCAAATGGTAGACACTTCGCGAAAAAAATCTTTGAAATGACGAATTTCGAAAAAGAAAAAAAAAATATCGTTCTTCGAAAATTAATCGTTGCCAATTAGTGTTAGAAATGTAGTGATGCGTGATTTGTGTATTTAAATAAATATATTGTTATTCGAGATTACACACATTATCAAATTTAAAATTTTCAAAATTTAATAAATATTTACTTAATTTATACAAACTTTTTCATTAATTTATATGTGCTATCGAATTTATGTTCGCCTTTTTAAGGACAAAATTTTAAAATGTATTTCTAATAATATATAATCGTAGTTTTTTGTTTAATATTTTAGCCCAAAATAATATGATTGTCAACAGTAGGAATTAATATTTTTTTTTTCGCTGATGGAAAAGAAATGGATTTAAAAAAAAAAAAAAGGTTTTCAAAATTAAACGTAGGGACGGGAAGAGGTGTTGTTCCTTTGACTACTTCACAAAGTTTCAATTTTTTAACTTGAATATTAAGGCTAATTTAAATTTTCTTATTTTATTCCAATCTGTATCGTTTGGTTTATTTTGGTTTAGTTGACGTTTGCAAATGGGAAGAAATGAAACTATGAAGGAATATTTTCAGCATAAATTAGGAATTCGTACTTTATAAAACTTTCCAATCATACAATAAGAGGAAGAATGTCTGTTTTGTTTTTCGATGTTAAGATGGCTTAGTGGCCGATTGAATTTTGGCATTGGCGGCTTTTGGCAAATTTGATAATTTAACGTAGGGTAGCTATTTCCATCCAGTTGTATGGGTTAGGGTTATTTTGAACTATCGTTAGAGCTACACATGAAGGCTATTGGAAACGGTAGTCGTAATTTAGAACCAAAGTCAAGTGGTGAGTCGGCACCTGAGTAGGTACCTAATGCATTTCTTAAGGGCGACATCGTACGCAGCGTTGGGAATTTGGAGGATAGTTAAAGTGTCCTTAATCTACGCGGGGTATTATTCTTCGGAAATTTTTTTTTGGCTGCACGAGCCCTTTATAGGTCGCCAGTTATTTTGAGATGTCCGACCTAAACCTGAGGACATACAGCATACAAGGCGAAAGTCTTTACCGACTGCCCCCCCCCCCCCCCCCCCAGCCCTATCAGAGCCCCAGAGTTGTATGAAATATGAGGTGGAATATTTACTACATTTGGACAGTTTCATTGCACTAATCGTGAAATAGAACAGACCATTAGGGGAAGGTGGGTTAACTTGGACCTATTTTGACTTTTCAATTTTTATTTTTTTAATTACTTGAAAATTGTGAATAAAAATATTTTTACTGAATACTTTATGTTGTTATATACAACATATATTTTTTTTAACATGTTATTTAAATGATTTCAACTATTAAAAAAATAAATACAGAAAATTGTAATTGGGACCAAGGTACACCACCGGTGGTGTACCTTGGTCCAACCGGTAGTGTACCTTGGACCAATTATTAACAGGTAGAGATACTCGATTTACAGTCCGAAAACCAATATTTATTAGCCACATCAAATTCAAAAATACATTTTACAACCTACTCTTATTTCTAGCCAAGATTGTAGTAATTGGTTATGTTAGGTCAATTGGCTCAGTAAGGGGTTTTATTGCCTTAGTTTTTTTTAGTGCCCTTTTGGCTTTTTCAGCTGCAATGCAATCTTTCTCGGGTGTATTCGTTAAAATGCAGCATAAAATTAAACTGTTATTTCATGCCATAGAAAAGCATTTGGCTATCTTTCTGTCTTAAATTTGAAAAAACAACTCAAATATTCCCCCCTATGTTTATTCAACTAGGCCTAAACGTAAAAAGGATGTTCTGCTGAGATATTTATTATAAAAAATATCTTTTTAGATGAGCATGCAATAATTATTTTCTATATTATATCAATACGGTTAAAGTTTTATAGGCTTCCATAAATCTAAATAATTAACTAGAGAAAAATTATTTATCACACCATATAAAAATTTCTTACAAATTGCCACTCTTCTAGATTTACAAATCAGGGTTGCTTATTAATAGCTTAAAATACTTAATTTTTCAAAAGGAAAAATTTACTTGAATTTTAAAAGGGGTTTTCAATAATCTGGAGCATATAAGACCTAAAGTAGTGTACCTTGGACCAGTCCAAGGTACACCACTTGTAGTAGGTTCGAGGTACACCACTTGGATAATTAAAACAAAATAGTTAATCACCAAGTTAATTTTAGACTTAACTTAATTTCAGGCACACTGTTTTATAGCTAAAACTTTGCTTTACATTGCATAACCATCGTTTCTGAATAAACACTACATGTTTGAGTATAAAAATACACTAAAGAATCTGACAAAAATTTACTTTTGAACTGTGAATTAAGTTTTTCGAAACCTCTTTAATAAATTGACCTTTTAAACAAACAGATAGAACTTCACTGAGATCCCTGGTAGCAAATACTTCAACTGCATGTGGTGTTGTTTCAATATCTAAGCTAATCGAGCTAGAATCAGCATAGGTTCGAGGTACACATACATCCAAGGTACACCACTTACCCCTATATATATTGCTATTCTGGCAATTTGAACAGGGGCCTATGGGAAAGCCCTCTAACTCCAGGATGCAATCCTGGATACAATCAACCCCTCATATCAGAATTTGAAGATCCCTCATATCAGAAAAGAAGGGGATTAATTGGTATAAAATAAAAGTTTGCATAAAAACTATTTATTAGGGTTATTAAGGGGGTACACCCGTGCAACGCCGGGTTTATAAAGCTAGTCCCCCATATAACAGCATTGATATACTTTTAGATAAAGTCATTTATCCACAGTTTTGTATTCATAAATTCCTTACAAATTATATTCTATGAATATCTCTTGAACTGTGAAATAAAAAAAAACAGTAACTTGCTATAGCTATAAAAGCAAGAGAAGCATTTTTTTGTGTGTGAACATTTCTCTGCATAACAGTACACTTGATTACTCTTTCATTAAAAACAGTTCATTTTAGTTCAAATTTTAAACTAATATTAATTCAAATTAGTTTTCAAATTGATCAAAGAACTGTCATTTTCTTTCTTACACATCATTACGCAAATGGTTAAAAAATTAACATCTCCAAAGGTTTTTAATACAATCAAATACAAAAAAAATATACTGTTTCTTTTATTATAAAACGAAACGAATTATAGCTACAAAAATTATTTATACTATGAATAAATTTTCATAACTACAAAATATCCTGCAGGATAGCCAACTTTACATCATCCTACATGCATGGTCAAAAGAATTAAAGAGTTCAATCATTCTGAGTCCTTTTTCGCTCCATAACCCGTTCCCTAAAGAATTCGGCAACAAGCTCTCGGTTAATTCCAAAACCGGTTGCAACGTCTACCCTTTCTAATATTAATCTCATGGTGTGTGCTATTATTTTTGTCTGTCCGCCATGCCGCCCTAGAAAATCCTGCTCAGTTGTGTTGAACCGAAACGGCTTTGCTGATGATTCAGAGCTGGATAGATTTGAGATAGGACGACGATGTTGTTGGATACTTGGCTGAAATTCCATTAAATATTTCGTTAATTTTTTTCTGTTTCAAACTGGAATGTGAGAGAATTACCAAACTAAAACTGTACATAATTCTAAATATCTATGTATTAAATATGGTCGATTACATGAGGGATACAAACGTATGAACAATTGATCTCAATGTCAGGTTTTACAGCAAGACACATGATTATTAAAATTTTTTTAAATAATTAATTTAACTAAATTTTGAAATTTTAAGTATGAAGCTTGTTTTGAAATCAAGAATAATGAAATTGAAAAAAATTCAATTAAAAATTTAAATTTTAAACCCATGCAGTGAAAACAAGTTTACACTCCATCCAATCATCCAATTGCTTATCCATCAGAAAGTAAGTTTTGTCGGGTTTAGTTTTTGGACTTTTTAAAATAGAGAGTAAAATTGAATTGACTTTTAACACTAGTTCCACAAAGGTCACTAACTGTCAACAAAAGTTTATGATTAAAAGTAATTATTCATGTAATTTGAGCATGGGCGTACATTGTTTCTTTTTAATAATGCAAAGGAAGTGATAAAATATAAATTTAATATTCAATTTCGCAGTATTTTCTACTTAATTTTTTGGGCCACAGAAATGATGCTATGATCTGGCCTATGACTTTACTGCAAATAACTTTTAATTTTTTGTCGAAACACCAGTTCGAAAATCTTTTTTTAACCGTGCATTTTTATCTTTTGTCGATAATGCTTCACGAAGACTATTGTCGACGAGTGTTTTAATTTAAAGATACATTTCAAATTGATAAAGGGTTTTGCGTTTGTTTATTATAAAATAAGTTGGAAACCATTATAAAAGTTTTTGGAAACTGCAAACGATTTTAAGAAAACAGATCAAGACATATATTCAGAAAAAAATTGTGTTGACATTCAATACAAGAAATAGTGTTTTCCCAGATGTTACAAGTTGTGTTGAAACAATACAAAAACTATACTGCGACCAAATAATGATGCATGGTTTGCACAAAAATTGTGCTAAAGATGCAGCACGTCTGAATTCTTCCAAAATGTAGTTCAGCATCGGTCATAAATGTTTCGGATAAATGATAAATAAATAGGACGAAATGCTTTTTCGACAAATATAAAGAATAACAAATAAATTTCTTGTATTAGTCTATGAAAAACTTTATCTTAACTCAATTATGTGGGACTTTAAAAGAGAAGTTATTATTTAGTTGTTTAAATGTGTTCCACGCATGATCAAATGTGTTCCACGCATCTGGGGGGCGCGATATGGGACGACGTATTTCCTAACTAAACAAAAATGTTATTAAATCAAAACGATAAATTTTCGTCGTTTTTTATTCCTTGGGAAGAGCACTGTAATTTTAAGTTACTTTTATGGCGACAGAAATGAAGCTGAATCGATAAGCAATGAAAAACAACTAAAGATTATCATTTCGATTGAATTAAATTTTTGTTAAGTTAGAAAATACGTCGCGCCATATCGATGCTTTTGACAAAGTCTAAATTTTACACAGGGGCCTTTAAAGATTCTGGTAAATTTCGGCCGGTGAAAGTGCCTGGCAGCATTGATTATTAACTTTTAAAAATATTTATTAAAACATTTGTAAAAATCAGTCTTGAGAAAATGACATAAGTTGACTTATAATTTACCTACCTTTTGCATCCGGTACCCGTAAAATTAGCAGTCAGTTCTCTCTAGCGGATTACACTAAAAGTATATGAAAACCAAACTTAATCCTATATACATTTTATTCATGGGAAAATAACTTAAGTCTGGGGGCCCAGGGTTCTTTTTTTTAATTATCTTTCATACTCATAGTGCTTTCTGTTGTATTTGATTGTAGCTGCTGCTGTAAACACAAACCACACATTTGCAGCACCTTTCTGTATAGGGTAAGGTGGGGTAAGTGGGCCACCTTTTTAGCATAATTCGACTTTAGACCCTCATACCACTGGATGTAATCGGCCTAACAACTTATTTTTTTTGTGGTCCATTCTCTCATATGTTATTACTGTACCCATGACAACCTTAACACAAATTGGCAAAAAAATAAATTTTAAAAATATGTTTTTCTTTTTGGTCATCTGAGTGGCCCACTTGCCCCGCAAGAAGGGGTAAGTGGGCCACCCCCATAATATATATTTTTATACGTAAATGGTAGAGATATGGTGAGGCAAGTGGAATAACCTTCATGATTTTTTGAGTGTTTGAAAAAAAAAAGTAATGATGTATCTTTAATAGTTCCCCCATAGCAACTTTTTCTGGCATCCAAGCTTACTACAAGAAAAAATACGTTCATTTTCATCTTGTCATTTTTGCATGTAGTGAAAAAAAATTTTTTGAGGCTACAGATTTTAAACTGGCCTATGTCAATGAATAGGACTATGAATAGTGAATATGACTAACCCTATAAATCAGTGAATATGACTTTTTTTAAGTATATTAAGGAGTTGGGGCAAGTGGGCCACCCCTGGCCCACTTACCCCGCCATTGTGGTGGCCCACTTACCCCAAACGCGGGGCAACTGGGCCACCCCAAATTTCTTTTAACCTTTTCAACATCACAAGTATATGACACCACAAAAAGATACTATGTTTCATACACTTTCAAAATATATAACATTTTGTTTCGTATCATGAACCGTTTGGAAATAAATAAAAAAAATAGTATGATGGAGTGAATTACGAAAAGATGCAATTTTAAAAAATTTCACAAAAATGATTGTACCTTGTTACATATTTAAATGAAAATGATGCCATAATGTTTCCTGAATCTATTGGGGTAAATACGTAAAAATATTGTAACAGATTTTTTTTACGTCCATAATTCGGGAAATGCCAGGGGTGGTGGCCCACTTGCCCCAATGGCCCACTTACCCCACCTTACCCTATCCTTAGCATGAGCACTCATACATGACGTAAACTTGAGCACTGTTCCCTTCTACCAATTGGAATATCAAACTGGATCGTGGCTCAGGCACATGTGCTTGAAAATTATAGTAAATTTGTAGTTGTGAGAATACGACACTTATACTGGTAAAAGTAACTGAATTTTAAAACGTGAACATTCTTACAATTTTAAGAAAACAAACTTTAACCTCGCTTCATACACTCGAAACTTATTGATTGGAATTTTCGAAATCAATACTAGTGTATCGATATGGCTTTGAGCAATTTTATAGAGTGTTATATGATATATTTGATGCCTCGATTTCTTAATCTATAGCTTTTTAAAATAAGCTTTATATGTAGCTTTTAAAATATATTTTTGCTTTACAAAAAGTATTATTGATAACATAAAAAAAATTACTCAACAAATGTAAGAGATCTGGAAATTTATCTAATTTTGATTTTTTTTCATACTACAAGGCAATTTAACAAGTCAGAGATTCGTAATTCACAACAAAATTATGTACCTTAAGTATACCCAACTTTAACACTCAATACTAAACCTCGTTGCCCGACTACCGTAATAAAAACAATGCAAAGTATTCAAATATACTGATGTTCAACATATGTAATTATTTCTAGAAAGTCATCTATGAAAGACCTTGATTTTACTTATGATTCCACACAAATTTTCAGTTTTAAATTACATATACAAGACATTACAATTGATGCTTGTAAAAATATTAGGAAATCTCAAGCGAATTGCTAAATTCTTTGTTACATTTATGTTTTTAATAGTATTTCAATACCAGTATTCGTCCCATTTTGGAATCTGACTATGTTACTTGGGATCCTCTTCTATTACTTAAATTTCATAAACAATAACGTTGACTACCCTTATATATTGCAATAACTTTATTTATTTTCCCATTATTCAGACACAATAAAATTATATTTATTTTTTCTCGTTATTAAACCCGCAATAAAATTTAATTTAAAGAACCTTTTCTGAGCGAAATATTAACCAATTAATAAATTGTTCAACTTAGTAAGTGGCCTTCCACCAAACAGTAATGTTTTGGAACATTTTATAAACTTGAAACTGATTTAATGGCAATATTGTGAATGCTTTTAAATATTGTAAATAATTATATTTACTAAAATATTGTACTTATGTTCTGTTTTCTGTATTATAGTGGTTTTTTATGTATATTATTAGGAGTCCTGTATTGTAAGTGGAAATGTTTTTAGGCATAACAGTGTAGTTAAATAAAAAAAAATATGCCATACTTCCAAATATTAATGGGAAATAAACGCTTTCTCCTTTATGTAGTAGCACTATTTCTCTATGTTTACCAGTTATCCAAATAAATTCGAAACATATAATAATATTTTTGTTTTTATATTTACAGTCTGTCTTCTTCTATGTATTCCGTTCTGTTCAGCAGATGGTTCATGTCCGTCCAAAACAGAACTCAAGTCATGCACTTGTCGACAAGTCTATGTAAAGCCTGAGACCACTCCACTTAACCGATACCCTCGTCATCTCCCGTTTACACCACTCCATTTTCACCCCAGCACTGATATAGACTTTAGCACAACCACTACAGAGGGCGACAGCAACCCTAACACTCAACCCTCTTTCAGTGAGTCTCAAACCATTAGTGGGGATAAGTCCGAAAGTAATACTGAGTCCACCTTTAGCAGTAAGATTTTCAGCAATAGTCAGTCTACTCCTGAGACAACCAGCGTCAGTAACCAGGGTTCCGGCAAAAATACGTTAAGCACCAAGGATTCCAACAATATCCTGTCCACGATCATTACTTCTTTCATTGACAAGAGCTTCAAGAACACCCAGCATTCCACACAACAGCCATTCAGCAATAGCAAAACTTCACCTCAGCCATTTAGCACCAAAGATTCTACAGATACCACTCTACGGCAAGTCAGTGCTAACGTAATTCAAGGCAGGAGAATCGGATATTTCGACACTGACTACGATGACGATCATTATGATAACTATAATATTCGCACAACTGATCATCGAGAACAGAGTGGTTTTGATATCTTTGACATGGGAAACTTCAAAAGATCCTATGGAAGACAGCCACATACAACAAAACCTCCTGGGAGATATCCCAATTATGTAAAACCTCAAACGACACAAACACCTACTAGAAAGCTCTACTTAACTGTGGTTGAGTGCGTGCAACCTAGGACCATCAAGGAATTCGAGGAGATTCTGATGTTTGCATTGCATAGGATATCTGTGGATAAGTTGTCTGTTTCTCATCTTCCACCAGCAAAAGAAGAGTCTTTAGCCAGGCTTCCAAAACTTGGGTTAAGAAACACTAGAATAAAACAATTTGAGGTAAGCTATATTGCTTGAAACTGGGTAAGTAGTTAAAAAAATCTTTAGTTGAAATTCATATGTTGTAATCAGGAATACAAATAGCATTGCTTACATTAGTGCTTTATACTAATCAACGAATGACGATGACACTTTTTTATGTAAATTTTTCCAAAATACTATCTAACAGCAAAAATAATATTTAAATTTTAACTCCTTAAACATAATTAAAATTAAAGCTATTCATCATGACCAAAATAGCACTAGTTCATTTAAAGACAAATTAAATTATCCATGGTATATAAGAGAACTTCTGTGATATTACTATTATGGTTTATACGTGTGTTTATGTGCCCTGCCTGCCGGGTTAATCTCAGAAATTAGGCATTCTAATGCCTGTCTGCAATTCGAAGTTTCCTAAACTGTTTGCATTTATTAACATCAATTTTCATAATAAAACAATCAAAACCATAAAAACATAAGACTATTTTCTAAGAAAAATTTTAACATAATATTAAAAAAAAAAAACGCACATTACATATCGGCATACTAAAAATTATGTTTTTTTAGAACCGATTTGTACATCGTGTAGGCTTGACTTAGGCACCTCCAGTAGGGTGGGCCGAAAAAAACTTTTTATTTTATTTCGGATCGCTACAGTGCGGAAAAGTTGCCATTGGTAAAGACATGAGAAATGCACTAATTTTTATTTTTTTATTAATTAATCTTCCGTTTGCGCAATGCCATCAAAGTTGGCAAAAAAATGTCAAAAACCATAATTTTTATATTTCTTTTAAAACACGAGAGATGTTTTTAATTGCGTTCCTATATCATGAATTAACTACTAAAAGTAGTAACATCAATAAATATGCACTTATACATTTGTGTCAGATCTTCCGGCCACGCAACCTAATACAAAATGAGGAAAATTCGTATTTTTTGCAATATTTCGAAGTTCCAGAAGAAGTCGAAGAAGTTTGTAAATTTTTTGTACTTTTGTGCATAGACCAGCGGGTGACCGAGCTCTGCTCGGAGAAAAGAGGTATCGAAGCTAACTCGAAGATTTAAATTTTCAATTGTGATTTATCAAAACAATACATACCATAAGAAAATTTGTGAAACAATTGGTGAAAAGATAACCGGTTAAAGTTAATGTGACCAGATTTTCAAAATCAAAAAGTGGGACACTCCATCACCCCCCCCGGTGTATTTTTTAAGTATTTTTTTATGCACATAATAGTCCTTTCACACAATTACACACTTGGTATAAGAAAGATAAGGAAGGCGCGTTCAACGGCAGCAGTGGTTCCAGGCAAACAGAAACAATACTCCACCAATTTGTTGATGACTTTAACTTCATTTAACAATTTCTAAAGACGTCATAGCGTTTTACAACGATTATTCATAAAAAAAGTCTATTTTATTTACAATTTCCTCGTTTTTCGGGACATTGCGGGACTTTTACATAAAAGCGGGACATTCGGCCCGCGGGACAGTAGCACAAAAAGCGGGACTGTCCCGCCAAAAGCGGGACGTCTGGTCACATTAGTTAAAGTGCACCATTGTAAACAAAGGTAGAGTTTGGAAAGGGAACTATTCTATACAAAGGTAAAGTTTTAAAAGTCATAGGAAATGAAATGTAATTGATAATTGGCGTTTCGTTAAGAAGCAACGAAAATGTCGAAATGTGGTAAACATTCCATTTCATACTTCATTCAACTCGATAGGTTTAGCAATCATACGTTAAATTTTCAAGATCGCCAAAAATTGCCAATGAACAGAATAGAACTAAAATCATCTGCTGATTGGAACTAAAAAAATTATCATGTTACCATTTATGAAAAACTCAATAAAGTTTAAAGCAAGGTTGAATTTATTTAAATTTGAAAAATTAAAATCTTAACTAAACATTTATAGCTTAAGCAGAGGCTTATAGCTTTAGCAGATGGTATCCAGGAAAGTAGCCATCATGGCGAACTAATGAAGTTTGAAAATATCCTATCTGTAATTCCGAACTGCTTGACCGTAGCGCTTCAAAACCTGTGCTAATCGATTCGTCGTGGCCAAAAACCCCAGACCCCCAAGTTTACCGGAGTTTATTAATTCTGGGGCGATTTCCGACTTGGCACCAATTCCTCGTATTATAGTATAAGATAGTTAGAGTTTGGAAAGGGAACTATTCTATGCAAAGGTAAAGTTTTAAAAGTCATAGGAAATGAAATCATGAAATGTAAGTGATAATTGGCGTTTCGCTGAAAAGCAACGAAAATGTCGAAATGTGGTAAACATTCCATTTCATACTTCATTCAACTCGATAGGTATAGCAACCATATGTTAAATTTTCAAGATCGCCAAAAATCGCCAATGAACAGAATAGAACTAAAATCGTCTGCTGATTAGAACTAAAAAAATATTCATGTTACCATTTCTGTAAAACTCAATAAAGTTTAAAGCAAGGTTGAAATTATTTAAATTTGAAAAATTAAAATCTTAACTAAACATTTATAGCTTAAGCAGAGGCTTATAGCTTTAGCAGAGGCTTATAGCTTTAGCAGATGGCATCACGAAAGTAGCCATTATGGCGAACTAATGAAGTTTGAAAATATCCTATCTGTAACTCCGAACTGCTTGACCGTAGCGCATCAAAACCTGTGCCAATCGATTCGTCGCGGCCAAAAACCCCAGACCCCTAAGTTTACCGGAGTTTATTAATTCTGGGGCGATTTTCGACTTGGGTCCAATTCCTCGTATTATAGTATAAGATATTGATTTTAAGTATTTTAAGTAGTTAATTCATGATATAGAAACGCAATTAAAAAAACATCTATCGCGTTTTAAAAAAATATAAAAATTATGGTTTTTTACAATTTTTGACAACTTTGATGGCATTGCGCGAACGGAAGATTAATTAATAAAAAATTAGTGCATTTTTCATGTCTTTACCAATGGCAACTTTTCCGCACTATAGCGATCCGAAATAAAATAAAAAGTTTTTTTCGACCCACCCTAACCTCCAGTCATATCATAAGTACATAACTATTCATCCACAGATCCGAGATACAGCTCTGTCCGGTGATTTCATATGGTACGGAAGCCCCTTCGAAGGCCAGGCACACTCTCTATTGCGAATCTGTGCCAACAACTGCAATCTCTACGGGGCCTTAACGCACGACGACCCAGGTACCATCAACACCAAGGGACTACGTCAACTGCCCAAGGTTGAAGTCTTAGACTTCTCCATCAACCACCTGACCATTGTGAAAGCGTCGGCCTTCAGACTTCCACCAGCCAACTTGTCCACCATTATTCTGTCTAGGAACAGTTTGCAAACGCTGGAGCCTAGAAGCTTTTCGAATGTCACGCGTTTGAAGTTACTGGACTTGTCCCACAATCTCCTGAAGACGGTGACTAGGTCGATTTTTTCTTCACCGGCCAATTTTCTGAGTTCCATCGACTTGAGGTTAGTTTATGGATCTTGTTATTAAAAATTTAGATAACATAAGACATATACAAATTCTCACACAAAATGGCTACCAAAACCCTTTTTACAGTTGCAATTGATTACTCTTCAAGTTATATGCAACGTATGCTTTTAATATCATTCAACTTTGATTTAAATACGGGATCATATTTCACAAAAGTTGTACATTTTGTTATTTGGTTATCTGAAAAAATTGTGGAGTGCAGACTATACCATTAGCTTTTTGTTGCTAAAGTAGATGTTTCCCCAATCTGTTTGGTAGTCATTAACATAGGTTTATTAATTTTGAAGGATGATACTGAACTTAAAGTTGTTAGCCAGAAAGAGCATTATGTTTATACTTATGTTGCACATGTTATGCTGTTATGCACAAGTAAATATGTATTTTCAAGTGCACTTAAACTAGCTTATTACAACAAATAGTGAGAAATTTTAGTTTCTAAAAAAATTTGAACTTGTATCTAATTATCTTGTATCTTATTTCTTATGTGGATATCTTATTTATTTCTACGTAGCATTTCTTTATTTGGTCCTCTTATTCTAATATACATATTTTTATTCGTTGTTTTATAATTATCTAGCGAGAATTTCATAGAAATCTTACCTATCGACTTTTTTGACGGTATGCCATCTTTGAGGACAGTCAACCTGTCCAGAAACTTCCTTCACAGCATGCCAAATAAACCATGGACGACGGTATGGAGTCGACTCATGCATGTTGATGTCACAGGTAGGTTTTATGATTGAATCACTTTTGTTTTTTAGTTGGCTAATGTTAAACTTTCAGTTGTAATGGTTCTTCAAGATCGTTTTGTTTCGGATGTATTCTGAGAAAACAATTAAAGTTAGACTACAAAATAAAAATTATTATTAATAATAATAATAATAAAAACTTCAGAAAGTTTGTAAATTTTAAATTGCGTTTGCACATGAAGTAGCATCAACTTCAATGTTACTGTGCAAGTTTTGTGTACATCAACTCCGGGCCTTGAAATTGAATTTATCAATTAAGATAAAGTCGATTATCTTGACCGTAAATGGGAAGTAATAAACACGGAGGTACATTGAAGATGGTAGGGTTTTGAAATAGAATGTACAACCTCTACTGAATAATATATGTGAATAAACTTAAAACCTAACTTGGGCAAAAACAAATAGTAAAAAGGCAGAGGGAAAAGCGCGATTGGTCCGTTAGTTGGAAACTCTTGTAAAGTAATATTTACATACAAAATGATCTGTATACAATTTAACAAAAATAAACTTCTCATTCTGATAAAATTGCCAAATTTTCTCAAATAATATTCAAATTTGCTAGACCTTAAACGAAACTAATGTTTTAAACATGCTTTCTGGATGGATTCACAAATAATTTATGGATTTCTTTGCATGCGCGGAAGGATCTTCCCAATAGCATATTTCTATTTACCCAACTAAGTTTGGCAAGAGTGTAGTTCTGGCATAGTAAAAACATTTATTTAACTGTAAGACTTCTGGCATTGTTACATTGCAGACATACATTACTTGAAATTGTGTTTATTGTCTTTCACCATAGGAAACTTCATAACCTGCGATTGCCAGCTTATCTGGCTGCCACCGCTCCTGTCTCCAATACTGCCCAAAATCAACGATACCACTCCATATCGCTACTCAACTCCTATAAACGTACAGACTATATTAGGGTCCTGCACCTTCAACCAGCAACCTAGCTACATCCCAGAATTGAAATCTCTGGCAAGATTAAGGCGGGACCAACTGATGTGCTAGCTAGAGGACCAGAGATTGACGTTGGCATGGCATCGGAGTCTTCTGGGCAGCTTGTGTGTATTATTCTACTTGGGTGTTTTGATGTACAGAAGAGTTTCGATAGAGAGTCTGTATTGATAGAGATGGATGACGTAGTGAGGTCTAAAAAGTACAGTGCATGCGGACGAAATTGGGCAATGCCATTGAGAAATGACTTGTTGCAAAAAAATATGTTTAATCAATATTAATAATTTATTAATATCATTATTATATTGAGGAAATATTATATTCTACATCTTGCACGGCTTGTTCTTCCATGAACCTACACTCTTAAAACAAAATAGTGAAATCCACTCCAGTAGGAGAAGTGCATTTTCGACACTGGAAAGGAGTGAAAATTAACTCAGACTGAGTCAAAATAACTCGTTTGGAGTGATCCTGTCGGCGGTTTAACACACAAAGGATCCACTCCTTTCGGGTAAGTGCATTTTCTAGACTGGAGGAGTGAAAATTAACTCAGACTGAGTTAAAATCGCTGGTTCGTTTTAAGAGTGTATACTGCCACGGGCAGGTAAACTGCAGTAATCGCAGCAATGGGTTGTACCATTTTTGATCTGAAATTAGTTTTTCCTGTATGTTTTCTTAATTGTTAGAGTAATTGAGTGCTTGCAACAATGGTCCAAGTCATTATGGAAGTTACTGCTGTTTACCTGCCCAAGGCAGTATTAATACTACAGTCAGAAAATAACTTGTTGACTTTCATACACAATACTGTGTTATCCCTAGTTATTACAAGTTGTATTGAAGCAATACAAACATTTTTCTGCTATCAAATGATAATGCAAGGTTAGTACAGAAATTGTGTTGAAGGCGTAGCACGCAGGTTTTCTTCCGAAATGCATTTCAGATCTGCCTTTTAATATTTCTGATAAATAGCTATACTGAAGCTTAAAAATACAGATTGCAGTACTTAGAAAAGAATCTTATAATTTGTTATACTTGTTTTGTTTGAATAATAAAAGTTTTTTCTGAGTGTATGAGAAGGAAGAAGCGTTAAAAACAGAAAAGGTTGCTACTTTTATCCTTTAGTGTCTTCCTGGGTAGAAAATGGGCTAAAAAGGCCATTTGCTTTGAAACTCCATAGAGATTGGATGTATATAAAAATTATTATGATTGTAAAAAAATGAAACAAAGATTAGTGTTTCTTTTTTAGTACTAAAATTGTTGACAAAAATCAGTGTGATGTTATCTATTATTATGTATAGGGAAAAACAAAGATTTATTCCTTTTCCATTAATGTTAATTAAATTATGAAATTAAATTATTCTTTTTTTCGTCCTATTGACTTAATACAGAAATCATGCACTTTTAAACACTAAACAAATGAAATTATTAATTTTTAAATCCCTAATTGAATTGTACTTATTATAATAAAATATTTTAAGGTATCCGACTACGTTGAAATCGTATTTTTCGGCAAAAAACAGCCATTTTTTTTTAAATCTTAAACTAAAGCACCACTCTTCAAGATTCTAAAACTCTCTTTATTTTGTTTGTGCGGCAAATATTATAGAGCTCCATTGGTACTCTATTGATACTCCATTGCGAACGGCATTCAAATCCTTGCGAAAAGACCACTAGTAGAAAATTGCGATCTACAAGAATAATTAAAAATACGAAACTTGAAGATGAAGAATGTCTTACATACCAAAAAGAAGGTTTGCCTGCTATTTAAATGTAACTTCAAACTTTAAATTGATTTTGTGCAAAATGAAAGTTTTGAACATTTTCTTCTAGACAAACCATATCTCACAAAAAGTACTTAACCGTATGTTCTCCAATTTTTTGTGCATATTTGTTATACTATCATCCAAGGAATGGACTACAGAATAGTAATTTCAAGCAATATTATAAAAATTATAACACTTACTATCAAAAATGGTAGAAAAAAAGTTGATAAAAATCTTTAACTTAGCTTCGACAACTTATAACTTTTTATTGGTGCTATAAATGTCTAAGATTGTAGTCTTTTCCCTAGGTATCAAATTAAGAATTATTAGTTTATTATTATTTTTTTTTAAATCTTAAATATTTTTTAGTTATAAGGTCTATCGTAAAGGCAAAAAACATCAAAATTTACTTACAAAATCTTAAATTACACAAAATATATTTGTTTAAAATAAAAATTTTGACTTATTATTATTATTATTAGTTGTGTTGGTGAACAAAAAATACATAAAATATAAGTATTAAAATTTAATAAAAAATAAGTGTCAAACGTTGTCGGATACCTTAAGACAATCGAGCTGTAAATGAAAAAAATAAGCAAAAGCAATGATTTTTTTAACATTCCTGATAAATCCAGTTTCTGTAAAACTTAGTTCTTCTTATTTTCATTCATTTTGATCGATTTTTAAGAATTTCATGCATTGTATAAATTCGCTAAAATAGAAAGTTTAAAATGTAAATATTTATAGTTATTGTCTTATCTTGACATATATTCACTTAGCAACTTAATTACATATATTTTTTTTATTCTGACTTTTCTATTATAAATTAAAGTGTTCAAATTCTCAAAAATATCGATACTGAAGCAGCTTATTTATTAATTGTATTAAAAAAAAGATACACAGCAAGAGATAATAGCTCAATGGGTATTTTTCTTATGATGCAACGCTCTTATGTTTTTTCTTGCTTTACGTACTGCGATTTCAAAGGTTGTTACGGTTTCACTCTCAAAATTACCGATATAGATGAAAATAAACTTTTCTTCTCATACAAACTTTCTTTAACAATTTATTAACAACCAACAGCACAGAAAGGAGTTGGTATTTATAAAAAAACATAAGTAGAATATTCTTAGAAAACTAATTTCGAATACCAAAAGAAAAATAATTTCAGACACAAATGAAAACAAACCGTTGGAGCTGCTGTCATCTACGACGTGACACAACCACATTGTGAAAAATATATTTAGATGTAACAGTATATGTGTAAAACCATTTGGTAGTGAAGAGGATGCAGGCTCTCTAGGTTTCACCATCACTATCAACGAGGTCTAGATCAATAACGGAATTGTTAATAATAGAATTCCAAGTAAATTGATTAATTTATATTGAGCGAACGGATATTTCGCAAACGATGCATCCGCTGTCTTGTAGCTAAATTGGAACTATGCAAGGAATTTAAAAATACTTGTATGCGAATAAGTTTCGTTTATACTTTTCCTATATAATATGGAACACATTTTTAAATAGAATATTTATTCGAGTTTTTGTGGGCTGATCGGATTGTTTTAATATGTTTTAAAAAAACAGCTTTTTATCGATTAATTGTAATGGTATTCGGAAATTCTAAAACACTTTATCTGTGTTTAGTTGATTATCATTTTTATCATCTTAGCCTTTTAAAAATTTAGAATAAAACTATTCAAATTGTTTTCTTGCTTACAAACAAAAAAGCATAAGAATGTAATGTTAATGTTCACAAATTTTTTTTTATAGGAACTACATATTTCATTCTATAGGATTTTTTCCATCCATATTTTATTGAGGTTTGAGTATCATAAAAACACAAGGTGAAAAAATTTGTATATTCCGTTCCAATTTGAGCACTTATTATAGGAAATTTATTTTATCACGACGAAAAAATTTTCATACCGAAGCGGTATTAACCAAATTGAGTTTTCTAAGAATATTTCAGTTGTTATATATTTAAAATTCCAACTTCTTTCGATACAAGTTTTCTTTGGTAAATGATTAGAACAAACAACTGGATTTCAACAACAAAGCAAGAAGTTGTAACTTTAAAAAATAACAATTAAAATAACTTATTCTTTGAAAACTCAATTTCGAATATAATTCGAGAAAAATGAAAACAAGACAGCAAGGCGGTTGCCAGATAACCCTTGAAACAAGCCCATTCAATGTAAAACAAATTCTAATAAAAATTACTTCATCTGTATTCAATATTTTTACAAACTGTTTTTTTTTTAATATCATAAATGTATCTGGCTTATAGGGTTCTATAATACTACTTTTTGAAATTGTATCGAATGTTTTTTGTAAAAGTATTTATTGAAAATTAAAATATATTGAAACGATTTCGATTTATGTGTGTTTATATGTGTAACACTTGTCAAACGTAAACTCATTTTTCTAATCGTACAAACTATTTTCCAAAACATATCTATCCCAGAATTTTCAGTTTTCTTTAAAACTCTTTCAGCTTTCAATATTCATTTTTCTTATATCTTCAAACTTCATAGGTTAAAAAGGTTAATTAAATAGATGCCACAAGTGAATTTTAAACATATTTTTTTATTCCAGTTGAAACTTTTGTATGTGATTTAGAAAAGTTTGAACTAGAGAAATTTTACATCAACAACTATTAATGTTTTTATCTGTGGCAACATTGAAGTTTCAAAGTTGTTGCTTTCTTTGAAAGCATGAATTATGGTTTTTCATCATTTTGAATTCTTGATTTTTAAGTTAAGCATTATTTTTTATCAGATTTTTTTTTGTACAATTATTAAAATACTCTATAATACATATCTTGAAAACACATTTTTACTCGGCATTTATAAACCAAAGTTACTTAATTACAAAGATAAACATCCCTGTTTTGGCTGTAGTGTAAGTCACGAAAAGATCTAAAAATTTCTATAACTTTTTAAAAAAATGCTTTGCTTCAAAACTGTTAACATATTTTCTTTTTATGCTAACTTTTGCGCAATTCCACATCTTTAAAATAAAAAAAAAGCATTTTCCCGATTTATAAAACATTTTTGCTTTGTAGTGTAAGTCACCACGTAGTATCAGTTACAACTTCTGTTTGATTTAGCTGTTGTAGATAAGCTATAATATTTGTAGGTTACTTATAATTTGTTAAATTTAATTTAAGATGGCTAAATCAACAGCTGAAAGCAAGGGAGAGCAAAGAGAAAGACTTTAAGTTGTAGTAAATGTGAAACCTTCAAAGAAAATGAAAGCAAAAACCCTTTTACGGACAACACTTCAATTAAAAGTATTCCACCTCTATTACAATGTTCCAACAGTGTTGGTGAAATTGAGTGGTAACATTCACACCAGTCATGGTCATCTTTGACTTTAGTCGTGGTGAAGGACCAATTGATGGAATTGGTGGTACAATAAAGAGGGCATAAAAGAATCCACACTTTCCAGGAAAATTTAAATTCTGCTGGAGATTTCTTCACTTTGCATAAGAAATATGTCCAAACATAACATTTTTGTAGTTTTCTGGCAACAGTGTAAAAGTGGGAAAAAAGGTAGATTAATAGTTATTTAAGCAACTAGGTGCCGAAAAAAAAACACTTTATTAAGCGAGTGACTTTTATTTCACCAGACCGTAGGTCGAGTGAAATAATGACAAGAGCTTAATAAAGTATTATTTGGTACGTGCTTGCTTACAATATTTTTTATAATAACGTGCAAAAGCGTAACATTTGTGTTCTTACTTTTGTCTTATTTAATTTCCTTTAATAATTTTTTAGTACTTGTAGTTTCCATGGAGATATTAGAAAATGCAAAAATAACGAACCAATAGAAATAAGTGAATTTCATGACCATCTAGTTTCCATGGAGATATTCATGACTTTACAGCAATAGGTCCGCAAGTCCCATTTTCGGCACTGTCTGTGACGCAAGCACGTAAAGTGTCATTTTCGCAACGATTTATGAATGAATATGATATTTAAAAAAGTTAACTTTTTTGCAAGTTGTTATAAAAATTAATATTTGCTCATCAAGAGGAAAATAAATATTTCCTATTCCTGACACACAGCAATCACACTGGGTTTTTTTAATTGAACATATACCTACTTAAAATTGCCAATGTTTTATTAAATCCTCAAAAATACTCCGCACGACTGATTTAACATATGGTAATTAAAAAAATAAATAACTCCCAACAAAACTCGGAAAACGAATTTGATACTGAAAATCAGGTTTTAGTTCCTTTTGTAGGAAAAGTTATTATTAAATATTTTTGGGGGCAAATGTTAAGTAAAGATGCTTATTCAATAAGAGTGAATCATCTGCAATGGTCGGAAAGTCTTTTGCGTGTTCTAAGAAAGAAGATTTTTCATACACTATTGAAGAAGGAAATGAGAAATTAACATAAACCAAATTTGGTGGACGTTATGTAACTTTTCCTAACTATGATTTTACTATACCAATTATTATACTTTTTTTTATACCAATTATTATACTTTTCTAAAAAATCACATCTCTAAAAAAATTAAATTATTTACATATTAAAATTTACATATAAACTGATAACAATAAACGAACATTTGATTACTATAAACGATGATTTTTCAATGTATTTTGATATAAGCGGACGGGACTAAGCGTTTTGATAACATTAAACGATTGATAACATTAGCCGTGATCACATTATAAGCGGCATCAGCTGAATTCATTAAACCCTATCTGTTTTAATTTTATTACGTATTACATTTCAAGTAAGTATGCAAAGCATAATCAAAACATCAATGTTGTCAGAAAACCGGTTGAGATAATATTTTGGTTTTATGAGGAGAAATTGAGCGAAATTGCGGGACAGCAATTTAACTTGATTCATGAATAAAGAAAAGATTTAGTTCTTCTGAAAAAAAGTTGATATAGGAGTACATGGGAAGAACCCCTTTATCGAATGGGGATCCGTATGCATCAGGTCTGCTGAGTGTAAATAGCTATTCATCGTCTAAACTTGTGGGAAGAAACCAGTTTGCCTTGGTTCTTATTACGCGGAGCACTGGTTTACTATCTATATGATCGAGATTCACGCCGGACACAAGTATGACTCTTGAACCGCTCAAGAGGAACCAAGGGAGAAACCGGTTTTCGATAGCCACTACTTGACAAGCAGATCTAATACGGACAGATTACCAGTAGATGAAAAGTTTTTTCTGTACTCTTCGCATTCGCCTAGTTTTAGTAAGGTAAGAAAATATTGCATTTTTCAAAACAAATGTTTTTCTTTTAAGGCCAAAAATGAAAACATTACCGCTAATATTGTTGCCACTCACGACGCTAATTATGCCATTGTTAAAAAAGATGTTAGTTAAATGATTTTTATCATATATCTGGAGAAAATCTGCAACTTGAAAAAAGGAATAGAAACTTGAAAAATCCTGGAAAATTCCTGGTTTATATGCAGAAGTTTAAGGTAAAATATTATGGTGTAAAATTTGAAAGAGAAAAATACTGACAGAAAATAAGTCGACACTTTACCGAAGTCTTATCATCAAAACTTATATTTCTTTATTATTAAATCTACTCCTTTTCAACTTAATTTTTAAAAAAAATATTTTACTTGCTTTTTCTAATCGTATACCATTGATTTTAAAGATTTAAAGACCATTGATTTAAAGAAATTAAAGTTTAAGTGAATGAATGAAAAATGAATAAATAAATATTAATGCAAAATTAATTGAATTAAGATATAACCATTGTTTTCTACATTTTATTATGTAGTTGGTAAGGTTTTGGTTTATTTGAATGTTACTTTTTTTACCCCAGCATCAAATGACATTATTGGAAAATAGCGATTTTCAACCCCTTTTTGTACACTTTCTGTCACAACTATTGCGATAATCTTAAAATAATTTTCTTTGTAAATTTAAAGTTATACGCAATAAACCTCAAGTTTGATGATGATTCAGTAAAACTCTAAAGTTATTAGCATGAACACAATTTTTGCGTATTTAATAAATTTTAAAACAATGTAATTTTCCAAAATCGTAGAAATTTTCAAGATACTAGGTACAAAAGAAAAGAGAAAAGTAAAAGTTTCTAAAGGCTGAAAACTGTTGTTTTGTAATTATGACATTTTTGAAAATGAAAACAAAGTCATATTAGGATTAATTAACAATACCTTGTTGTCCTATATTCATTTATGTATTATTTATACGCTTTTTGCATAAACATACATTTCAGTGATTAAAACTTAAAATGGAAATTCGACAATTTTAAAGCGTTGTATTTCCGTTTCCCTTAAAGTTGCTTTCTTTGCAGGAAAAACGATAATTGAACAAATGTCTCTTGTGTACGGGTTCACCCTTTTGCGGAAGCAAAACAATCAAATTTCTCGGAAAATATATGTTTTACTCAAAACTCGAAATGTTTTTAAAGTAACGATAATGCAGACGAAATCAAGAATTGATTATTTGCAAATAAATGATAGGTTACAATAATTAAAATATAGGTCCTGACTTATTTTATTTTCAAACTTTTTTTGCTGTTTTTCTAAAAAATATGTGCATTAAAACGTTTTTCACATTCTTAAAATAGAGCTATTTTCAATAAGGAGAGAGGGTTAATCAAATGGGGTTGATGTAATTTTTTTTCCTGCATCAGTTAATTCAATAATTTTATCGAAAAAATATAAGTGACGAGTGTACGAACATTGGTCCTAACTCCCAACAAATTACAAGTAATAAGAGTTTCACAGACATATTGCTCCCTTTTCTACGTTTCTGCCTATACTCTTTGCCGACGAAAGATGATAAAACAAGATGAGTACACTACACTGTAAAAAGTCTGTTAAACACACACACACTTACAGAAAAATACCATTTACTTTCTGATAATATCATTTATATTTTACAATTTTTTCAGTAAAAATAAACTGTTTAAGAAAAATGTTTTTTTTTTGTGTTTTTAATCGCGTAAAGTGCAATCGAGGTGGTTTTTCAATTGTTTGTGGAATCTCTGATAACCAAACTAGCTTAAAGCTTAGGGAGAGCGTTGGACTGGAGATTGAAAGGTCCATGGTGCAAATCCTCCTCATTGATCCGCATGAGTAGAGTACTGTGGTGGGTGACTAGAGGAAGTTTTGTTTTTCTTTATAATTTCCCTCTTAAAAAAAGTTTTTACTAAGTATTTGTATAAAATAAACAAATTATCTCTGTAAATTTTATATTATTTTTGGGACGCACCATACTACTATTTTTTTTAACATCCACAGCCGCTCCGATTTAAGGGGTCACAGGAGTCTTAAAAATGTGCAAAGAAGGTACTACAAAACATAGTTTGATCTTTCATGTCATTTTTGAACTACTCAATGTATAAGTATAATTTTTTATATGTAATTCTACAAGATTTATTTATTATAAAACAAGTTTTAAAATGTATGAAACTTTAGCCAAAACTAAAATAAATGATATTAAACATGAAGCTATTTGAACACATTGTGATTAGGCTTGCGCGGCAAATTGTAAGGTCAAAATTGAAAAAATGACCAAGAAAATGACTTTATATTGTACAAATATGTACAAACAAAGACTTATTGCTAAATTCTCAGCTCAATTTTAATAAGAAATTATTTTAAGAACTTTTTTCTAAAAAAAATTAATAAAAATTTAAAATTTTTGATTTGAAATTTTTTAAAAAATGATTTCTAATTAAAATTGAGCTGAGAATTTAGGTATAAGTCTTTGTTTGTACATATTTGTACAATATAAAGTCATTTTCTTGGTCATTTTTTCAATTTTGACCTCACAATTTGCCGCGCATTGCTAATCACAATGTGTTCAAATAGCTTCATGTTTAATATCATTTATTTTAGTTTTGGCTAAAGTTTCATACATTTTAAAACTTGTTTTATAATAAATAAATCTTGTAGAATTACATATAATAAAATTATACTTATACATTGAGTAGTTCAAAAATGACATGAAAGATCAAACTATATGTTTTGTAGTACCTTCTTTGCACATTTTTAAGACTCCTGTGACCCCTTAAGCGAAACAAGAAAAAAATTCCATAACCATTTATTTGATATTTGATTATAATTATCAACGATTTTCCCCTCAAATATTTTGAAATTTTAAAAATTAACCTTGTCAGTCAGTTTTGGTAAATACCAAATTGAACAACTTTTCCATATGTTACGATAAAATACTTCTGATATTTTATGTGCCATAATTAAACAAAGAATCATAAGCTACCTTCTTTTAAAAAAGAAAAAAAAACTATCTGGCGAAATAAATAAGATCCTCACTTATACATACCGCTGGAAGCAGAGCTTTCATTCCTGAATTTTCTTCATTCGGTGCTCCGATTGGGATTCTGTTTCACGTGCATTGACTCACCAATCGAGGATCGACATAATTATCTTTCAGCTATTCAGCATATATTTAATTTCAAGACCTGAAACAGGCTCAATTTAATCAAAAACATGTAAAATGAAAATAAAAATCGGATTAAAAAACAATATTTCAAATCTAAACACAACGCAATACGTTTCTGGCAGCATCACAATATTTATCAGTCAATTTGCGGTTTTATTTTGGTGGCATCACAGAAGGCGCCTAAACTTGGCAGCTTTATGAAATTTTGATTGTCTCCGGAACTCCGAGCATTGTTATTAAAATTGATCAACTTTGAACTTTTTAGATATTGTTAACTTTGCCGTTTCGCATAAGTTTGTTTACGATCTACTATAAATGGTGATGTAAACTTTAACTTTGAAAATTACTCTTTGATTTTGCGGGTGCTTTAACCCCTGTCGCGGTTCATTTGATAAATAGTGGTGATAGACTGAGGATCTACACGATACTTGAAATGTCAGTTGAAAAATTAAATTAGATTGATTGAAGACTTTTATTTTGTATGGAGTTGAAGAAATTTGAATTCTTAAAGTAGTTGTCATGATTAAAGGACCAGGAATCGCAAAATCAAACAAAAGAAAGGTAAAATCTTATCTACGTCGTTTCATCTATTTGCTTTGTGTTGTATTAAATAATTTTAAAATGTTAATTTTATTAGTCGGAAAGTCAAATTTTAGCAAAAAATGTCTGAAGTAAGTTATATAACTTATATAAAGTATTTTTAATATAGTAAATTACTTCTTTATATTAATAAAATTTTCCATGCTTATTTCTATTAGTTTAATCTTCACTTTTGTAATTATCTTGGACAGTGACAACCTTGCTATTTATTTCCCTTACTATGATTGTACATTTTCCTCTTTATATCAATATTAATCATCTTAATACTTGTTTAACAATTTATTTTAGGTAAAAGGACACAGCTGTGTCAATTCCTTCGAGTTTTGTTATATATCTCATATTTTTAATTTCTTAAATGTTCATTCCCGACTAGTATGCAGGGTTTGTACAATCCTTAAAAACCCTTAAACCCCCTTAAATATAGGAAAAAGTCCTTAATACCCCTTAAAAAAGTAAAAAAAATTGTAGTTATGTATTTTTTTGGTTAAAATAATCTTTTACTTTCTGTAAAAGCGATGTTTTGAGTTAAAATGTCGGCATTTCACGAGTTTCATTTAGAAACTTCAAGATTAAAATATCTCAGACCTTGCAGCATTTAAACAGCCAAATTAAAAAAAGCGCCAAGTGGTGGGGCTTTAACGAACCTTAATCAAATACTTGTATGCCATTGAGTTGCTTGATGCCTTGAATGCTATTGATTGCTAGACAAACAAAATATTTAAATGTTAATGCATGTTAACTGTGTTTAGTTAAATTTTCGGTGTATATTTACAAAACAATCTTTTTACTAAAGAATTTGCTTTTTAAGCTATTATTCTTACTTCCGTTGAAAAACAACTGTTGTTAAAGCCGCATTGTAAGCTGTTCTTAAAAATCATAAAAATGTTCTTAAACAGTCCTTAAAAACTCCTTAATTTTTATGTCAAGAAAGTTGTATGAACCCTGAGTATATATACCCGATATTTGTTCGCTGAAAAAATTCTTTTTATTATAGTCAACTTTTTTGTCACTTATTTTTTTTCAAGTATGATTTTCACTTTGTTTTCCCTTGATTCTTGGTGAGACCCCTGCTCAGGGTAAACTTAACTTATTAAAAAAAAAACCAATCAGCATTTAAGGTTGATTTTCAGTGTTTGACAACTTCATACATTCGTTCCTCCAGAGTTCATTCTAGAACTGAAAAAGGGCAGGGTGCTTTAAATATAAAAAGGGCACTTGCAAAAGTTTAGGGCACGTAGTCTAAGAGCACTTGCAAAAAGTTTAGGGCATCTAAAATGCGATAAAAAATAAATTTTTTGGATTTTTAGAAAATACACTCACATACCAAATTAAGTATTTATTATTTTACTACTCCATCATTTTATGAAACATCTTTTCTAGTAAGTGAGGAACATGATGAGGCACTTATGCCCAACAATGAGCCAGAACTGCAAACAGATCTACTAGAGCAAAGTGGTGGAAATCATTAATGCTACTAATCAAACAAACAGGTTTTGTTTGCATTCAGCTATAGCATTTAAAATTAAAAGCATGTGGCATATGCTTTTTTCAAGTGTAGTAGAACTCAAAATATTCGAAGAGGTGCTGCTTATAAGAATGTCAGAAAAATTAAACTTGGCCGACCTGTTCTTGTTACCGTTCCTCTTTATTCCATGTCATGTCTATTAATTTGTTTGTACCCACAAAAAAAAAGGACTAGCCATGACATCTAACAGAGACGAACAGAAAAAAATTAGGCCGAGTATTAAGTTATAAATCGCATGTAAAGTTTAGTGCACTTTTTCCAAGATTCTAACATAAGTTGAAAAAAAAACTATTACAAAAAGCTACAACTCAAACTGAAACAAAAGCTATAACCAAAACTACATCTTACAATTCGGATTTGGTTAAACCGAAATTAAAACTTCAACTCATTATCTAACAGCCCAACAATACATTGAGTAATTGATTAAAATATACCTTTTCTCCAATTAACCCCAAATATCCAAATTTTCAATTATTTATACAAAATTGGTTAAATCCTAATTCCAATTGCTTTAGATAATTGGAGTTCTACAGTACCATTCAAGAATTTTTTTCAGAAAAATTCAAGAACTAGTAATTACTAACGAAATTTTGAATATATAAAGCGTGTATAAGCCAATACTCCATTAAAAAAACAACTAAAACCAATCTCAAATCTGAAACCCCAGTATAAGACAAAATAAAAAGGCCCTACAGTTTCAAAAGTAAACAAAAAAAATTCCCCTTAACATTCAACCGGCTCTTGCGATCACAAGGTCACGACTCAAAAACAATAGATCAAAAGGAAATATTCTGGTTGGTCCGATTAGGCCTGAACCGGAGCTACAAAAGTATTGAGACGCTCTTTCCGATCACGCAAACGCAAAGCCATAGAACTGTCAATCATTGAGGGGCCTATGTGATGTCATCGGTGGATATTTATCAAAATTTAAGTTTGGTTTTCATTGATATAAGCTGAGAATGAAGGAAACAATTTTTTTTCAGGTTGTGTTAAGTTGTGGAAAATTTTAGATCTTTAGTGTTAAGCCGTTAGTTAAGCTAACCCCCTTGATCAAGGCATGATTTTTGCTCAAAATTCTCGATCGTCTATCTGGTTCTAAAATCTATTGTCTTTGGTATTTATTAATGATTAAGTTTAGAAAAACGGGTTAAAAGTATAATATAACGTAACGTGGGTTAAATAATTTTTTTGAAAAAAAAAAGTTGGATAAGCGGAATTTTTGAAAAACTCGGGAAAACGCGGAAATTTTTAAAAGAAAATCGGCAAGGAGGGCGGGATTTATGTTGTAAAAAAGGGCATATAGGGCGGGATTTATATTAAAAAAAGGCGGGCAGGGCGCTCCGCCCCGTGAAAAACGCCTAGAATGATCTCTGGTTCTTCAATTAAGGCTCATTCTTGTTTTCATTTATACTTCTTCAAACACCGTATTTATATTTACGTTGGTATCAATTCATGTTCTTTTATTTGATCTTTATTTCATCCTAAAATTTAAATCAATCATATCTATGATTCATTAAACTAATTTTTTCTGTATTTTGATTGTCTCTGCAATGGAACATACTTAATAGAAATTTATCAATTATTTCAATTGATTGTAAGCGAAATTTTAATTTTTTTCTGCACTGCAGTAATAATTCAATTTTTGTAGAACAATAATTAGCTTTTTGTGATGAAGTTTTTTTTTTTGTTTTTTCAGTGGAATGAAAGCCTTGTAATGGAGCCGAAGGAAGCTGTTTCGGAGAAATCTCGGGCATCCCCTTCTACCTCTGAAGATATCGAGGAAGCTGTCCATTTTGTGATCAACAGCGATTTCAACATCAGTCCACGAAAATCCATCGAACTTCCACGAAAAGCCTTTCCCAAAAAGTCCTCCCTGCTTATACATAATTTCATGTCTTCTGACATGCTGGAGCCATTTAGAGATAGCCTGGCGTCAAAAGATCGACTTCAGTCGCCTCTTACACTGAAATGCACACCTGCTGTTGCTTCAGAAGAAAGACCAGCTAAGAAACAGAAGAAAGATTCAGATTCTACCAATTCTAATGGGACATTGCTTCCAAGTAAGCTGAAAATGAAGAAACTTACTCAAACCTCCAGTGCCAAAGTCTTGAGGGCTCCCAGAAGCCGTTCACTAGGAAATTCATTGAGGTACAATGAGGAAGCATCGTCAGATTCAGAGGTTGAGATAGTTGCAGTGTACAACAAGTCTTCTTCCGCTGTCATGTCTTCCTCCAAGGTCAACGTCAGAAGGATGATCAATGGTCAATCACAGGTCTCGGGTAAAAAGAATGGCCAAAGGATGGTAAGCTCAACCAATGGTCAAGTGCAACTCTCTCACAAGAAGAATGGTCAAGGATATGAAAGTCTTGCCAATGGCCGATCTCAGCTTTCCATTAAGAAGATTGGAAGACAATCAGAACCTTCTAGTAATGGTTCAGCAAAACTTTCCATGAAAAAGAATGAAAAACAAGTTGAAACTTCAACCAATGGTCAAGTACAACTTCTTAATAAGAAGGGTAATGATTTTGAATCCTCAGTAAATTCTCAAGAAGCAGGTACTGTGCCATCTAACTCCATTGTGCGTTACAGTTACAAGACAACTGGCTTGGCCAACTCAATGCGATGGCTATCTGCTAATGGCGAGATTTCAGTCACCTCCCTTGGGCACAATAGCTCAATGGTAAATGGCGGCCTACTTTCTAAGAATAATGACATGGCTAAGAAACCAATGTTTCTACCAGAATTGAAAACTCAAATTAATAAAAAGCCCAAGGGCAAGAGAGAATTAAAGCGACTCTATGATAACCTGAACGAGATATCTTGGGCTCATGAGAGTAGTTTTAAGAACCTGCTTCGAAGTAGTCCTGATGCAACCAAGGGCAAGGGAAGGATTGGGAAAACTGGAAAGAATCTAAGGAACCTTAAACCTGCAGTCAAGCTGGAAAAGTTGAATAGTAAGAGAGCGGCTAAGATCAAAGCTTCCCAACTAATGGCAAGGAAGAAGAGTAAGATGGCAAGAAAAATAAACCAGAAGACTCAGGCTAAAGTAGTTGGTGAAAATAAAAGTACTGTGATGGAAAATATGAGGAAGAAGAGATTAGCAAAGCAAATTGTAAATAGAGTAGACAAAAAAAGCTTGGGTACTAAGGCTCTTGAAAGTGATACAAATGAGGAAACTGATATACTGTACTCCCTCCCGGAACAGCCAGTAATAAAAGTTGAAACTGCTGATACAAAGCCAAAGATAAATCTTGGAAAAACAAAAACTGATTCATTAAAAATGAAGAACTCTGCTGTGAAAATAAAACAAGAAGTTCCAAAAGTGAAGTCTTCTATGCTCAAATTGAAAACGGATGTCCAAAAAACCAAATCTAATATTTATAAGCTGAAACCTGATGCCTTGAAACAGAAAACTAGTGGACTTAAACTCAAACCTGATGGACCAAAAATTAAATCCAATTTGCTCAAATTCAAACCTGATGACACTGTCGGAAAATCGATTATCACTCAAATCAAGCCTGAATATTCTCCGCCTTCTACTAGTGGCTTACAGAAAGATAGTTTTAGTGCTAATGCTACCTTAAATTCTAAGAACTCCGATGTGAAGAGCTTTATGAAAAAGTTGGATAACTTTGAATTCTCGCAAGATGTGCAGTTGCTCCAAGACCTGTATGACCAAAACAAGCATTTGTACTCAAATGTACAGAAAGGCTCAAAGTTAAGTGTGAGACTCCAGCCTTTGGAACGTACAAATTTATGGACTTCTGCATTTTATGACGACTTCAGAAGAGCTTTTCTTGAAGAAGCTGTCTGCAGAGGTAAGTTTTTACTCTGCTAACTTTGTGAGCACTTTTCCTATGTTCATAAAACACTAACTTCTCTTAATTTAATAACTTTTTAGTATTTCTAATTTTGGGAGTTATGCAAGCTTTTTTTTTGTTATGTGAAGTTATCACTTTTATCTACCATTAATACTTTAACATAACATTCTAATTTAACGAGTTTAAAACCAATATTTTTTTTAATATGTACTTAAAATCTGTTAACTAGAGCAGGGGCAATTTGGAGAAATGTATCGATTCTATGTTAATATACTTGAAAAATAGACAGCCAGAAACTTAACTTTGTTTGTGTAAATCGATTTCTATTTAATTTAATTACCCATTGCAAAGCTTTTCAAATAAAATTTCTCAAATTTCAAAGCGAAATTAAGTTTCAGCAAAATAACAGTATGATAAGTTAAGTTCAAGGTTATCAATGAGCAGAGAGTTCCAGGAGTTTTGATTTTGGTTGCATGTTTTCTTTTATCCTAAGACATTAAGTATGCTGTCTTCAAATAATTTTTAAACAAAAAGATACCCAAAAAATTTAATGTGTTAACCTTGTTTTACTTTTCCAGCACTTGAAAATCGCGACAGGGACTCCATTGCTGCCATGTACCAAGAATTGCTGGAGAGCCTTTCCAACTCTCAATCTTCCAAAGTTGGTGGCAACGGTAACAGCAGCCGAGTTCCCAAAAAGAAACGGCTCGGAGAAGAAGAGGCGTTGAGATCGAGCCTCAGACAGAGCGAAGGGGCCTTCCGCTATAAAGAGATTGTCGTCAAGAAGCACCAGAATTACATGCAAGTAGTGCTGGTACCCAATGAGGTCAAGCAGAATAGCCTGACTATTGAGGTAAGGAACCACAGTGTAGTTGATAATGTTCATTAATTTTGAGTTGGCAGAACATTTTGATGTTTTAATGAATTTTTGATTGTCCTCTTTCTGACATTTCTTCATTTCGTATGAAGTTTTTGCTAGAAACAGTTGCTTGTGCTTTTAAGTTTTGTATTTAAAATTGTTCAGCGCATGTATTGGTTGAGTTAATTATTTTTTTTAAAGAGAGGCTCAAAATAAATCTCCTGGCGCTTTATCAAGTACTCAGATTTAAAAACTTGGATGCATTTATCTTAAGTCTTAGCTAAAAAGGGTTAAAAATAAGCTTCTGGCTACTATTATAATTAGTCAACCTGCAAAAAAAATATATATATAAGTTCTTTAAAAACAAAATTTGTATAATAACTTTTAGCTTTATTTGTTATTAGACGAGTTAACTTGTTTATTGTTAAGGACAAATTTGGGCCCAGATTTCCCATTGTATGTGAAAAAAATTACTTTGTTTTTAATGGTTTTTTATGTAGTTGCAGCTGTAAGTAAAATATAATACAAGCATTAGCTAATTAAGGGCAGAATTTTTTAAAAAACTTTTGTATTTTTAAAAGATTTAATAAAAATGTCTTAAAATCCAAGTAGATTGCCAGCACTGATGTTATCCTTGTCACAAGATTCTGGTTTTAATTACATCACAATGCCTCTCGTGAATAGCCCTTGTGTAGTTCTAGTGTGACATTAATTCAATTAAAACAAAGTAGAATATCAGAATAATTTCCTTATGTTAATTTAACAAATCTATTTTTTGTAAATTATCCTACAAATATCAATATTGCTTGTAAGGCTAAGTATTAGTGGTTAATTCTACATGTGATGTTCAATTCATAGCTAATAAATATATAATTAATGTTATAATTGAATGTAACTGAAACTCTAAATGACTATTTTTTCCTTCATTGTAGGCTATAAAAGAATTAAAAGATGCTTTCCTGTTAGCTAAAAAAGATCCCAACTGCAATGCTGTACTTTTGAACAGCAGTGGTAAATACTTCTGTACTGGATTAGATCTATCTCCATTAGTGGGGCCTAATAAAAGGCAGGTCGCCGACGAACTGTCCAATGCAGTGCAGTAAGTTTTCATTATTTTCTGTAGCAATCAAGTTTGCATCTATTATAGTTTATATTTTTGGTAACTTGTTATTTTTATAAAATTATAATTCATAAACTATTTGTATTTTGTAACTACACGTGTTATGGCGCATGTCATTTCAATTTGTTTATTTCAGGAAAATAATCTTGGGTGTAACTCATTTAATTGATTTTCCTGTTGTTTAATAGCCCTCGTGTAGCTCTAGTGCGACGATAATTCAAACCAAACCTGTTGTTTAATACGGAAAGCACGAATCCTATAATTTTTTTTATAATTTATTTCGATTTGCAGTTTTCTATTAATGTAAAAATAAATGTTTTTTGTTACTATAGAATGTAAATAAATCCTCCAATTTTCATTTTAACAGAATGTACTCTTTCAATGAGTAGGGATAGACCGATGCATCGGCCTGGCCGATGCATCGGCGCCGATTGTTTGAAAATTTTACCATCGGCCTTGCCATCGGCGGCCGATGGTAGTTTTAGGGAAAACAATCGGCCTCAAAAAACATCGGCCAACCGATGTAAGCCGATGTTTTTTTTTTGTCGCTATTTCCGCGACTTTCGGATCGCCGTAGTTTCACGACTTTCGGATCCCCGTAGTTTCGGTACTTTCGAATCGCCGTAGTTTCGCGACTTTCGGATCGCCGTAGTTTCTCGACTTTCGGATCGCCGTAGTTTCTCGACTTTCGGATCTCCGTAGTTTCGCGACTTTCGAATCGCCATAGTTTTGCGACTTTCGGATCCTCGGAGTTTCGCGACGTTCGCTTCCCCGGGGTTTCGTGACTTTCGGATTCACGGAGTTTCGCGATTTTCGGATCGCCGGAGTTTTGCGACTTTCGGATTCACGGAGTTTCGCGATTTTCGGATCGCCGTAGTTTCGCGACTTTCGGATCCTCGATTTCCGCGACTTTCGGATCCCCGGAGTTTCGTGACTTTTGAATCACCGGAGTTTCGCGACTTTCGGATCGCCGTAATTCGCGATTTTCGGATCCCCAGAGTTTCGCGATTTACCATCTTATGGATTCACATGGATTTACCGAATTTTGTATTTTTTTTCCATCGGCCATCGGCATCAACCATCGGCCGATGGAACACGGGAAACATCGGCCCATCGGCCGATGTCATTTTTGAACAATCGGCATCGGCCCATCGGCCGAAATTCGCCATCGGTCGATCCCTATCAATGAGTTATATTGTATATTTCTTTCTTTCAGAGACTTGGTCCTGACTCTTGGTATGTTCACAAAGCCAGTGATTGCCGCAGTGAATGGGTCTGCGATTGGTTTTGGGGTGTCTCTTCTAACTTATTGTGATGTTATTCTTGCCAGCGATAAAGCCACTTTTTGCCTTCCGGCCGCCAAAATCGGTTATATTCCCGAAGGGGGTGTCACCCTTACTCTCCCACAGGTTGTGGGAGCTTCTGTTGTAAGTATTCTATTAATTTTTTTGTTCTATATCCAAAAAATATCTTCACTTTACACATGAAACATAAGAGGATTAATGAAGGAAACAACATAGATTATCAGTGCAACTAGTTTATTTGTTGTTTCTCCTCTGCTTAAATTTTTACTATGCACTCTTGGAAGTTCAATCAACGTTTTGATTTCTCCTCTGCTTAAATTTTGGTTAAACCTTATAGCATTGGAGAATTAGACTTTTACAAAGCTTACCATTTGCTTAAAAACTGCAATAACAGTTCGTCCTACATGCCATAGTTCTCTCCAATTTGGAAAAGCCTCATAGCAACCAAATAATCTTCCGTTTCTCCAATGCAAAAATATCCCCCTCTCCCTGTACGTACACCCCTTTTCCAGATATCATGTTTCACTGTTTTGTCTTGTTGACTGTTAGGTTGTGTTGTGTATTTTTCTGAAGAAGGTGAGCGTTTTGAGGCTAGCCAAATAATGATATATGATCCAACAAATAAACTATTTGCGCCAATAACCTACCTGTTTCCTTCGTGAATCGTTCTTGTTTTTATGGGGATTAACTATTATTTACAAATATATTTATCTGCATTAGTCTAAACCCGTAGGAATAATTGCAAAATTTAACAATGATTTTGTGCTATCTTTTGAATATCGATTAATTTTCATTGTATATTTACACAAAGATTTTATGTTCAACTATGCTCTTACTAGATGAAAAATTTAAAGCAACTTTCTTATTAATAAAATATTAATTTTATTTCTTTACAGTAGATACTGCATAAATAGCCATGTATAACTGATTGGCTACTTGCTAAAAATGCTAAATTTTAATATAATTAGCATATATTGGTTAATTTTTTTCTTGTGCCTTGAAACAGACCTATATTGTAACCCTATAGAACAAATCAAATGAAGACGCCAATGAGAATTATTTTGTTTTTAAAATTTTCCTACTTATAGTTTACTTATCTAAAGGTTTTCTGCTAATTAAAAACATGCAATTTTTTCTATATAGGTATCCAATATTAATGTTTTACTTTAACAACTGTCCACAATTAATTTGTAATGTTACAAAATTGAAATTCATCATCACTGGCACTAGAGCCCCTGAAGGACCCTGTCCTCCTGTGTTAAATTGGAAATTCACTCTGCTTTTCTTAGGCCTCTGAAATGTTCTTACAAGGAAGGCGTTTAACTGCTGAACAAGCGTGCAGATATGGATTAGTTTCCGAGGTACTTTGGCCCACACAGTTGATGAATGAAGTCATTCCCAGACTGAAGGCTATCATCTCTAAACCACTCCCGGTAAGATGAAAGTTTAACTTTACTATCTTATTATACCATTTCTAGTCAGAATGTTAGCTTCAAAAAGACTCTCTTTCCCCATCCCTTCACTGGGTTTTCTAGGAAAAGGGGGAACATCACTTATCTAATCCTAGTGCCCTTGAGGTTTACAATCAAAACAAGTTATTATTTCCCCATGTAGTGTAGGGAAAAAACTCGCTCCCCCCTTTTCGAAGAAAACCGAATGTGGCGAAGGGGAGGAAAATGTTTTCGAAGCTTGCATTCTAGATAGACCTACTATAAAAGAAGTCATGTTATGGTACAAGTTTTTTTCTCTCCAGAATTGGGAAAGAAGGGAGGGAAGTAGTCACATGGGTAGCATGGCCCACCAATTCACCTTATTTTCAATTACTTAGTATGTACTTAGAAGGAGAAAAGGTCTTTAACCTAGGCATTGGGGATTGTTTGAACAGATCTACTATAAGAGGTATGCTTTTTGCAGAGCTACTGCTCAGAATAGTTGGTAGAAGTTCTAAGGGAAAGAAATTCGGGGAACAAACACATACCATCTGTCAAGTAACGAAACCACGAATGTGCAAATTCTAGGAATTTGTGGTTTTTGGAAAACTGTGGGCTTCTCAGTATCCAGTTATCCATGCCTGTTGTTTTGCCCATTTGTGGTTTCCTCATTTGATCGACGATATTGAAATTTTTAGCTGTGAATTTTGCTTTATAAATTCATTTGTTTTAATTTTCTTTGATTGAGTACTCATTAAATAAGTGAAAGTTAGTGGTTATTGTGCAGAGCTGTCATGAACCAAGCCTCGGCTGGAGTTTCAATCTTTGGTGCTGCATACAGGTATTCTAAAGATTACAAATTTAAATAAGGCTGAAAATGTTGTACTCTGTAATTTTTATATCGCATCAGTATGAGATTATTACATATTTTTTTATCTATTAAACATAGATACCTTTTTACAACAACATAGAATTTTAATGAGAAATATTTTTTTTCAATATAATGTTCTGTTTAATCAAATTAATTTTAATTTTTGGGTTTGAAAGCTACGTGATTCATTTTTACACTTTCTGAACCATAAATAAAATGGATTTCATTCCTTATTTCAGATTTCATGCCAAACTTAAAAAAAATAATCTTTGTAATAGTATTGTTGGCAGGGCTAGAAAAATCTCAAAATTTTTACCTGCCCAAGTGCAGGCCGAGCGGGAAAAGAAAGCTGAACCCAGGCATGAGTTTGGCATAAAATAAGAAAAGCTGAAACTAAAATGCGTAATTGGAAGCGTAATTTTTTTTTAAGCAGTATACTTATTTCACGAAATAAACTGTTACATTATGTAAGTTGGAAAACTAAATTCTCTGACTTTACCAGGCTTTCCCAGAGAATTTACAGAAAATTCCAGGTTTTATCAATGTTAATTAAAAATATATTAAACTATTATACCTTAAGAAACCTTGCCAAAGTAACAAGGAATTCGAAAATTTTTGAAAGTGGTGAAATTTCCCGGCGCCAGAATTTTATTAATGAATTTCTATTTGATGCCATGACAACATTGTGAAGTAACTAATTTCGACTTAAGATTAAAATTATCTATTTTCAAGAAGCAACAAATGGATATGCTGGGGATTTATAAAAATGCAAAATGTTTAAATTTATGGGAAGGTATTTTGGATGAAATGTTTACATGCCCCGGTCATGTCGGGCAATATAATTTTCGAGCCCTGATTGTTGGTATTATTTGTTGCAATTTCCACATTTTATTTTTACTTTAAAATTTTCTAATATAAAATAAGGTAATGAAAGTATTGCGATGGGGTCGAAAATCCAAAATGAAGATTTTGTTTTCTACATGAAATATTTAATTATATTTTAATGTTTAGGTAACATTATTATTTTAAGTTGTTAATTTCCAAACTAGTGTTGAAACTCTCCATTTGAAAATCTTATTAATAAATAGGTGTAATAATAAATAGGTGGCTTTTTTAATTATGGATAAACAGAGACCTGATCAAAGCTATGTAACGAGTAGTTTTTCTTTCTTAAAGAACAAATATTAATAAATACATGTTATTTCATAAAGTGTATTGAAATATTACAATAAATGTTACAGTGGCAGATTAGCAGTTTTTTCCCAATTGAATAAGAAAAATTAATCTGATATTAATACTGCTATGGTTAAATTTCATTAAACAGCACTTCTAACAAAAAGTATAGAAATATATTTGAAAATTGTTCCTAATACTCAAAAGGGTTTGGATGTATCATAATTCATTTAAAAATCCAATTTGTTGAATTTAATTTTGTTAAAATATTACTTGGCATCAGAGCTTACTGTAGGCACTTATCTAGTACTTTCTAAATCTAATTCCATTTGTATAAAAAATATAAGCATTAGATCTCATTAACGCACATTTCCCCCCCCCCCTTTTCAATTTGTGTTTTCAATGTCCTGGCACGTCCCTCTGTATGCTTGACCTTGGTAGAGAAATTCATTGACGTACTCTAGTTCTCTGTTCTGCAGCACACATATATGCCTTGAGGGGCAGGTACATACATGGTATGTCTCGTATGAGTTGGCTGTAATGTGCCCACAAAAATCACCGTTTGTGCATGATCCAAGCTTGGAAAAGAAATAAAAAAATAAAGTTAATTTAGTGTATACAGTTTTTTAAAATTACAATGTCCAGCTTAATACTGTGCAGATTATTAACAACTAGATAATTTCAAGGCTTCATTGAGAATTGAGAACTATATACTAGGTGACATTCACTGCAAACTTAATTATAAGTTTTAGCTTTCAAACTATTATATGAACCTTTTTGTAGCAGTAGATTATTAAATTATTTTGGATGTTTGCAGTAATACTGACCTGAAGGTGATTAGAGAAATCAATTTTAAATACTGTGCTCCAGTTTAGGCTCAGTAAATTGAATTTTGTAAGCATTGATAAGCTTAATTTCATGAGCTTTTGAATAAAAAGCTTTTTGGCTTAGCCACTTAAATCTAATGCTACTGTTTTAATTAAATTTGCAGGAACAGCTAAACATGTTAATGTTTCTTACATAATTTTATTGGTGTTTTAAGTTAATATTTAACCATGTAAATGTTTTTATAAGGCTTGAAACAAATTAAATTTATTTGTTTTAAATTAGTCTTGCGTAATTTTTCGAAGTAAAAACTTTAATAATACTGTCCACGTTCTAAAAGGTAATTACTATTATGATTTTTGAAAATACCGATATATTGTGATTTATTCAACGTTGTCTACTTTAAATAAGGGATTAGTCTCAAAAAGTGATCATTAATATTGTGCTTAATAATAATATACTTAGGCATGTTGCAGTTCAACAATTAAAACATTTAATTTATTAATAAGTGTGACAATGACAAGTGTCTGTAATATAAACATTAATATGAAACCATTAATATCTGCTAGTACAGGATGACAATTGAAAAGCTTAGTTGAAAAACATGCTTAGTTATATTTTCTAAAAATTAAGATTTTTGTGTCAATGGAGATATTACTAACTCCAATGACAAGTTTCCATTTTTAACAGATCCGTTTGCAAAATAATAATTTTCTAGATCCTTTTCACCTTTTTGTCACTTAGCACGTTCTTCCACTAAGTGCTTCAATTTGAAGAGGCTTCAAAACTAAAGCTGAATTTTAGTTTAAAGTTTTTTTTTTTTTAAATTGCCACTCTGCTATATCAAAGAGACCTACTTACTGGCAAACACTCAAAGTACTGGCCAGCCTCATCATTGTACAATTTCCGGAAATAGTGTCCTTGTCCACAGAAGCAGTTGATGCTGATTGTTCCATTAGGGCGCACTTCTGCAGCTACTGTTCGACTTCCCTGACAGGATTCCAAATCGCCCACTTGGCTGCAAAACTGTAAAACAGTAATTGATTCCTGAACAGTGTTGCAGGTTGTCATTAATGTTAGATGTTTACATTTATAACAGAGGAGAAATAGATGAACAAATAGTTTATTAGGCAAATGTATGAATAAGAGACTTTTGCCTCTATTTTGTTTTGAGATTGAAATATTATGTTTAGGAACTTAGGGAGTGATATCCTGTTGATTGGATAAAAAAAACCTTATTTCCTTTATTAAATTCATACTACTCTAATGCATAGAGTAATATGAATTTAATAAACGCAATAAGTTTGAGTTGGACTGCTCCAGGACCTTGTAAAAGCAAGAGAGAGGTGTGAGAGGGTTAAATTAGTTCAAGCATTTTTTCAGTACAATTTCATTTAAACATAGTTCGTATGGTGCTTAAAAACCTTAGAAAGTACTTATTTTTTACATTCGTTTATAAGGCCCTTAAAAAGTGCCTAAAAGTACTTATTTTTTTTACTTTATTCTTATTTTTTATTTTTAAACCCAAGTCCTTAAAAAGTGCTTATTTTTTCCTAGAAACTGTAGAATTGGCGAAATTTTCGTCACATATTTCGTAATTAATTTTTTTCATGCGGCTTAGTAGCTCTGATGCTCTGCTGGGTAAACTAACTAAACCAAACCACCTTTTCTACAAGCAACTTCATGCTTTTTTTCTGTTTTTTCTTTACATGCATTGACGTGTATACAGTGCATTGACGAAGAAAAAGTTGAAATAAAAAAACTGTTAAATATTTTCTGTAACATTAAAGAATCTTTCAAAATAAGAGTTTAAATTTGCAAGTCAGTACTATTTAATTAATATGTTGGTTATATTCTTGTTAAATTTTATTTTAACAACTTAAGTATTTTTTTTTCTTAATAAGACCATTGTTGACTATTGTCTATATATAACTGAAATTTTCCCTGCGTGTTTTTTAATTAGTATTTTATAGGTTTTGAATTTTATTTCTCACCTGTTGTTGATAAATAAAATAAAGCACAAATTCCTTTTTTTTTTCTGTTACTACATATTTCTTAGTAAGACACTATTTTTTTTTTTTTTTTTTTTTGTATTTTCTCGAATTTTTTTTTGCATTATCTTAACTGCACAGGAAATTTAAGCTTCCGATTACTCTAATACTTTTTTTAATAAGGTCCTTAAAATGTACTTTTTTTTTATGAAATTGGAGTAAGAACCCTGTTAAAGTAATACATCAAGAGTCTGGTACTGAATAGAAAAAAAACTAAAAACAAAAAGTAATATTAAAAGGAAATTTTGATTTGTGTCTGGAAATGCATTGATAAAGAAAACTAGTTTGGAACCTCGTTTTTGGCAGAGGTTGCGGAATTCGAACTTTCAGCTCTCAAATATAGTTTAATTTTCATATAATATTTTTTGAATTTCAATTAAATTTATAAGCTGGTTCCTATTTAAGTTTTACCAAATTAGAAAAAAATATTCTGTGAATCAGTGTTGAAATAAATGCATGAGGATATAAAATATATGCATATGTGGAATATAAAGCGCGCTGGCGAATGTAATGTGTTCTGTATCTCTGCCTTTCTTGGCCAAAGCATCTGCTTAGCTTATTCTTTTACATGTTGGCATGTGCTGGAATCCATTGAAACCTACAGGATTTTTCCCTGCTGTGTACATCTGCTTATTTACGTTAATATGTCCTGGAATTCATTAAAACATACCGGAATTTCCCCTGCTTTATAATATGGTTCGAAATAATAGAAATTCGTTTGAAACAAATAGGTTGTAACAGAATCGTCACTCAGCCCGCTTCCACGCAACTTTTGTGTTCAACAGGAAAAAAAGTCGCCAAACGCAATATTAATGGGCTTGTTTCACGTAGTACGGAAAGAAAATAAAACAACCCATGAAATCGCAGTATGGACATCGCGACATTTTAACAAAATTCCCATTCTATTATAAACCTTTAAACGCTAAATTTGGCAAGTTCCATTTATTTTATTTCGAAAATTCAATAATTATTCAATGATAGGCTTTTTTTCACGGGGTATGGAAAAAAAACAATCAACCGACCAATGGAATTGCAGTAAAAGAGTGTGGCATCTCAATTACCATTATTCAATAATTATGATCGTTTGCAAAAATTAATTTGTATTTCAAAGAATAAATATGGAATATTCCTCTCTTTTAAATAGCTCTAAACCATTTCATATAAAAAAAAAACAAAGAATCTCTTAGTGTAATACATATGGACGTGATTTCAAACTGATTGGTTGATGTCGCAAAAATATATATTTTTTAAATTTATTATTTCAAAGAATTAAAATTTATTCCCGAGTGATTGTTACGAATTGACAATGGTGATTTAATTCCAATAAAAAATGGCTTTTTAAATTAGCATTGCGTTCTGCAGTTTAATTTAATTAATCTTCTAATATCGATGCACATCACTTTTTGACGTATCACACTTGCCTGTAGCATTTATAGATTCTGATATGAAAGTCAAGTGGGTGAATGATTATACGGACTGATTATAATACCTTCAGTTTTTTTTAAAGTTACAAACGTAGTGAGGAAGCTAAAACCTGAAACTCTGACTTACCTTGAGCTGTGCCCTCGCGTTGAAGGCGACCGTCCTCTTGTCCTGGCTCCACTCTGTCCGGCAGTCGGTGAGGTCCGGACACTTGCACAAGCGGTGGACCAAGGGGGAGAGCCAGAACCTTCGCCGGATCACGTTGCACGACTCCCGAGGGCCGGAACACAGCGGCAGGTTGCGCTCGGAAGTGGCCTTTCGGAAAGAGGGTCGGAGATCAGTTGTTGTATTTGGAGGGTTCAAATTTAGTTCAGTTTAAATTATCGTCGCTCTAGAGCTGCACGAGGGCTATTTGGGACGACCGTCGTAATCTAGAACAGCCGTCAGGTGACGCCGACACCTGATTAGGTGCCCAACTCAACCGTTAAGGGTGACATGGTACGGAGAGTCGTGACTTTAAAGGGTATTTAGCGTACACTCCCTGTACAAGGGGTATTATTCGTCGGTCATGTTTGGCTGCACGGGCCGTGTATAGGTCGGCAGTTATTAGCGTGATGCCCGGACCCGAACCTAGGACCTTCCGCATGCAATATGAACGCCGTAACCGACTAGGTTCCCCAGCCACTTGGAAGAGTTCAGAATGCGAGTGAACCAAGTCATCTTTTTCTCATATTTGAGTTAGCAGCGCAATTGCATGCACTAATTATCTAGATTTTCAGTGCAATAATAAAAAAAAAATCTTAGTTTAAATAATATCCACTAAGCGGCAGCATAAGAAAAAAATAAGATATAATTTCATTATAAATATAAAGCTTGATCTTTACACCTCTTTATCTCAATAAAAGCTTTTTATGGACGTGGTTTTACTTGTGCTCTGAGTCCTATATTTCATGGTGGGTGGAATTAAATAGAATTCGTTTTCTACAGATTTGTTTTTTGAATGCATGTAATAGTTTTAGAGGCGTCATACTATGGTGAAAGCTTTTTGTTTACTTTGTCTGAGCCATTCTATAAACGAACCTTGCTAAACGCACATAATAATAAAATGACGATATTTATGTAAATGGGACAGGTGCCCTTTAAATTAAAATCCATCCTCGGAGTCCGAAGTCCACCGATTATGATGATGCTCTGAGTTCCTGCTCCGTCGGCCTATTATCTTTTCTGCGGTGCTTGTATGCAAAGTTAATTCAATTAAACCAGATGGTCGAATTTTGAATGAACAATATAATACCAAAGTTCTTAGCTTGAATCCCGCTTTTGGCACGTAATTATTAAATTTCTCATTTTCATAACAAAAAAAATTAAATAATAGTTAAAGATTATGGCTATGCTTAAAGTTAAAAGAAAATCAAAATTTTACTTTTAATTTATTTATGTGGTCGTTCAAACGCCACCACTTTTTCGGAATCAGCACCCTCCAAAACGTGCAGAAACTTAAAAAAAAAGTCTCCGTTTCGGGCTTTCGACCACACCTCCATTCTTTCATTACCTTATAATTCAAAATGGTAATTAAAAAAAATCCCGGTTCAGCTTTCGCAACAGCATTTGATTGTGTACTTCATTAACTTACCCCATTTCCGTAGACAGTGTACGCCTCCCCACATGTCACAATAGCCACCAATACTACGATCCACAGTCCAAGCATCCTCGGTTTCTTTTGTGCCCTTGAAATACTTCGCGCCGCCAGCCTCGGAAGTGTTAAAAGTGTGGGGGCGTATTAAACACCACTTGAGTTGAGTGGGTTCCTTTGTTCTTGATCCTTCCAAGACAACGGTGCCAAGAGATACTTGAACGGAGTTACACTTTTACTTAGAGATGGATTGTCAGTCCTATAGAGCTACTGCTAGTTTTGGAATCGCAACTTCCGCCGAAGTATTACTTTGCCATGTTAGCCCTTTTCCCCCAGCTATAGGAATCAACATAACATCGAAATTAAATTATACACATTTGGAACGAAAATGTTATCTAGTTATTTAATTATATATTTTTGATTCAGCAGGTGGCGACACTATTATAAAACTTTATATGTTAATTAAATAACCAGATGTTATTTTCTTTCCAATATTGTTTTAAATTGGTGTTAAGATGATTCCCATACCTAGTGAAAACAGGATAACATGGCATAGCAATTCTTTTGCAAAAGTTGTGTTTTCAAAACTAATGCATTAGCTCCATGGGACTGACAGTCCCTCTGAATTATGTTGGTTTTGGCTCTAAAAACACATTGGTGAATGTCAACCCGGCAGAAGACACATTGAATATTTTATACCCCAAGACTCTTTTAAAGAAATAATTTCCTTACGTATCTGTCTGACTTTTTTCTCAAAGTTTTCCAAACCGTTAGATTTGATTAGAAAGTAACTCGATCAACTTATGCCTGCTTGTTTTTTTTTTTTTTTTTTTTATCAACCCACGTCTTCAAACGGGAGAGAGGATGAATCATTCAATGTGAACTAAATTTCAAGCTGGTTGCACGCGTTTAATCCAGAGACAGATTAGGTGTATACGCCAGAGTGGTATGCATATGAGAAGAATCTTATAGGATGTACCATGTCCATTACCGATTCGCTTAATATTTGGAACTAGTTATTAGTGCAGAAATCTTGAATATAATTAGTTTTCTTCCCATAAAGTTTTTGAATAATTTTTTAATCTATTTTTTATTGAAATTTTTGTTTTTCTTGCAGGACAAAAACAGTTAAACTCTTTTTTTTTTTGTATATTTAAAATGGTTATTTTTTTTATCTTGCAGTTTATATTATAAGATAGTTACCTTAGATTTAGGGTGATCTAAATATTATGTGTTTTAACCTAAATTAATAAATATATTGTTACAATTATGCAAGTAAAATTGGTCACTACAAAAATTCAAAAATAAATATACACACTAAACTAATACTGTATTTTATTTGAATAAAATGATGTATATAATATTTTACAAATATTTGCAATAGCAGGCTATTCCTGATAAAAATCTTAATTACTAGCCATATACACATAGGTTATTAAAGCTGTTATAGGTTATTAGGGTTCCACACTCTAAGAAAAACCTGTACTACGTCATTATGGCTGACATCAACAACTGACTTTTATACAGGTTTTCCGATTTTTGGATTTCTCTTGTTTACTGAGGACCCAGAAAACTGTAGGTTCACCCTCAGGTTTGACAGGGGCTTTACAAACACGAGTAACAGCGGTACTTTAACTGGCAATAAGACTTGCTTCACCCAAGTTATACAATTACTTAAACCCATTCTCTTTTTCTCAACAGGCCATGGAAGCTACCAAAGCTATGGTTCGCTACCACCTCTGGGACAAGCTCAAATCCCACGTTGATCGCGAGAGGCGACTGCTATGTGAACACTGGCTGACCCCGCAATGCCAACAGAACATCAAGGCATTGCTGCAGACCGGCTGGCTTACAGACTGAATTAGCATGGATTTGTTTTAAAGAAAGGCAGAAGCACTTTTATCCCCCTACGTATTGCTCTTCTACTATTTAATATTTATCGCCCGTTTGTTTCCGTTTCTCACTTGTATTTTTCTCAGAATAAAGGACTAGTTTTTTATAACCGACATCGTGTTTGTGGTTTATTTATAAATTAATTGTTGAGAGCTGTTAAGTTTATGGTGGCCTAGGCTAAAATAGTGTTGAGCGTACCAGAGAAAGTTGGTCAAGGATTGATAGTTTTGGTGCAGGACCATGATCTACTGCTCACTAGGCACGGGCCTAGAGCCCCCAAATTTTAACTTCTATTATGCGATATGCTGTGGACCCCAAAATTTTCAGTTTAAGGGGGTATGGGACACAAAATCCTCAAAAAAATTATTATTATCATAAAAAATAACACAAATACTTTAGAATAATTTAAAACAAAAATTTTATTTATATCTGCAGTAGAACGTGAGATGTGTAGTTTTTTGTGTCATGACATCTGTGTTGGCCAACCACGTTTATAATCTTTGCTTCCTCGTAATATTAGATAGGAATAACGTTATCGAATCCTTAGTTGTTCAGTCGGTTTGGAGCGCTTCAGTAAGGAAAGTGATAAACTTCAAAGCTGTTTTTCTCCTTGATTGTGCTTTCGATGATTTTTTGACTTTAAATTGATATAACTCAAAATCTACTGAACATAGAGTGTCAAAACTTTCCACTCATATTTTTCAAACATATATCTTTAATTTGTCTTTAGGGATTAGTTGTAAATAGTTTATTTCTTTATTTATTAATTTTTATAAAAAAAGTGAACCTGTGAAATTATTAAAAAAAACTTCAATAATTTAAAAAAAAAAACTATGGCAAATATGAAAAATCGGTAAAGACAGTTTGTTAAATGCATCTTTCTGTTTATAAAAATGCTAAACATTTGTTTGCCAATAAATAAGTTTTTGACTTATAACAAAAATAAGATGCATCACTTTTTGACACATTTTATTTTTTTTTAAAAATAAATAATAATAATTTAAAACCTTTGACTATCTAAAAGTGTAAGTATATTTAGGATACATTTATGGAAAAAAAATTACATTGATATCTGTAATATTATAGAAAAAAGTTGAAAGTGTCCCATACGTACCCCCTTAATTTTTTCTGGGCCCTTTGTTTTTAGCTTGACTTTGGACTCAGACATTGACCTAACTTGATTGGTTGGATCGATGTTATAAGGAAGCCGATAAAATTGTATAGTAAAAATATAATACGTCGACCAACAAACGCCATTGGGCATCATTACGGGCAATCATAAACATTTTCTGTACAAGGGCCCCTAAATTTTTGTGTGCCTATAGTCAGAATTTTCCTAGATCAGGCCATGGTTTTGGTTGTGGTTGGACTAGACCCATCCAAGGTTCATGACACTACACATTTTTAGGAATCCTTTCACTCTGAAATACCCAAGTTCAACCTCCTACACTCCAAACTAGTCTTTCATACATACACAAAGATAGTCCATTTTCAGAAAAAACTATATTCTAATTAAAAACGCGTGGGCGACTTGACTGGGCACACCGAAGCAGTGAAAGTAACGGTCCAGATCTGCTCCAGCATGACAGTTTCATGAGCTGGAAAGATCAGGAAATCGGAAGTAGGTCCGACACGCCTGGCAGCCCACGAGCTGAGGTGGGACGAGAGAGTTAACCTGCCTGTCAGAAGTCAGTCCGACAGGGTCATGGCGACTAGTAGATATACTCCGCAAGTGGATGATACTTCTTCGTATGTCGGGGGACCACCACCGGTTAGTACTTTTATTTTATATACACTGCTCAAAACAATTAGGGGAGCACTTTGCGTACTTTTGTTTACTCGCCCAGTTCCAACTTCTTATTTTTTATTATAAAAATCTGAAATTTGTGAAATAGATTCATTATGCATCCAGATTGATATGGTAAGAAACAGTAGGAAAAAATCTTAATTTTTAAACTAAAATTTAAGAGGCAAAAAAAAAATTGGAATCATAACATTTGAATAAATTAGAACAATATTTTTTCAAAAAATTTAATTGTAAAAAAAGGTAAAATCAAGTTTCAGATATGGAAGAATGCAAGCGTGAAGAATTTAATGTAAATTTATTTATAAAATTTTATGGGAGTGAATTTTATTTTACCATGTTTTCTTATTTTCTTTTAAATGAAAAAACATTATTTAATTCTTCAAAAGACATGATTCTTCCATCTAACGATAAATAAGTACGAGTTTAACCTTGTGAGAGAAAAAATCGGATGCTGATAATGCCAAATGGAATCATTGGGGCCCAAATGGTTTAAACCAGGCATTCCCCTAATTGTTTTGAGCAGTGTATTTTGTTGTATATTACTGTCTGTGGAGGTGGAATGAAATGCAAACGACTAGGTAATCGATTAGGACAGACAAGGTTGTCTTTAATGAATGGATAACTGCAGATTTTGTTTAATAAAAAGTTCGTTAATGCCCTGTATATGAGAATTGTGCATGCACTTTGTACAAACTGTCGTGGTCCAAAGGCTTGGAAACTTGACTGTGTTTCTAAATAAGACGCTCGTCGCCAAAAAATCCCTTCCAGTTCGATGATAATTCATTTCCTCTAAATGAAACCTCAGACCCTCAACAATTCCTTCCTTTTGAAGAGAATTGAGCATTGCTTTCGACTGACGAGCCTTCCGAGCGCAAACAGTGTTTTCGTATTGTTGTTTGAAATGAAATGTTGCTGAATTGTTTGTAAACAGATTTCTTTTGTCGAGGTAAAAACAACTTCGAATAGACTGAAGAGTTACGGGGCCTTGTCCAGTACTGAACCGTGTACAACAAAGTAATTACTCTGGGCTATTTATATTTAGTCTTACTATTGGTATTAATGGGTATTAGTGCTAATCTCCACAGTACTACCCTTCCAGTTAGTCGGAGGAGGAACGATTGGTGTGATGGTATCTGAAGTTGGTCACAGGACTTAGCACGTTCTTCCACTAAGCTCTTCAAATAGCTAAGTAATATTAAAAAAAAATAATTGAGTTTTTTGTGTCAATGAACATATTACTGACTTCTTTTTAACCCTGCAATGCATGATTTTTTTTTTCATCCCGAAAAAATATATTTAATAATAAAATTATGTGCAAATAAATATGCCACAAATAAAAAGAATATTTTTTTTTCTTCTCCAATTTAATAAATTTCAACTTTTTAAAGTCAAGCAATTTTTTAAAAAAAATCAAATCAATTGTTCAACGGTTCATTTAATAAATAAATTGCAAAGATTAAAAACAATCTATCGTGTTTCCCACGAATCACTTTTCTGTAAACAAGATCTTAGATAAAAATGCATGCCCTGTTTGCGAAGAAGATAGCGGTTATTAGATTTCAAATGTAATCGGAAGTGCTCACAAATTGAAAGCGGAAAAAAAAAATAGCATAATTATTTTGTTTTTCTTTCTCTTATCCTCCTGAACCTGAATTCCATGATGCCAGTAGCTCGTAGTTACTAGACCTTTTCTCCAGTGATGGGTAAATTTTAATTGCAAGAACAATTAAAGATTAACAATTAATTAATTGGTAAATGTAACCACAACAACTAACAATTCATCTATTGTAATTGTGGAAAATTAAAATTAGCAATTATTTAGTTGTTAACTGTAGTATTAACAGTTAATTCATTTTCAATTGTTTTGTTAATTTTAATTTAAAATAACAATTAACCACTTTTTTTATTCGTCTTAAACTTCCACTTTTCCGTCCACTTCTTTTATTCGACTTACAACTTAATTTTCCTAAATCTTTACTCATTTCGATGTAATACATAAAGTTAACTGTTAGTTTTAATTGTTTCATAAAACCACTAAAAAAGTTAGTTGCAATTAACTAAATTGCAAGGTGCAATTAAAAGTTCTATTGTGATTAATTTAATCGTAATTAATTTAATTGCAATTATTTTTAGTCAATTAACAAGATTATTGACAATTTAATTGATTAATACCCAACACCGTCCATAGAGAACGTAATGAATAGATTTCAATATTTATAAGCGGCTAAGATACCTGTGATAGACACCCACACTTAACCTTAACTACAAGGTAAGGTTTGCTGAAAGCCTGCTCTCTAAGCATTGTTAGTATAAAAACTTTAAATACAGTTTAATTGAAATTTTATTTATTTTAATAATTGTATTAAATTTTAATAAAAGCTTTTGTGTAAACTTGCATAATTATAAGTAAATATAATATTGCACTTCATTTTCTCGACATTTCTCATACTTCTAACTATTTACTAACTTTTGACTTTTAATCCAGTTCAATAATTCATATATATATGACTGCAATTTAACCCTTTCAGTCTCAGTGATGCCATTTGGCATCATCATGTTGCTGATAATAATTTTAAAAAATAATAGGGCTGACATATATTGGGATTAATAAAAAATATTGTCGAATTGAAAAAGTTTGAAGAATCAAATTATGTGCTTTTTGATATATCATAAATAGTTATAGACGGTCTGAAAAAAATCTAAAATGATGATGATAAATTGTCATTGGGACTGAAGAGGTTAAATTTGAAGTTTCGTTTAAGGTGTCTACCCATCTTAAAACCCCAGGGAAGTCATGGAATGTTGTGAACTATGATAGGAAAATTTTCATTTTTGGGTGAAAACCCCTCCAAGCATTTTCATCCATATGTTCGCTTCTTTATATGGATGTAAATATAAAATTGTGTACTTTTAAATTATTAATTCTATATTAAAGTAAAAAAGTTTTAATTCATTAAAAAAATCATTAAGTCGATCTTTTATTGAATTAAAATCTTAACTAGTAGTTTGATTTTTATATTTTTTTAGAAAAAAAAGGAAACTCATTATTAATAATTATGCCCAAATGCTTTGCATTTTTAACTTCAAGGTTCGTTAAACAAAAAAAAACAGCTTAGGCAGACTGGAATTGTAATATTATAATGTGTATTTTTGCACATTTATTGAATTTCAAAAACTATCTGTACTACGAATATGTTTTATAAAAAGTTGCAAAGTGAAAAAGGCATTTTCGTACAACTTGAATGTGTAAATGCATGTTCAATTGTACTCTGATTTAGCTCTATTGATAAAAATAATAATATTTGATTAAAAATACATAAAAAAAAGGTTAAAATTGTGTAATAAACTGTTTCTTGTGGTTTTTATCTACTTTAAGCACAAGGAGTTCACATTCTTAGCTCTTGTCGCATCAAACGACTTTATGAAGCGATATAAATAAACTTTTAAAAGCTATGACTTGAGGTTTTTAGTATGGAAAACCTGGAAAAGTTAAGAAAGTTTTAAATTGTTCACTCTGTTCAATGTAATTACAATATCCATTCAAAATGTTTTAGCTGTTATTTGTTTAGCCAACTATTTTATCCGTGAAGATTTTTATCAAAAATAGTATATTATTGGCATTTGAGCTATACCAATAGTTTTAGATTTGGAATATGTGAAATATATAGTTTTGGAATATAACAAAAACAACGCCCCGCCGTATTCTAAGTTAAGGTTAAGTTTGAATAATCGTCACACTAGAGCTACACGAGGGCTATTGGCGACGGGCGTCGTATTTTAGAACCATAGTCAAGTGACGAGCCGACACCTGAATAGGCACCCAACGCAACCGTTAAGGGCCCGCCATATTCTAAGAGAACATCCACGCCCCTTTATTCGCTGCCATGCGAAAAAAATTGAATATGCGTGACAAAGCGTGACGCCAATGCGAATCCTCCAACTGTGAAGACAAGAAACTGTTAACAAGGGTCGGTCCAGTTCGCAACTAATAAAGGCTTCAAATCCTTTGCACATGTGTCAGATACGCCTATCTTCTTCAAGGAAGTGATCAAACTGACATTCAAAATTTATTTTTAGTTACATGTTTTGGATATTTTTTCAAATGTCACTATCCATTTCCCCTTTGGTATTATGAATATGGTCTTTCCAAAAATTATTTTTGATTCATACTAATTGTATGAATATTCATATCAATTGTATGAATCAAAAATAAAACGTAAATTACATGAAACACTACTGCCCGTTGTTAATCTGAAAGTTTATCCAAATGAACCACAAAATTGCCCTAATGCATACACCATGCGAAAGACATTCCGCGTCCCCACTCTCAATACAAAGTAACCTTTACAAGTGGCTCAGTGGCTGAGAGGTTAAACGTATCCGCCTCGTAAGCCCAAAATCGTGGGTTCGAGCCCCGGCTGAGTCGACGTATTTTCTGGATGGGAAAATCTTGGGCGTGCATGTCATATGATTATACGGCATGTAAAAGATCAATGGGAAGCCTTTTGGCTTGGGTTCTCTCGGAAAAATTAAATATCGGCATACTTTACATTCCACAGAGAGGTCAGATTCATTGCAATCTGGGCGTCAAAATTGGTAGCGAGAGTCGCCTATATGGTACCGCAAAGAAATTTCTCTCAGTTCTGAGGAGTATGCCGAGTCTGAAAAAGGCGATTAGAGAAAAAAAAACTTTACAAGTGGCAGAAGATAATTTATATTGTATGACAATGAATTTGATGGTCATATTTGATTAGCTCATTAGAGCAACAACAACATAACGGCATACTAACATACTCAACTCGATAGCAAAAATTCAGAAGAGTCGAATCTCGTTAGCTACAGTTACTTATGAAGCCTATACCTATGGAGAGGCAGTCAAAATTTTTTATACACTTGGATATTTAGTATTTTCAAATTTCTTAAAAACTACTATACACATATTGCTTTTATTCTAAACATATACATATTTTTTGTAACTGTTATTTTACGAAAAATCAGGTATTTATTTGTCTCCAGCTTGTGTCCTTCAGTAAGCTTATAAAAAGCATTTTCTTACAATTTAATAGTTACCAGTAGTCTTCTTATAAACACACTTATTTTTTTATATGTGTGCATAATTAAGAGTAACATGAGATTTACGTTATGAGTAACTTTTTGCACTTTTTTACAGTGCTCTTCTGAAGTTATTTAGTGTTTTATGGTTATGTCAAATGCTAGAACTGAAAGGAAAGTTAATTGATTAAAACTGTAATGACACGAATTCACTTAGTTGCTTTTACCTAAAAATCACTTCTTACATTACAGTATATATTGCATTTTTTTCTTCTTTCAGGCCTACACCAAGGGCTTTTCTGCCAAGATCCAGTATGTCCGTCTCGCAGCCAAGACAATCGTGTGTCTCATCGTCCTCATTGGAGCATTTGTACTCTTAGCGGCTTATATACATTCCACAACTCCGTCTTGTGCATGTCCGGTAAATAAAAAAATTCCAATACCATAACTCTATGTACCCATGCGGAGGGTAAGAAGTCCCCAACCCCAGTTCATCAGTTGCTAGTCTTCCTAGAATTATTGTTTTTGGTTTTCAATAGACCAACAACGAAAATTTGGTTCTATGCAAGCAACGAATATCCTTATTAACTTCCGATTTCAATTCGTATTTGGAACCAAAACTATTTCCATTAAAAAAAATAATAATTGTGTGCCACACCCCATAACTTTGGACATTATACACCTTACTTATTACAACTATGGTTTTTTCTCTCATTTTTTTCAATATTTCTCTTATTTTTGTGGCTAAGGATGAATTCAGCCAACGTTTAGATGCCGAACCTTTGATTGCTGAGCCAAGCACTAAAACAGACTTCAAATTGCACATTGGTGAAGATCTCAGGGTAAGAAGTTTTAAATTTGCTTTACGTAGTTTTTTTTTTTATAATTTGGAAATTGTTATTATTTAAATAACTAATATTTTTAAATTACTTAACCACAGCCGGAAACAATAACTATCTATCTTGTTATCTTTAATATTTTACTAAGAGCTGCACACATTTTTAATAGATTACACGTCATTTTTTGCAATTCAACCCTTTAGTGTCTGAGATAATTATACCCCATATCGTGTTCTACTTTTTGAAAGTAAGAAAAAAATATTTTAGTAGAATTTTTTCGAAACTTTTAACTTCTTACATTCAAAATGAAATAACTATTTGAAAGTATGAAATACATTTTATAAGAAGTTATTGACGCTTGCTTCACCGTAAACTGCCCCCTAATACATTGGCTCTCTGATTAAGGATTAGTTATAGGACCTAAAAAGTGTTAATCCATACTTTATATTCCTTGACGTTCTTAGACTGATAAATTGACGAGCAAAAGCCATCAGGGTCTTTAAAAGTACCATTTTAATTAGATTAGTGCAGGGAAATAACTATCAATGTGAATAGTTTGGAAAAATAAAGTCCACATATGAACTTTATTGTGTTTATATCTGACCTTTAATAAAGTATAGAAATACTTTACATGTAGCTCAAATGCGTGTCCACTGTGAAAACTCAGATTTTTGCCATTGTTAAATGTTAACACCTGATATAAATGTGTTCACCAATTTTGTGCTTAGTTATGAAAAGGTTAAAACTGAATTCCGAAATGAGCAAATAATAGGACTTTTAGTTGTCCAGTCCATATATAGAGAATTGGAATAAATTTAATGGTATTCCTTTCTTGCTCACTTCCTTTACCAGCATATTTCACAACATTGACGTATATTTTTTTATTTACGTATCATAACAATGAGTCCTTTCACAAACTCCAGCTTACCAAATCCAAATGTCCTGTGACGCATTCCCGTTGTCGAATAAGTGTCACGGGCGTACAAGGGGAGAACAAGGCACCGACACAATTGAATATTCTGGTGGACTTACAAAAGAAGTGTTCCAACTTTGACAGACGCGCGTATATAAGTCTAAATACCACTGTCGGATTTCATGGACTTGTAAGGAAATTCACACTTTAGTTCAAAGTCTAATTTATGTAATGGTTAGGTCTGGTAGAATGGCATTTTCCAATGGTTCTTATTCCAAGGAGTGCCTGAAAACTAGCTTAGAAAGCTAAAATAAAAGCTACGAACACATTACTAAATCAATAATTTTTAAATACGGGAACTAATTTATGTTGTAAAGAGGTACACCATTAAGTTTCACTGAGTATTTGCATAAAACAATTTAAATATGGTGCATAAGGGGATTTTATCAAAAACCTAATTTTTACGCAGAATTTAAAGATCTGCCTGATTTAGTCATACATTTTTATGGATCAAAGCAGAAAACGACCGGCATCTAAGTTAGTGCAGGATGTGTACAGGATCGATTCAGTTAATTCTAGAGGGGAATTACCCAGTCGTGGGCAAGTAACCCCTTTATCTATAAAAATGATTTTGACCATTATTTAAAACACTCAATAACTACAACCAACAAAAAAGTCTACAAAAGTATGAGCAGACAAAGTTATTGAGTCTGGAAAAAAAAACTGGTCCCTATCACAAATCATTTGTGGGATTACTTTTCCCTTTTACTGGCGCAAATCTTGCCGAGCGGAATTTTTGGTGACTAACATAATTTTCTGTCGGCAAAAGACAGCGTACACAGCCAAAGGTTATCATTGGAAATATTCTGTTTGGCGGCGGTTGTACATTTTTGTTGACTTTATCGCTTGCGCCCGTGAAATTAAAAATTATCAATTACTAAACGACAGTATCTGCGAACATGTGTTAGGCTTTCAATTAACAGAGTAAAGTTCTTTATATAATTATCATTATTACAATAAATATTATTCGATGTATGATAAAAGATGACAACTAAATATTCCAATATTAGTAATTATAATTTAGTCAGATATTAATTATTAGTAATTATAATTTAGTCAGATATTAATTATTAGTAATTATATTTGTTGGATAATTAACGATCAATTAATCCTGGAGAGCAGTTGTTTCGCATTCATTGGAACTTATTAACAACTCAATTCAAAACACGGTCAAATGACTAGGCCCACATCAGAGTGGGCTTTCAACGCAGCTTATAATGACTTAGTTGGTCTTTGGTGGTGGAAAATCACAATACTCCCCTTTCGGTCCTTGATATGTGTCATAATATTTTTAAAGGTTCGGAGTATGAGACTATGGAGGAAAATTCTCAGAGCCGATTGCTAGAACATAGTGGAAGAAGATCGAAATAATCTCCAGAGAATAAGTTTATATGAGTATGTAATTACAATTAATTGATCGTTAATTATCATTAAATGGTTGTTTTTAATTAAAATTAGTTATTGTTAGGCATTCATTCTGTTGCATTCATGAAAGTAAGTAAGTTCCATCACAGTAACGGAAGATAATCTTTTGTTTTTAATAATTTAACGCATATTAACTATTATTAGCTTTATAAGCTTGGAGTTCGTAAGGCGGCTGTACCTTTAATAATAGTTACATAAAGCCATGATATGGTTATATTTCTTAATTTTATGGTTTGTGCTAAATTGCCAAGAAATGAAACTTGGCTATTTTTTTCACCTTTTTTTTGTACATCAACAAAACTTGATACAGATAGAAAGCTTATTTTAATTTTGATAAATCTCCAAAAGTCGCCAATAACAGATCTGATCCAAGCCATTCATTATCTTTATCCAAAAAGTTAAACAATTGCCAACTATCCAATTTGCACCAAATGAAAACAGATCGTAAAAAAAAATTAACAGTATTTGAAACATTATTATTTTTTTTTTAAAATCTTTTTGTCTAATAAATTTTTTTTTTTTTGCGATTCTCGTTTTTGATTTTTCCCCTCAGCAGGCAGTTTTTCCTTTATTGTTCCTAAAATCTGTAAAAGTGCTTTCTCCTTGTTAGTCCACACCTTGTTGGGAAGATGATTTGACCAAAAAAGGGTATCGCTACTCGATTCTGTAAAAACTTTCTCATCATGTTTCCCTTAACATATATTACTTATGGAATTCTTTTTATTACACAGTGAGCTTGTATTTCAAATATTGTTTATGTAAAGTTAATCTATAAATTAAGTATGCATTATTGTACAAAATACGATTTTATTTATATCTTAAGAACTTCTTTCGCTCTTACTTTTTCGTTGTTCATATTTTGCGTTGATATGTTAAGAAAGTAATTTTGGCGACATAAAGGGACCGCATATGTTTAAATAACTATAATCTCAGATTGTATCGATACTTTTTCGTTATGAACATATCTTATTAGATTGTTTTATTACTCTATCATTAAAAAACGGGCAATTGTTGAAAGCAGTGTTGGTTACTGTTTGTTTACCATGCCCCCTAGTAGTACAAAATATACTCCAATCACATCTTTTGATATCGAGTTGATATTGAAATATCAGTTATTTAAAGGATATCAAATGACCTTAAGCGTGCTACTCAATATTAAATATTTATCAGAATTATATAAATATTTATCAGAATGTCGGTTTTAACAACATAAATTATCCGCTGTAATGGATTATTTATTAAGAGTAAATAATTAATCATGAAATATTATTCTACAATATCCAAAGAAGAAGAAAAAATTTTTGTTCATAACACAACCGCAGGCATATTTGTTTGTAGTCCTTTTTTTATTTACAGAATTAAAATAAATAGAAAGTAGATTTTGACAGTTACGCATGAGGCTGACCACCTTACCGGCACCGCCCAGAGCCCTATGTTACGAAAGCTGAAATGGACACGGCAGGCTTTGGTCCAGTAATCTGCTGTTGCGAAAAGGAGTTTAATGTTAGATTTGGACATCGTGGAGACATCGTGGACTGTGGTTCTGATCTAAACGTTTGATTTTGACAAATTGTGGGTTTTTCCGTTAGAAAGGTCTGACATCGCATACTTTTCTTTTATACTTTTTATCCGTCCGTCTGTACGCTTTTCCGTCCGCTCTCTTATAAGAACATTAGGGGCTTTTGTCTGACAATGTAGTAAGATCGACATTTACTCGTTCATGTCCCTTTTCGCAAGCAGCTCCATTCCGTGACGGGTCGCATTGTCGTACGAAAGTCTTAAAAAATAATTGCGAAGTTTCCTTTTTCTTTTCTGTCGAAGAAACATGACTAATTGGAGCGGAGAGTCAAAAGTGGATTCGGCCCGGGAAGCAAGTGGGTCGGTCAGAACATGGAGGGTGTACGAAATCATATTGTACCTGCACGAGATGTACTTATTAACCCTTTCAGTCCCAAAAATTTACTACACTACAGAAACATCTGATATTCACAAAATAAGCTTATTTTAGATCAAATATACGAATTCCATAAGAAAAAAAAATCCATTTAAATTTTTATATGGTTTTTGAAACAATGCCAAAATTCTTTAACTGTGGAAAACAGCAAAATAAAAAATATACATATTACCTAAAAACACTTAGAGTTATATATTTTAACGTATCTGACCATATTATCAAAAAAAAATTAGTAATTATTTAAACCGAAATAGTTTAAATTGTGCTTTAAATATGTGGAACTGAAGTGAACTTATCAAAAATCAGGAGAAACGCTTGTTGACTATTTTCTAAATAAAAAAATAGTAGTTCTGACTTCGATTGAGATTAAAGTAAAATTTTGTCTGATAGAACAAAGTGTGAAGAATCGAATGATGTGTGTTTGGATGTCATAGCGGGACATAAACATTTTGAAAAAAATATTGAAAGTGATGATGCCAAATGGCATCACTGGGACTGAAAGGGTTAAAATGCGTAATATTGAAATTCTTCATTAGGACAGGACTAAGAAGAGTAAATACTTACTGTATGCCGCCCCGGTGGCTTAATCGTTGGGATGCTGGCCTTTGGAGCTGCTGGGGTCGGGTTCGAATCCCGGTCAGGCATGGGTGTTTGTGACCGTCAATAAAAATGTCGTTATTTGCCTATGTGTTATTCCTTTCTTTGTGACTGTAAAATTTCTTTCTGTGTCTTGTCTGTCCCACTTGACGAAAGCTTATAAGCGTTTCTCTGAACAAGCACACAGGCTGGAATATATATGTATCATACCATACCATATCCTCAGAACAGGACTCTGTTACTTAAATACTTACTGAATTTCTAACCGGAAAACAACTAGGCTCCTAACAGTAAATATCATCAACAACCGTTTCTACACTAGATTTATAACCTTAGAAAAAATTCATTTAGTTATAATTTAAACTTCTTAAAGCTAAAATCAACTAATTTCCTTAATATTCTTTTGCAAATTAACTTATATTTATTGCCTGCTCGATTTATTTGTAGTTCAAATGATAATTAAATATTTATTAATAACAAAAATAATAAAGCTACTCCAAGTTATTGATGCATTAAAAAATAAGAAATGTAAATTAAAAACTAAGCAGAATTGTATGCAAAATATGCCTTGCCGCTTTCTCGGTAAACAATTAATGAACAATCAAAGAATCACATTGCGCTACATTTTGTGACGTCATACCAAATTAATTCCTGGAAAAAATATTTTCATTCAAATTTTTTTAAATAGAGTTTCTCATACCATTGTTGATTTGGCAAGAGAGATTTAAATCAATCAAAATTGAATTTCAGTGTTAATTCAATGGGAAATTCGCCGACAGATAGTAAATTTATATCAGTCCGAACGCCGAACGTACAGACAGGCGAACAAAAACGAAAGTTGGGTATCTGAGGTCACAGCTTTTTAACAAAAAAAAAAAAAAAAGAAGAAGAAGAATTTTTAAGATCCAATGGATAGCACCTATTTTGGAATGGGGGTTCGGATAGACGGACATCGACCGCATATGTCAATAACTACTTTTTTTTAATTAAAAAAGGAAAAGTATGCAAAAAATATTCATAACCAATACCGGTTGTTTTAAATAAAAAAAATTTTTAAAAAAAATTCAAAATTAAATTACCTAAAACCTAACCAATAACCTAATCTAACCGACCAGAATAATTTATGAGAAGACAGTAGAAGCAAAGCGTTCTATAGTAGGGTAAAGACTATGAACCTACCAACTGCACCATGGACCAACACGGAGACAATATAGGGTGGCATGTGGGGTCCGATGGCCGGAGTGGTTTGGATCGCAGGTCATATCGCCATCAGTCCGCGAGCTGTAACGGGTGAGGCTTCGATTTTCGCCTTTGCCCTGAGTGTACTTCTTTTCTCAGTATAAAAATTATAAATTAACTAACACTTTTGCCACTCTATTCGATCTCCGTACTGAGCCACGGTTACCGATGGCAGCTCAGTAAGGGTCGTTCCTCTAACCTACTATAGAACTATATGTGTAGAAGAAAGGATGCGTTTCTATAATTTTGGCAGTAAAGAGGTTAAAAGATGTATAATATCTAATCTATATATTTTTGATTTGATTTTTCAGAAGGCAAAAAACAAGCAGCATTTGAACTGTTTAGTTGAAAAGAATGAGCAAGTTTTGGATGCTGAGCCACCCAGAGTAAGACACTATTATGAGTTAAAGTAGAATAACTAACTATAAGAAATAGCAAACTCCAACTATTCTTAAACTAGTATAAAAAGCGTCATTGCTTTATTTAAAAACTTTTGACAATGATTCACTTAGTTTTAAATAATGTATATATTTAGCTAATAAAATGTGTTTAATTGTTAAGATGGTAAAAGGATATTTGTGAAAAACACGTAAACCTATTTAATAAAAAGTATCGACTTGGGCTTAACAAAGGGCTAAATTTAATTTCGCACCTTCTTGACTGAAACCGGATTTTAAAAAATGTATCTTTATTCTTATCTTGATTTTTTAAAGAACTTAATTTGAAACCATATTTTCTAATTTGTATGTTCCATTTAAATGATTGGTATTAAAATTTTTATGCTTTTTTGATGTAACTGTTTATATATACGTGGCTGTTTAATAGGGCCAGGGAAAACTATTGGTCAAAGATCTACAAACTCTCATCACCTGTACCTCTGAGCCAGGTAAGACGGACACTTTATATATATATTTTTTACTTATGAATTGTATTTGATTAAAAAGCTTCAATTAATATTGTATTAATAATTTATAGAATATAGTTTAGAAGAGTTTAGATACATAACTATTTTTGCTACTTATTAAAATGTGATTCTGTAATTTGGAAGGACTTTTTAATGTACCTACAAATTAAATAAAAGTAGCTATGTAGAGTATTTTAGTTAGTGAACTTCATAGAAATTTAGCAAAAAGTTTCTTTTAAAACCTTTCTAACAAAAGAAAAACCTTGTTAACTTTATTGTATTTAGTAAAAATGAACAAAGCCTATGTTTAATAAATTATAACAATGAATATACATTAAAAATTTCCAAAGATCTAACAAAAAATTATTTTTAGGTAAAAAGAGGATGAAAAGATCAGCACCATGCGAGTGCCAATGTGCTTGCTGAGTAAAGCACAAAAAACAAGAACTCAAACAAGGCATTTTGAAGCAATGCATGCACTGTATACTATCAGATCTTAAAGTCAAGTAATTGACAGTTAGCAGATTTTATTATATAAATGAAGTCATTCTAGTTGACTATTCTTAAACACAAAGAACAATTATGGCTAAAACTATTTGCAAAGACATAAGTGAAAATTTGTTAACATAATTGGACATAACAGAAAGACATGCAAGTAATTAAAGGTATTCCTCTATTTTTAAATTGAATACTGGAATTCCCAAATTTTCTTAAAGGAAGTAAACATCAAAAGCGTTTTGTATTACTAATACTTCCACTACTAAAGGTCTAATTTAAATTGTAAAATATTATGTAGAAGTATTTTTTCTGTATTACAATTCTTAAATTGGTATAATCATTGCTTGTTAAAATTGTAACACATATTAGTTTTGGCTTTTACACTTTGAATGAAACTGTTAAAAGCCAAAACAAATTTGTTATAATATAAATTGGTAATTAATCTTTGGGATATTTGTGTAATTATCTTTCTTTCAACTATCTGAAATGAAAGTGTACTTAAAATTTCCAATTCAATAAAAACGGCTACTTTGAATCTGTTTATCCAATATTCTGAAAGCGGCAAAGCACTATATAAAAATTAGTACTCATACAACTTTTTTTTAATATACAAGGTATTTAAAAATTAAAAAATATGTTCTGTGTTTTCAATGAAATATCTGCACATGAATTTGATAATAACCCAATAAATTCAATAAAATATTTTTAGAAAGTGCAAATTATTTGAATAAAAGACTAATAGTGTATAGATAGATTATATACAATAATTTGTTTAAAAAACGCATTTTAGGAAAAAATTAAACAAAAATATTTTTTATGCAATTTTTTTTATTGAAAAACTAATTTTCATTTAAAATATTTCAAAACACGACAGTATATTATCTGTATCAAAAATATAAATAACTTATAGTACAAAACTAAGTTTCATTTTAAATATATTTTTAAAACTCTAATTTCTGTTCAATATTTAAGTAGTAATAAGAAAATTCAGTAAGAATTTGATACCTACTAATATGTATTTCAAAGTTCACAAAGAATTTCCATTAAAATTTACATAATTATAAGAATGACAAATAAAAAAAAATCTATATTTTAAGCAATAAAAATCCCTTTAATCTTTAAAATAAAAAGCAAAACGAACCAAGCACAAGAAAGAAACACAAAAATTAAGTTATAAACTAACCATTTACTAAAAAGTACAACATTTTAACATTTGTAATATTTATGAATGTTTTCTAAAAAGGGTTCAATAAAATATTTTTAAATAAATAAAATCTCTTTTCAATGTGTGTTTTCTTATGGCACATTTAACAGGCACACTATTAGTAATGAATCTTAAATGTTCCTTACAAAAAAGCCATTACAATTTTATCAAATTTACGTTTATAATAGACAATATTTTCATTTATGAAATAACAATTTTTATATTAGTTGCATTAAAAAATATAGAGAGAGCAGTTAAGTAAAACCGAAAAAGTTTAGGAACATACTATAATTTATAAAAATTGTCCTCCATGCCTTCTCCTTTCTTACAATCAATTTAGATTTTAAACTCAACGAACACAGATATATAATTGACCGGCAATCAAACATCTAACCAGAAACGATCAGATGATCTCAATTTTTAGATTTTTGTGTGAATAATCTCAAAAGAACTTCCATCCATTCATTAATTATATTTGATCTTAATAAAAGGCATTAAACTTTACTTATTTTACATAAAAATATATTACATTTCTAAAATAACAAATATGGCAGTGCTGAGTACGACAAAAAGTTAAGGAACCCCTACAATTTAAAATAATCCCACAACCCATATATTTAACAATCAACACTATTAAATTTTGTACTTGAGTGGATATATCAAAATGCCCAACAAATCAAACAAATAATCAGCGACACCTTTTCTTGTAATGGATCTCACAGCTTGGACTTTCGTGTGAAGAACCTCATAAGAGCTTCCATGCAGTCGGGGGATTGCCATCGCTCGATCAGCCTCTTACATTCGAGATCGTTGATTTGGTGCAGGATAGGTTTCTCCAGGCCCCTTGACAGTTCTTTGGAGAAGATCAGGGACTGGGGATAAACAAAGATAGTTTACTGATCTGCTTTGGTTGACAGTGATAAGGCTACTATGTAATTTACTATACTAGGAATAGGTAGAGTGGGATCTAATTTAAAACATACATCAAATAGTTGTAAGTATCTATACCAAAGTAGGGTTCAAATGTACTTTTGGCCTAGATGCCTAACTAGACTTTTTTTTGAAGAAAACATGTCCTAACCACTAGGCCATCCAACACATTTTTTTAAATATGAAAGAAGACAATAGTTGTTTAAACTAGGGCCTAATAAAAATAATTTGTTTATGTTAACCCTCTAATGCATAAATTTTTATTTTCATCCCAAATCAAAATCATCAAAAATTTATATGTATCTTTAATACTCATACATTATGGGAAAAATGCTGAAAAAAATTTAGCTGCATTACAATTTAATTTTTCCATGCTACAAAAACCAACTACAAAATTCCACTTTTGATAATAATGACAAGAAAACTGCTAAATATATTTCAAAATAATCCTTTTTACAATATTTAATTTTTCAAAAAAAATTTATTTGTATTAAGTACTAATATTATTTTACTTTGAATACTGCCAAAAACGTAATTTCACAACAGTTAATAACCTCACTCTTTAATTTTGAATAAACTTTACTACTGTCATCAATGAGCAGGGCCATAAGGCCCCCCTTAGGGCCTTAGGGCCTATTACTTTTTTATGCTTAAATAATTTCGTTTTTTCTAAATAAAAAAAACTAAAAAAATTCGGATGAAACGCTTTGTTTTTTTGCCCAATTGCTTTGTTTTTTATTTTGCCCATGTGAGTTAATTGATCAAGTTATTGTTTGGGAAGCCTATTAAGGTTGTAGCAAAATGTTTAATTCATGGGTCATATAGCACCATCTTAATATCAGTACATATTGAATACTTTTCCGTCGTAGGGGCCCCCAAAATAGGTTGTGCCTATAGTCTGAGATTTCCAAGAGCAGGCCCTGTCTATGAGAGTTATTAGTAACTAACGCTTCAAAATGGAATGGAATAGATGAAAAAACACAAATTTGTCGAGAGGGAGCTCTAATTTAATACAATAAAGTGGATTATGTTACTCGTTGCCAAACGGCAACAATATGCATTAGAGGGTTAAAAGCAGTTTGAGAGAAGTGAAAAGAGTCTTGAAAAAAATAAACGCTTAAAGTGATCAAAATAAGTTTAATAATTAATTGTTGTTGCATATTATGATGTTAACACAAACATACTAAACATACACTTTCTGTTTCCATGTTCATCAAAATATACACAATATCTACCAATTAATTAAACCATCTTGAAAATGTATAACAAAGAACTAAAAATTTTTTTTCGGAGGAACACATCAAACTTTATAAATAAAACTTATTTTTTCTAAATCAAAAGAAATATTTCGAAGCTGTACTCACCTGTTTGGATGCCTCCGAAAGAAAAGCCAACTTTTCTTGAACATTTTGGTGAAATGTGTTAAAAGGGAACACTTCCGAAACCAAGCCTAATTCTTTAGCTTCTGTTGCATTGAACTTTTTATTGAAAAGAAGGATTTCATTTGCCTGAAAATATTTCCTTCATTTAAAAAAGCATTTACTAACAATATATATTCTAGCTTTTACATTACTTTTTTAAGGTAAAAAAGAGGAATACATTACAAACTATCAGTGTTATTCTACTTTTGAAACAAGCAACAGAGGCAAGTTTTAGTAAATACCTACAGTTGTAACAAAGTAACAGAAACGAAAAATCTTTTTAAATGAAATTTCTTTGTAATTTGCTTCAAAGCTATCGTAAATACAGATCTACATATTTAATAAAAAAGCTTATAAAATCTTACTTTAGAATATCCCATGATTTTGGGGAAAGTGTAAGTTGAGCATCCTTCTGGAGATTGACCCAATAAGCTGAAAGGTGTTTGGAAAGTTGCCTGCAAAATTGATGGTTGCATTATTTTATGCAAGTTACAGTTGAAAACTTTTAAGATTGAGTTATTTTGAGCCCCATTTCTTTTTCAGTTAATTAGGATTGTTTAAATACTTGAATTCACTACTTCAAAAGTTTTTGAACTATTTAAATGAACTCAGAATTAAAATTTAACAAAAAATAAGGTAGGCTTCAAACCTTAAATGAAAATGGCTAGGAGCAGGTAAACTGCACCATAACAATGAATTGGTTCATTTTTAACATGAAATATACAGTCATTTAGTATACTTTCTTTTAGGTTTAAGTCATTGAGTGCTTATAATAATGGCACAAGACATGAGTCTAGTTAATGCAATTTACCTGCCCACGGCAGAAAAATCCACACCAATATTTGCATAAATAAGAAAGTAATTTTTTGACCTATAACTTTATTAAACAATGAAATGCATGTTTGATTTTAAAAAAGGGCACCTTTTACCAACATGTAATGTCATTTTACAGAAAGGAATTATTAATACAGTGAGGCCAAGAAATATATCTGCGTCACTCTATGTTAAGTTGTTGTGGGACCTGCTATAGTTATGGTTAGAAAAAAATGCAGCAGGTTTATAAGACTGTATATTCTAGAGTAATGAACTTAAATTACCGTATCTGAAGCATAAGCCACATCACAAAGTCCCAATAATGTAACTGGAATACCAACAGCAGGGCCATTGACAGCTGCTACTAGGACTTTAGGATGGTCTATGAATGCTCCTACAAATTCTCTATACAAAAGAGATGCAATTAAAATATATATATGTATCAGTGAAATACGAAAATCAATGCTTGAGCTTTTGAGAAACAAAACCTGAACTATGACAGATTTATTTAAAAATCAAACTAATAGGCAGTGCTAGAAGTGTGGGTAGATGCAGTGTCCTACTTCTTATGAAAATGACCTGGGATCCTATACTTCTAGTACAACTTCAGTCCATCCCCTACTTTTTTTATATGTTTTCTAGCTGCTATGCACTAAAACGATTTTTTTAACCCAATTATCATTTTAGATTCTTGTTATGACATTTACACATGCTAACAATTGCAGCTCATTCTGCAACAGCTCTAATTATAAACACAATGAGGTATTAGTAAAAATACATCTTATGTTTATATTATACCACAAAGTAAAAACAAGTGTGCACAAAATGCATAAAAAATTTTTAATAAAACTCTTGTCCAAGAGAAAGAAATAGTAATTTTTAAAGGGGGGGGGGCAGGGTTTCTGAAGAGCATTTTTTTAGGTACTGCATGTTTTAGTTATAATTTCATTAACTAGTTTCATTTTCATTTAACTCTCTGAGGGAAACAGGCGTATATACTTGCCATACTGCCAGATTTTTCAGCATTACATATAAATTTTTTAATTAAATTTTCAAATTTTAAAAAATTAAAGAATTTAGGATGTGACGAATACCGAATAACGAATATTCGGCCAAAGTCTTAGCCGAATATTCGACGTACCTAAACCAGTTTTACTTTTTAAAACTGGTAAACCTACCTATTCCAATTTTTAATTTTATGTGGGATTTAAGTAAGTTGTATTTATTATTCATCTATTTCAATTCAACATTGTGTGTATAAGTACACTATAACACAATAACTTTGATACAATATAACTATTACATTTTTAATTAAAGCAACACACAATATAGAAGTACTTGTTTGCTATTAATACAAGCCATTTAGAAAGTGTAACTTAAATAAAATCACAACATGAATACACAAGTATAAAAACAGAAGTAGGTGGATCCGATGTACAATGAAAATTAGAAAAAATAGAAAAAATTGTTCCTCACAATATTATTAAACAATTACAAAATTTTTTGTTATCTTTTAGTGAAACAAATTTCAATTGTGATAGATACAGTAATTATTGTTTATTTAATACAACTTAAGTAGAGCTTGATTTAACATTATAAATAACAAAAACTAAAGTATTTGAGTCAATAAAAAAAGAAAACAAGTCCTGTTAGGGAATTGTTCAGTGTTTTAGATTTTTTCGAAGATAACATGAAGAAATTTTTTTAAAAAAATAGTTTCACTATTCAGCCAAATAGTAAAGCAATTCGACAAAACCGAATATTCGGCTAAAGAGGCCGAATATGCCGAATACTGAGTAGTAACCGAATATTCGGTGCATCCCTAATTAAAATTTTAATCTAATGCATTGTAAACAAGTTTACACTTCAGTCAATTAAATTAGCTTATTCCTCAGAGGGTAAAATTAAGGGGAAATTTCTTAAAACCTTACTGTAAAAGAATTATAATATATCTTCGGACTTTATACAAATTATGATATTTTAAAAGTTTTTCTTACTTTAATAACTCGGCAGCTTTCACAGCAGCTTCAGATAAATCACCTGATATTTGACTGAAATTACTTAAATCATTCCCGCTGCTGTAATAATCCCCTTTTCCTACAATAAAAAGCTCAATTTTAAGGGATTTGGTTAACATTATTTTAGAGCTATCAAGGAGCATACTAAGCATATTTTTACAAAAAAAAATGTGCATTAAGTAGATTGTTTACCACAATAAAGTTTTAATCAATTAAATTTAATGCTAAGAACAATACTTACTACTACATGCAAGTTAATATGGAAACCTGACTGACATGAATAAATTATTGATTTCATACTTTGGAGGGTAACAGATAAAACAGAGATCTGAGGTGTGGCCAAATTTCATTTTTATTTGCAGTTTTACTTTTAACCTTTAAAAGACCAATTTGAGAATCTCATTAATAATTTAAAACTAAATAATTAAAAGTTAACTTTTAAGCCTTACATAACTAGCAGTATGGTCCCGTCTTACTGGAAACCCGTTTACTTCGCATTGCTTCCTTTTAGAGGCATGCTTACTTGCAAAAATGCACTCAATATGTAAACTAAATTCAATTCGTGTTGGTGCAAGCGCACTTAAAAAAGCAAACACGGATGAAGCAGCCTTAGGGCGAGGGCATATCTCAACCAAACTCAAACAATCAAACTAATAGAGGATGGTGTCAAGCCCCCGTTTCCGCCCGGTCCATGTATTTTCAAGCCCTGTCATGGTCCCGCAATCCCACGTGGATGACGTTTTTTAACTAATTATATTAATTAAAAATCACAATCAAATATGAAAAACTAAGCCTCAGGTGCACAGGTAGGTATTAAAAGGAATCTGTATTAAAAATTTCGAATTTTTTAGAGCAGTCTAAGTAGGTCTTTTGCGATCCACAGACACATACACAGACAGACTCTTTCTTTTATTATTATAGATTTAAGTGTTTTTATAGGATTGCATAGTTAACTGTGGATTATTATTAAATGTTTATATAGTTTTAAGGTGAAGCATTGCGCGGAAAATACAGATTTAATTTACACAAAAATAATTTACTTCTAAATTTTTTTTTAATAATACCATAATTAAAAAAAGATAAATATACTTTTCAAAAAAATATTGACCTTCAAAAAAGCTCACCATCCAGGAATATTGTTAAACAAATAAGTTTAAAAAAATTACCTGTAATTACAGTTATAGCTGTATCATTTTGTGCTGCTTCTTTGAGAGCTAAGATTATATCACTGTACATCTAAAACAAAACCAATAAGTTATTATCTGTAACATGAATTCCAAATACAAACAACTAAAATTAAAAGTTTCAGGCTCAATTTGACAATTTTCAATTAAATTAAGACAATCAATGTATCACTTAAACAGCTTTGACTAATGAAGATAGTTTTTTCTTTCTGAAAACATTTTTCTTAACAATAAAGGAGAAAAATAAGGTTTGCAAACAACTTGCAAGGCCTTCTTACATTAGTGTCTTTTTACACAATTAAAAATATTATACTTTTATAATGATACTATTTTTAATTTTAACCCATTGTATGTTGCAATAATTTTGGTTTCATTTTCATTGTACTTTTCAATTACTTTCTTTAATAATTGTTAGCAATACCGTAACAACAATGAATATATATTTAAAAACTGAAAAGTTGCACTTTGCTAGGTTAAGTTTTGAAATATTGTCGCACTAGAGCTACACTAGGGCTATTGGCGACGGGCGTCGTATTTTAGAACCACATGCAAGTGACGAGCCGGCACCTGAATAGGCACCCAAGGCAACCATTAAGGACGACATTGTAAGCAGAGTTAGGACTTTGAAGGATGTTTTATGTGCATTCCCTTACATGGGGTATTATTCGTCGGACATTTTTAGGTCGGCAGTTATTTTGGCAATGCCCGGACCCGAACCAGGGACCTTTCGCATGCTAGGCGAGTGCCTAACCAACTGAGCTCCCCAGTCCCTTTAGAAATAGGATAACAACAATGAATATACATTTAAAAACAGAAAAGTTGCATCTTGCATTACTTCAGTATGCATCAAAAGTTTAAGTATTAGTACACATCTATTTTGAAATAAGTTATGAAACTAAATTAACTACAGAAATCTATTGGATTGATCCCTACTTTGGTAGTTATGGCGTTTTTTTTAGCTGGTCGATTAAAAGCAATTTCGGTGATGTGAGGCCCCACTGTGAAGGATAATCCTTCATATTTGCTAGCTTCATTTACAGTTCCACCCGCTTCACTTTGCTCAGTATCTGCAGAAAGTTCATCAACCAATGCTGCATACTTTTTTTGAGCATCTTCCTGTGAAGAAATAAATAGTTAACATTTCAGTGAAAAATTAGTGATAACAAAAAGTGTTAAATCTGAAAGTAGCTTAAGCTGACATGTTAACCACATTTTAAACTAATTTTGGGAAAATTTAATGAAATAAAATGAAAACATTTTAAGGTATTTTTTTTTCAACTTTTTAACAATATACTTTTATTAAACTGTTTTAAGCATAGTAATATTTTTGATATTATCAGTCATGAGAAACTAAAGCGATTCAAGAATTAAGATATTTTAAGATTCTTATAACGTAAACACAAAGCTACATAATTGTTTCAAAAAATCAATATTAATAATTGCAAAAAATTAATATGAATGATTAATAACTGAAGTTTGTAAAAAATCTAACCTTAAAAGTAGGTGTATACTTTAAAGAGGTTTCACTTGTGTGAAACCAGGAAATCAAAATTAACATGAAAGGATTTGGCTAATAAGATACTATACCTTGTCTATCTAGAATGCGAGCCACGAAAGCATTTTCCTCCCCCATCAAAGCAAGTGGTTTTCTTCGAAACCGTGTGAGCATAGTTTTCTCCCACCCTACTTGGGTTTGAACTATTATTATTTCTCCCACCCTACTATGGATTGTTAACCTTACAACAGAACCTCAAACGTGTTAGGTTTAGAAAAGCGATGCTTCCTCCGTTTCCTAGAAAACCAAGCAAAGAGATAGGGGAAGAAACTCTTTTCTGGGCTGGCATAGTAAATAGACAGACTATAGAATTACAGTATGCTCTTAAGTTCAGCATGAAGAGCAACTCTGGATTTAAAATGATTAAGAATATCTTCAATGGAAATAAAAGCGTTAAACAACAAGTGTTTTTATTGGTTACCTGTGACATTGAACCTAGTGCATTCCATGCATCCCACTTTGCTTTTCCAATCATATCAAACATTCCAGGCTTTGGCTGCTTGCAAGAACCTTCTGTTGACTGAAATATTAAAGCACAAAGTCCATATTGCATGGTACAATCGAATACAATTTCATTTGAATAAAGTTTAAACCTTGCAAAAGCATCATGATAGTGAAGAGAACTATATAAAGCCCTGATGAAGGAAAGTCTGAACAAAAAAAGTTGGCCAGAATGCAAGGCTTTGTATTTTTTAACTAACAAAAACGATTAAATCACTGAAAAGGATATTTGTATTATGAGGATAATAATAAATCAGGGTCTACTGTATAAGCAGCTTTTTTAAGAAGCAGCTTTTTTTTATTTCTCAAAATTCTTTTATGGGGGAAAATAAGAGCCAGGATGGAAAATACTTTATAAAATTTCGATTTAGGATGTATCCATGTTATTTGCAAACTTAGATGCTTTAGAAAAAAAGGAAATGTTAAAAAGCATTGCGATCAAATTACCATTGAATCAGTGCCTCTAAATAGGCTGCAGTCTAAACAAACTTTTAAAGGTTCAATTTGAAACTTCAATAAAAAACTCAAGTAAAACACTAACATCGTAGTGTCATCTAAAAACAAAATTAACTTTATGTATTTATAAAACAAATACAAATGATTATATACTATTGTCAAACATATCCAAATAATGTTTTAATCAAATATTAACAACAGAAGGGCTGGCAAATGGTAATAGCCTATAAGTGGTGCATTCTTAAAACCAGCCCTGCATCGAATAAGGGATGATAACAAAGTATAATAGTAAAATTAAATGGAATGCATAACACGACACAAATTAAGTTGTATACCTGCTTAAACAAAGCATATAATTTCAACTTCACGTCATTTCCTGGTTCCTCCTTCAAAGTCTTCACCTTTTTAGTAGCTTCTTGAAAACTGGAACCCATTCTACGAGCTTCAAAAACAAACACCTTTGCTGGTTGAAGAGGCAATCTAAAAATAAAGCTAAACCTAAAGCTAGTTTCTAAACGGAATTCTAGTTGAAAAGTTAGCATCAATTGATCTGTATAACATTAACATCATCAATGCAAAAGTATTGATAAACATCTTTGATAAAATATACTATTTATTTGTATCTATATTATTAATTTATATATGGGGTAATTATGAATGGTGTAAAAAGGCACAGGGCACAATCACGATGTGGCACTAATTTTTTTTAAACTACCAGCACCATAACATTGCAATAAAATTTTACAACTAGAATGTTGGCATCCGCATAAAATATTTACTTGTAAATTTTTTCATCTGCGTCTTAATTACTGCAAAAAAAGACAAGTACAGACAATGGGCGAATTCTACATGATACTTTACAAAAAAAACTTACTGTTATATAATCTGTCAAATTTTAAGTTAAAGTTACTTGGTTAATTATTCTTAGTAATTTCAAGAGTTTAAAAAGTTTTATTTCGTAAGTGTTCTTGTTTTAAGAAAATGTGTACCAACACTCATAAACAAACGTTTATTTTCAATATTTACTTATCAAAATATGTTGTGGGCTGCTGTTACAATTTTGTCAATAAGTTATATGTTAAAAATAAGCTTTTACTTCGTGTATGTTTGCAATAGCCGTCTTGAAGAAAATACAGCTCGTCTAAATCCTGTCAATAGCATTATTTTCAGGATTTTTTATTTGTTAACACTCGTGAACAGGAAAAATTAGATATATCACTTCCTGTTTCGTTATCAACCGGAACTAGCTTGCGGGACCACAATATAATAATAATATTATACTTGTTACTAAATGTATCAAGAAAATATTGATTTGTTCTATAAATAAACTAAAATTATTTGTTAAAGTATTTTAAATATAGCTCACCAGTATTTATATTTACATTTATTTATCCGTTTTGGCTGTTCTAGATGCTTGTTTCTGGCTATACTTTGTTTTTAGCACTGCCAAGTAACATTTTGCAACACTTTGCAGTTAGCAGACTTTTTCGTAAAAAGTTGTTTGGGTCGTTGATATATGGTGATATGGTTGATATTGCGTAACTGATAGCTATAGGGTTAAAAGATCGCGGAAAGTGCCCTGCTGCTTGGCAAGGGTTTGAAGTCATCTTTTCCCTTCAGGCCAACCTGTAGCGTTAATGTTTAACTGTAACTGATGCATTATTGTATTAACTGTATTTGTAACCCGTAACCGCTCCGGCATTCGAATAAAAGATGTCTACCAGCCAACATCGTGTATTGTCCTCTCCAATCTTCATAATATAAATAAGCGCGGTATTAAACGCGATATGGTGTCACAAATGTTGGGACTGATTCTTACAAAATAACTAAACATCACTAAAGGAAGATGCCCGACCAGGATACCTCCGGAATCAACGTAAAAGCTCCGGCGCCACTAAAGCTAAGTGGCGGGAACTCGAAAACGTGTTGGCGTGACTTCTTACAAAGATTTGAATGGTATGCTGTAGCTACAAATTTAAGCGCAAAATCTCCGGAAGTGCAGGCGGCAGTCTTCATGTCAACCCTGGGAGAGGAAGCCGTACCGGCTTACAACTCGTTCCAGCTCAGCGATCAAGAAAAAAAAGACATCACGAAACTGAAAACGAAATTCGAAGAATACTATGCTCCAAAGGAAAACGAGTCATACGTAAGATGGAACTTCTTCAGACTAAAGCAAAGTGAAAACGAAACCTTTGATGAGTTCCTGACTGAGGCCAAAACAAAGATCACCGGTTGTAACTTTGCAGCCCTAGCAGACGGACTGCTACGGGACAAAATAGTGTTTGGTGTTTACAGCGACCAAGTACGTGAAAAGCTACTAGCCGAGCATGATTTATCGTTAGATAAAGCAATACAAATCTGTCGTGTGTCTGAGCAAGCTTCGAAGCAGCTAAAAGAGCTGCAAGGTGGTGAAATAAAAATCGACCGCGTGTTTAAAAAGAAAGCTTCGCACGACTCAATGCAATCGCAACGTAATAGTGGTTTCGTTCCGCAAAGTGCAGGAACCCGTTTACACAATAAAAATTATGGTTTCGATTGTAAACGGTGTGGTAAAAATCATCCACCTTTTTCTTGCCCAGCGTTTAAAAAACGTTGCAGGAAATGCCAGAAGGTAGGTCATTTTTCGAAGGTTTGTAAAACAAAAAGTGTTAATGTTGTAAACAAACATGAAAATGATCATAATGACAATGTACAAAGATCTGGTTGTATCAATGATGATGGTGTTTATTTAGATGCTGTTACTTTGCATGTTAATTCTGTTAAAAATAGTGATTGGTTTGAAAATGTTGATATATGTGGTAAAATAATACCCATGAAATTAGATACTGGTGCACAGTGTAATGTTATTAGTATTGGTTTAGCTAAAATAATAGGGGCACCACTGGTAAAAACAAAAGTCAAGAACTTAGTTTCATTTAGCAATCACGAGATTAAAGTTTTGGGTCAGATAAATACAAGGGTCCAAATAAAAAACAAAACTAGTAATTTAGAGTTTATTGTTGTTGATAGTGAGGTAAAACCCATTTTGGGGGGAGAAACATGTGAACAGCTAGGTTTAATTAAACGTGTCATGTCAACAGAAACCCTACCTGATAACTGGAAAACAGAAATATTTAATGGGTTGGGTTGTTTAAAAGATTTTGCTTATGATATAGACATTGATAAAAATGCTGACCTAGATTTTTCCCCACCACGAAAGATACCCTATGCTTTAAAAGATGATGTTAAAAAAGAAATAGATAATATGGTTAAACTAGGTGTTTTAGAACCAGTGAATGAACCAAGTTATGCTGTTAGTCCATTAGTAATTGTTAGGAAAAATGATAAAATTAGAGTTTGTGTTGATCCGTCTAAACTAAATAAGTTTGTTAAAAGACGACATTTCCCATTAAAAACAGGAGAAGAAATAGCTAGTAAAATAAAAGGCGCAAAACAATTTGCACTTTTAGATTGCAAACGTGGGTTTTGGCAATTAAAAGTAACTGATAGAACGTCCAAGTATTTAACTGTAAATACACCTTGGGGTCGTTATTCTTATAAAAGAATACCTTTCGGTTTGGTTTCAGCTCCAGAAATTTATCAGCAGCAAATGTCAGAGCTTTTAAAGGACTTTGATAATGTAGAGTGTTCCATGGATGATATTCTAATCTTTGCAAATTCTAAAGCAGAATTAAATGAAGTTGTTGATAAAGTAATGAAAAAGTTATTTTTGGCAGGGTTAAAACTAAATAAAGAAAAGTGTGTTTTGTCTGCTGAAAAAGTAAAATTTTTAGGTCACATTTTGGATGAAAATGGAGTATCACCAGATCCTGAAAAGGTAAGTGCAATTGACAAGTTGAAGGCACCCTCTAATATAACTGAGCTTCGTAGGTTTTTGGGTTTAGCAAACTATCTAGGTAAATTTATTCCAAATTTTTCAAATGTTAGTGAGCCTTTAAGAAAATTGTTAGAAAAAGAAATTGAATGGGAATGGTCAGAATCACAGGAAAATTCTTTTAAAAAGATCAAAGAACTGGTGTCTACTGCACCAGTATTGGGTTATTATGATGTAAATAAACCTGTAACAGTTACTGTAGATGCAAGCTCAACAGCATTAGGTGCAGTACTAACTCAAAATTCTAAACCAATTGCATATGCAACCAGATCTTTGTCCAAATGTGAGAAAAATTATCCTCAAATTGAGAAAGAGGCATTGGCTATGCGATTCGGGTGTAATAAATTTCACCAGTATATTTATGGTAAAGAATTAATTTTGGAAACAGATCACAAACCTTTAGAGTCCATCGGTAAAAAATCTATTATTCAAGCTCCACCTCGACTGCAACGCATCTTTTATGACATACTGCAGTATAATCCTAAAATTGTCTATAAAAAAGGAACCACAATTCCTATTGCGGATGCATTGAGTCGAGATTGTGACAATTCTGAATATGATTCTGAAGAAGATACTTGTGTTGTTCATGTAGTTTTACCTATGTCTGAGAATGCTTTAAATGATTTTAAGCAAAACACAATAAATGATCAAGAACTAGTGACACTGAAAAATGTAATTCAAGATGGATGGCCAGAAGAACGAGCAGATGTGCCACAAGACATACAAAAGTACTGGACTTTTAGAGATGAACTTTCAATCCATGATGACCTGCTCTTTAAGGGAGAGCGAGTCATTGTTCCAGATTCAATGAAGCAGAGATTACTTGAATTGTTGCATCAGGGACACCTGGGTATTCAGAGTTCTTTGAGAAGAGCACGAGATTCATTTTACTGGTATGGAATGACAGCAGCCATTGAGGATACTGTGAAAAAGTGTAGAGTCTGTCAAGAAACACAGCCAAACAAGCCAAAAGAAACCGTGCTAATGAAGCCCATCCCTGACTATCCATTTCAGCGAGTAGCATCAGACCTTTTTGAATTCAACAAAAATTCGTACATAGTTATTGCAGACAGTTATTCTGGATTTTATGATTTTCAGAAACTGCAACATCCTACTACAAGAGACTGTGTTGAAGTTTTGAAGAGATGGTTTTCGGTACATGGGGTTCCAGAAGTATTGGAATCTGATAATGGTTCACAATACACATAAAAAATGTTCACTGAGTTCCTGGATAGCTGGGGAATACAAAAGCAAAGGTCAAGTCCCTATCATCCACAATCCAACGGACTGGCAGAAAGGGCAGTAGAAGCGTCTAAAATTTTACTTAAACGATGCCAAAAAGACAACTCTGACATAGCCCTGGCTTTACTGAATGTTCGAAATACTCCACGAGAAGCAGGCCTCATGTCCATTAACCAACGCCTGATGAGCAGAACAACGAGATCATTGCTGCCATCTACGACAAGTTCTCTCAAGCCAAGAGTTGTAGAAGGTGCAACTGAATCACTGAGTCTCCTAAAGAGAGAAGAAAACTGCAGCTGCCAATCGACACATAATCTCCCAGCGATCGCCACCATCAATGAATCCTGGAGAAGATGTCAGAGTACAGGCTGGACCTAGAAAATGGGTCGGAGGAAAAATAGAAGAAATGGTGAATCCAAGATCTGCCATTATCAAGGTTGGTGACAAGACCATTCGACGGAATACCATTCACGTTCATCCAACCTCTGCGGAGTTGCCTCCACCTTTCAAGAGCTCGATCAACTTTCAATCCAACATCGCCTGTCCAGCAACACCAACTCAAAGAGAAGTTGTGCATTCGCTTCCCCCTTCGACATTGCAAATGGTCAAATCACCAGAAGTTCGCACAAGATCAGGAAGAATTGTCAAGCCTATCAAAAGACTGAATTTATAAACTTTGATTTCTTGTTTTAAAATTTAATTGCTAGAATACATTGATTTCTTGTTTTAAAGTATAATTGCTAGATTACATGTTACCAACTTAATTGTTTAATTATTTTCTTAAATTTGATTCTTGATTGTTTAAAAGATTTTTGGGGAGATGTAGCGTTAATGTTTAACTGTAACTGATGCATTATTGTATTAACTGTATTTATAACCCGTAACCGCTCCGGCATTCGAATAAAAGATGTCTACCAGCCAACATCGTGTATTGTCCTCTCCAATCTTCATAATATAAATAAGCGCGGTATTAAACGCGATACAACCTCAAATTTCCGTCTTACAATAAAGAGGGAATTTTGCCTTCTTTAAAAATTGCTGCGCACTAAGTTTTATTTAGAGAACTGCTGTAATTCCTTTGAAAATATTTATTCTTAAGATGCCTGGCAAGAGTATTTTTATTATTAATAATTTATTTTCAGAACTTTTGGTTAAAACTAATAAAAAACCTATTAACTCAATTTGAACAAAAATATAATCCCATTACAATATTTTGGGTTATCAAGTTATCATTGTAATTATAAAGTTAATTCTGTGGATCTAAAGCTAATCTTATTTGTAAGCATTTATAATCTATATATATAAAAGAAAGTCGTGTTAGTTCGACTATTTATAACTCAAGAATAACGGCTGAACTGATTCGGCTGAAAATTTGAGTTTAAACGACTTTAATTGCCGATCCGTCTTGCATTCGTCATGACCATCAACAAATCACAAGGCCAATCCTTAAAAGTTTGTGGTCTGAATCTAGAAAATCCATTTTTCTCCCTTGGTCAATTATATGGGGCATATTCACGGGTCGGAAGACCATCTGCGTTATTTGTTCTTGCACCTGATTATAAAACGAAAAATGTCGTGTGTCACAAGGTGCTTCACTAAAGAGTGGAACTTCGTATTTTTTTTAAATTTACGTTTATTATCCAAATAAAAAATTGACCTTGATAAAATCAAAAGTCTGCTCATTTATTGCCTCTAAGGCGGAACAAAGTTCGCCGGGTCAGCTGGTTTTTAACAAAGAAAATGTTTTTTTTTTTTTTTTTTTTTAATATGATTGCCTAAAACGGCAAAAAAGAGCAGCTTACGCCACGATGTCATTTCCACGATGCCGGCATTTTCGTGATTTAAATACTATTTTTTTATGCTGTCATGTTTCACATTAAAATGTTAGGATTGATTAAAGTAAATTCGCAAAAGTTATGATCATTTTGTTAAACGATTGAAAATAATTAGTTATTATTAGTCAAGTTAATTAATCAAATTTATACTTGATTAAAATTATCATGATTTTATCAGTATGAATTAATTTGCATCTTTAGTGTAACTTAGTTCGATAAAAGGAAATTAGTTTTAAAAATTCATGATAATTTTCTTTTTAATTTTAAAGGGGTTTTCTTTTCAATTTTAAAGGGGTTTTCTTTTCAATTTTAAAGGGGTTAATTCAAAATTCTTTATGTATAATAATAATAGAAATAGTCTGTCTGTGTGTATGTCTGTGGATCGCAAAAGACCTACTTAGACTGCTCTAAAAAAAAAATCGAAATTTTTAATATAGATTCCTTTTAATACCTACGTGTGCACATGAAGCTTAGTTTTATCATATTTGATTCTGATTTTTAATTAATATAATTAGTTTCAAGAAACGTCATCCACGTGGGATTGCGGGACCATAACAGGGCTTGAAAATACATGGACCGGGCCGAAACGGAGGCTTGACGCCATCCTCTATTAGTTTGATTGATTGAGTTTGGTTGAGATATGCGCTCGCTTTAAGGCTGCTTCATCCTCTATTAGTGTTTGCTTTTTTAAGTGCGCATGGGCCAACACGAATTTGATTTTGAGTGTATTTTCACAAGTAAGCATGTCTCTAAAAGGAAGCAATACGAAATTAACGGGTTCCCAGTAAGGCGGGACCATACTGCTAGTTTAATTATAATGGTTTAAAGTTTATTATTCATTCATAAATTGCAATGTTTAAAAATGTATTTTTTATATTAATTTTAATGATTTAAAAGTTATTATGAATATTAATCACAATAGTTTAAAATGATTATGAATATTAGTTTTAATGGTTTAAAATTTTTTCAGTATATTTATATAAAGGATTTTAAAAATTTAATTCATACAAAATTGTAACGTTTTAAAGTTCCTTATGAATATTAATAGGAATATTTCTTATGATGTCACGCTCTCTATACTGCCATATCATTGGTTGTTTTGTTTTCTTTGACAAACGTCATAATCTGTAGTAATCTCAAACCTAATCACCCTCCGAAATTGTCGCCAAATGTCATCGGAATGAATATTAGGATTTAATGACCCAACAATTTTTCACCGTTATTCTTCGAACAGCAAATGCATCTATCAAGCAATGACGAAGCTAAAATAATCCTTTTTGTCTTTTAAAAATTTAAAATACAGCTAAATGTTGAATTTTTCCAATTTTTCCTAAGTGTATAAATCTTGTGTGGAAGCGGCTCTGCTCTAGGTACTGTTACAAACAATTTTGTTTTTCTATAAGAATTTTATTAATTTGCTACTACATAAATAATAGAATATTTTACGGTGCAATTAAGGAAAACGACAAATTTTTACATTAATCAAACACATGCAAAATAAAAGAACCATTAGTGCATTGCCATAATCCCCATCAATATCATTTTGAAAATTATTACAATCATTAAAATGTCCAAACAAATAAATTACAAAGGTTTAATTTATGGCTTCATTTATTCTTTTTTCTAATTTAAAAGCCTTTATTTACTTACGTAATGAGTATAATTTGCGTTAATCCTCTTAAAGCAAGTAATTAGTTTTCACTTTTGAATGTGAAAAGTCATCTATTATATTTAACGAGAGCATAATATATTTTCGAAAACAGTTATTTATGCATTAATTAATGCATTTCATTATTTCCCACCGCGAAAATTTATATTTTAAAGGCATTTATAATTGCTTAATTTATATGTATGGACAAAATATATTTCAATTGTTAAATATTCATTATGAGATTTGGAACTTAATTGAAATATTATGTTGCCAATTTTAAAGGATGGCTAGATAAATTTAATAGAAATTGCCAAGTTTTAAATTCAGTCTTAAAATTCAAAAATATCTAACTGGAAACATAATTTTGAAAAAAAGTGAAAAAAAAGTCAGAATATATGCTCGAATTGGTTTTAAAGGACTGATTTGTAACAGAAAGTTTTAAATAAACACAAAAAAGAAAAAAATTCGTAGAATATTTTTTTAAACGTTATTATTTCTGTTACGCCTACGCGGTGACGTCAGAGTTACGTCAAAGGTTGTCTAACACAGAGCAAACAAATCACACGGTAGCTAATTTGTCCAAATTAAAACGGCCACGCCTACGGTGAAGTTCCAGCAACGTCAAATATTGTAATTAACTCTCTAAGCTAACCACGCTCCACCCTCTTCAAATTGTCCATTGAAATAATCTTTCCACGTAAAAACGAATCCCAACTGAAAACACATCAGTTTTCGTAAAAGAACCTGCATATCAGCGAAAAATATGACAGGCATGTTGGTATAAGGATAGATTATAGGTTTAAATTATTGTTGCACTAGGTTTTACACGAAGGCTATTGGCAACGGGCGTCATATTTTAGAAACATAGTCAAGTGATGAGTCGGCACCTGAATTGGCACCCAACGCAACCGTTAAAGGCGACATCGTACGCAACGTTAGGACTTCGAAGGATATTTAACGTGCACTCTCTTGCACGGGGTATTATTCGTCGGACAATTTTGGCTGCACGGGCGGTTTATAGGTCGGCCGTTTATGCCTGTACCAGACCCTGCACTCTTAAAACAAAAGAGTGAAATCCACTCCAGTAGGAGACGTGCATTTTCGACATTGGAAAGGAGTGAATATTAACTCAGACTGAATTAAAATCACTCGTTTGGAGTAATCCTGTCGGAGGTTTAACACACTCCAGTAGGAGAATGCATTTTCAACACTGAAGGAGTGAAAATTAACTCAGACCGAGTTAAAATCACTCGTTTGTTTTAAGAGTGTGGGACCTCGCATGCTAGGCGAATGCCTAACCGACAGGGATCCCCAACATGTTGGTAAGGGTTTTTCATATTATTTCATTAATACATTAAAATGCAGTTCATTTAGTCTAAAAAAATGGCAAAATATTAAGAAAAATATAAAATGCTTAAAAATACAAAGAATAATTTACTATGGTTTACGCAAAAAAAAAAATCCATATTTTGAAATATTCTATTTTTTGTACGTTAGAGAGTTGCATTAAATGAACGCGAAAGTTTAACGAGATTTAATTCAAATGCTGTCACAACAGCCTTGGTAAACATGCGACATTTAATTACGACTTCCACGAAAGTTTCTCTAAATAAAAACGTAAAATGTCTCTTTTAAATGTGAAAGTTAATCCCTTAAGGGAAAACATTTTTTTTAAAGTTTTCTAACAAGTGAAGTGTTGGATAGTTTTTTTTAATGTTATGCTCATTAAAAGTTAAAAGTCTTTTAAAGGATTTATACTTTTAGAAGACTATAAAGTTATATAATTAAATGCGACGTGTATGTTTATGCTGAAGATTTAATGGAATACAGTATTTCCACCATAGTTGTTGGAAACACTTTTATTGAAATAGAATGGAATTAGGAAAATTCGTATTTCTTCAAATATCATTGTTGACACTACATTATTTAACATTGGAATATTCTAAATGTAAGAACAAAGTTTATTTTTCATACTACACGTGATCTAACAAACGTAAATGTTTGTTCCATTAAAGTTAGATTTATTTTTATGCATAAGAAATTAGCAGCTTTTATAGTTATTTAAATATCAAACAACATATTTTTACCTTCATTTTATTTATTTTAATATTGATTGAATTGGCTTTTCAATGTTTAACTTTTAAAATCACACGAACTACTCCCCAGCTTCAATGTCATTGTTATATTATGGGAAAATCTAGATATTTACGTTTTGCATGATAATGACCCATAAAATCGTTGGAACTGCACACTATAGTTGTTTAACTAATGATAATTTGGGTCATTATTTTATAACTACCATCTTAACGTAAAATTCTCTGTTATGTAAGATGATGACAATAGTTGAGAATTCTAGACGGTATTATATCAAACAGTTATTATATCAAAATGTCTATAAAGTTCCGGTTTAATTTCTGAGTGTTTTAAATGATGCATAAATTAATTAAATTATTGGGTTATGGGTGAGTATAGTCATTCTAAAAGTATAAAAAGTGCTTAAGAAATTGAGAATAAAAAAGACATAATGGGCACATAAAAAAAGTTTAATCCTCCCAAACTTACTTATATAACTCTGCAATGGCAACAATCGAGTTTCTTTACACTTCCGCAATCCGCCTACGGTAAGGGGCCCGGATGGCCGAGTGGTAAGTATCGCAGGCCAGCAGTCTGCGTGCTGTAACGGGCGCGGGTTCGATTCCCGCCTTCGCCCTGGGTGTATTTCCTTTCTTTGTGACAGTAAAAAATCTTTCTGTGTCTGTCTAACTTGACGAAGACTTATAAGCGCGGCTCACTGAGCAAGCACACAAGTCGGAATATATATGTAAAATACCCATACCCATACCCGCCTACAGTAAAGAGCAGCTGAACCTGATTTACTTTGAGCGTTATATAAGATTCATTATTATTTTAAAAAAAAAAGAACTTTAACATAGAATCAGTAAGTTTAACTTTAAACATAATTTCGATTGACTGAAACAACACTGTTGTTTAAAAAAAAAGCTGTATAATTCACGTGGTTTGCTGAAATCCAATTACTTCAATATATATGTCGCCCTTAACGGTTGCGTTGGGTGCCTATTCAGGTGTTGACTCGTCATCTGACTGTGGTTCTAAAACACGACGCCCGTCGCCAATAGCCCTCGTGTAGCTCTAGTGCGACGATTATTCAAACCTACCTAACTTCAATATATTTTCTTCAAATTACTTCATAAGCGAAAAGGAAAATCCACCCTAATATTATACATGTTTAAAGTTAAACTTTCTGATGCTATCCTTAAGTTTAAAAAAAACACTAATAACGAATCTTATGTAACGCTTCGAGTAAATCAAGAGCATCTGCTACCATTACTTAATGTACATATGAGATTGAATATATCACATTAAAGAAAATTTTGTTAGCATTGATTTTTTATTATTTTATTTTCAAATCATACTAACGGCTAGACTAAAATATTTCAATGAAAGGTGAGCGAGCGAAGATATCCTGGATTTTCATTCCTTTTCGTAGCTTCGGATTACACCTTTTCGTGATGTAAGCTTATTCCCTTTTTTCCATCAGCTTTATTGTGTAACTTTACTCCATAACCCGCGACGTAGCACTTACACTCTTAAAACAAACACTCCCAATTTACCTCAGTCTGAGTGGATTTCACTCCTCCAGACTGGAAAATGCACTTCTCCATTTGGAGCGGATCATTTGTGTGTTAAACCTCCGACAGGATCACTCCAAACGAGTGATTTTAACTCAGTCTGAGAAAATATGCATGCCTTTAGGGTGTCGAAAATGCACTTCTCCAACTGGAGTGGATTTCACTCTTTTGTTTTAAGAGTGTACATCTAGAAATTTTATGGATAACGTTACATCAAACGTTACGTTTTACTGAAATTAATATAATTTGAAATTCATTCAAAAAGTATTTACGGAAATAACCACACAGTTGATAGCTCAAATGAATGAAATGAAAGTATAAGCAAATCAACAATCGAATCTAAATTAATAAAATATGCACTGAAACTACCACACATTGAGCAATTCATGTGAATAAGTCCCTCGGAATTCAGAAAGTTCTTATGCTTTGTTAAAATTTCGCAAAAAATATTTTCTATTTTAAAATTTTCTTACGAATAGAAAAATATTTCTCAATAATTTACAGCATCTTTTGAAAGCCATTTGAAAGTCTAAGAATTTCATCATCCATAATATATTTTTCGTAGAATATTTTAACTTTTTATTTCAATAGCGCGCATACTTTTCACAAACTTTGCCGAAATTTTTTTGTAATCCTAAAGGGAATTCAAATGAAGCAAAACATTTTTTTTTACAGTTCTAAAGGTTTTAATTTAAATGTAATGATGTTCATCTTTTATTATTCCTTTAATTAAAGTTTGTTATTGGCTTTCTAAAAACCCTACAATGAAAGACTTTTTTTTTGATAATCTTCAAAATAAACGATAATTAAAGTCTTAAGAAAAACTTTTTTTAACCATTTCGAACTACTTACATTTGCTAAAAATTTGAAGGAAGAGGTTTTAATTGAGCTGAAATACTAATTGCTTTACTAATTGAAATTCAAAAGATTTATTTGATCAAAAGCAATGGATTCAGGTTATTTTTTATTTTTATATTTTTGGTTAGTATCGAACACGATAAAATTTTAAATGATTTGTCTAGACTAGAAAAAAAACAGATAGAGAAGTGTTCACAGAACATCAACATATATCTTTATTTCTTACTGATATAAGGTACTAAATATTCCTCACGGAAACTATGGAAAGTGGTTAGAGTGCCTTCAATGTACAAAAAAAAAATCCTTTAGGAAACATCCCCAATGTTGTTTTCCTAAACAAAATTTCTGTTTTCTAAAATTATAGAAATTTTATGTTAGATAACATATAAATTTTTCGTAAAGACGCATTATTTCTGTAAACTGATTAAATCTGTTACAACTGATACAGATTTCAACCGTTGAGAACGAATTTTTCTGTTTTGATTGTGAAGGATAAACTTGAAATATAGGAATTATACAACCGTGGCTCCTATGGTGTAATGGTCAGCGCGCGCCTGATTCCTACATTTTCAACTTCTATTCCCGAAAAGGAGTTCTTTTTTTTCAACGTACCCTGCCCTACAGAAAAATATTTTTTGCACGAATTTCCCAGCTCTGCTTTTGTCACCTGACTTGTGGTTATAAATTATGACGCCCGTCGCAAATAGCCCTCGTGCACCTCTAGTGTGACGATAATTCAAACTGAATTCATGTACTGCTTTGAAAAGGGAAAATTCTGTTAGCAAATTTTAGCCGTAGCATTACGGATATTTTCTGTCAACTTTGCAGCCTGAATATTTCTGTAATTTAGCACGATTTTTTTGTTACAATGCTACTCTACGCCACTGACTTAGGTTCGGATACCTGTTGGGTAACTGGTCTTAATCCAACTCGAGGCTTGATATACGAGTTAGCCAAGCTAGCAAGGGATACTAAAGTCGATATTCATCGTAGAACTATAGTCACTCAAAATATACAATTGCTAGTTATTGACACCCTTAGAATTTTTTGTGATGTAACGTTACTCTATAAAGATATAGTCAACAAAACCTAAATTTGCAGCAAATTTTATGGAGTAACGCTGTTTTTTTTAAGTGGGATATCGAACCCTTTTTGCACTTGTTTGTTAGAAGCTTATTTCTGCTCGCAGATAAGAAAAACTTGCCTTAATTAGCTGAAAAAGCAATTAAAACTTAATTTATTCGAAACTGGAGCAAAGCCTCGCTCGAATAAGAAGTAAATTTTAAAGCAATTAGTGATCATAAGAAAAACACAATATGAAAGGTGTAATGGAAGTTTAGTTGGTATTGGAGTTTGTACTTATACCGTTCGTTATAGCAGCACCATACGGTGATTCACCTATATCCTTTTACCACAACAATATTTTCGGGTTTCAATAGCAAAGTGCATCAGTGTTAATCCAATGGAGAAACAAATATTTTCTTCGCCACATTTCTCCGGCTGTATTGAATATATTTACAAAAAGATTTTTTCTGTGATAAATGTAGCTGACTTACAGTTCCCGATAATACCACTTTTTGAAATTGGTTCGAAATTGTTTCAAAATGTTGAATAAATAATTTAACAAAAAATATTCGAAACAATTTTAAAAAGTGGTATTATGGAGACCTGTATCTACAATTATTATTTAAAAAAAAAACGTTTGTAAAAATAGTCACTAAAGCAGGAGAAATGTGCAGAGAAAATAGTGTTTCCCCATTGATGGATTAACATTGAGGCACTTAAGTTTAAAGACCCCCGGTCCCCATTCCCCCTTAACTCCGATACTAAAAAAATTTCACTTGTACTTTGTACCCCTTGGCATCTAGTATACGTTAATCGCATTTCATTGACTTTTCTTATTTCTACAATATTTTTCTGTTAGGCTTGTCATAACAAGAGTATTCAGAATCTCCAAGAACTATACCTTGGGAGACACCATATATAATTAGATTCTAACAAAGATAATAACAAACAATGTTGTTTCCCCTATTGTGATAATTATTTAGATATCCAGGTATTAGAAGGAATGACTTGCGACAAAACTGCTCGAACAGCATCAGCTCAAAGAGAAAATCTTGAGTGTCATGTATTAACGAACAAGAAATTTCTTGAGTGGTTTTTCCAGTCTCGGGGGACGCTATTTTGAATGTAGCTTTAATGGAGACATTTACTTCGGCTACTGATGGAGAATCTAAGTTACTAGTTTTTGGTACGAATAAACTGATACATGTCACGTAAAAATAACATATTTTCGGAAATAAATTTATAAGTTCCAAAACCGTTCCCTTTTTTTAACGAAACTAAAAAGAATTGACGAAAAAATATAAATTTTACTACATAATTTAGTATGTTTACTATTAAAATTGTAGTTTTTTAATTAAATAACCTTTTCTATGTCCGGGGTTCTAAATTACGACGCCCGTCTCCAATAGCCCTCGTGTAGCTTTAGTACTATGGTATTTCAACTAAACTCTAAACCAAATAAACATTTAAAAAAAGATACAACATTTTGTATACACTCTTCTTTTTATTGTATTAAGCAAATGTAAGCAATAGAAGAAGCAGCATATCAATTTTAGCTTACTATACGCCGGCATACTATTAAAAATGGTTCTGTCTATGTCCATATGGCGATGTAAATAGGTTTCTGTCTGAAAGCGGCAAACAATTAAATATGGCTCTGTCTCCAGAGTTTGACGTTCTGACGGCACGGCGTATTCCTCGAAAATCCAAGGTTTCAGGTTCAGGTGGTGTCAAAATCTTTACTTGAATCGTGCATGTGTGTGTTAAAGCCCCCTCTCTGAAGCTAGAAATAGATAACCCGAAACGCTTAAACCAAAGGTTAAATTCTTCTTTGACCGGGGCTGTGGGGAGCCCTGTGGTTAGGATCTCGATTTCCGGATCGAGAGGTCCCGCGATCGAGTCCTGGCACCACTGAAGACCCACCGAGTATGCGGAGTAGGTGCTCATGGAATCTGTTGGGTCCGAAAGTCCTGTGGGGGTCATTGCGTGGTTTCCCCCGAGTACAGGTCCCTGGAGATTATTTTCCTTCCCTTTAGGGACATGTCTGAATCGTGGAGGTGGTGCGAGATAGACGACAGCATCTGTCACGTATGTGAGAGTTTGTGTGTTGCGTCAGTCTTACTTGACGAAGGTTTATCAACGAGTCTCTGACTAAGCACACAATCCTGAAAATATATGTATACCAACCAACCAATCTTCTTTGACCGACCCCGCCGTGGCCAAGAGTGATAATCGTGGAACCTCTCACTGAAAAGGTTCTTGGTACTGTCCTAGCCTTACTTTAATCGTAATCATGCTAGAGGAAAAATCCTTCTAAAAAATCACGGAGGTGCCCGAGTACACTTGAAGTACACGCGCTCGTTAAATCTGTGAAGTCGAAAGTCATTAGTCGATGTCGCTCGAAGTTACGATGGGGGCCTGTTCATATGTCGACTTCGTAACTTGACCAGGGTTCCTAATTACGAGGCGTAATTAGCGTGTTTGAGCTCAGCATAGAGGCTAGAAACAGACAACCGAAAAAAGTGTAACCTATCTACTTTCTAAAACGTAATGAAGGCTTATAAAGCGGGTCTCTGACCAAGCATACAAGCTGGAATATATATTATACAGTGGTGGTCAAAATTATAAGGACAACTGAAAATTGAACAGAACATTTTTTATTTCTGAATTAAATGAAAATGTATTTAGACATAAAATACTTCTTTATGCTATAAATCATTTAAGAACAATAAAAAAAAACTTAAACTAGAAAATTTTAGTTTATAAAAATAATAAACAAAAACTGCATTGTCAGGAAACTGGACAAAATTATAAGGACATTTAAAAATTTCAAGTCCAAACAATTAATAATTAATAAGTTCACCCTTATTTTCAATTACTTTAATTAATCTTGACGTCATACAGCTAGTTAGCTTCTTTAGGATGCTCACAGGGATATTTTTCCATGCCTTTTCAATTGATGACATCAGTTCTCGTTTGTTATGATATTGAGTGCCATTTTTGTAAACTTCGTACGCCAAAATAACCCACAAATTCTCGATTGGGTTTAGATCGGGACTTTTAGGTGGCCAATCAGTCAATAGTTTTACAGAATTAGCGTTAAACCATGATTTTGAAGCTGCGGACACGTGTATGGATGCATTGTCCTGCTGGAATAAATAGTCACCACTGGTTATCAACGGTGCTTGTGGCAAAAGATTGTCACCCAGCATATCAACATAACTATTTAAGTTCATTTTTCCCTTGAATAAATACTATTTCTGTAGTTCCAGAGGCTGCGTAACCTGCCCAGACCATTACCGAGCCGCCACCATATGAACGCTTGGAAAAGATTTATTTTTCTTTGCGAAGATCATACCAAAAATACTTAAAACCATCAGGTCTGTCTAGGTTAAACTTCATTTCATCAGAAAAGATAACATCATCCCATTTGTCACCCATAGAAATGTACTTTTTTGCAAACTCCATCCTGAAAATCTTTTTGGTTTTTGTAAGAGGGTGTCGTGACTTCAGTTTTCCCTATCGAACCTGTTTAGCATTTTGTAAAACAAAGCGAACGGTTCGAGCACTGTAGTTCAAGTCCAGTTCACGCTTTATTTCCGTCGATGTTTGCTTTTTTAAGGGGTCTAAGGAGTCTTAAAAATGTGCAAAGAAGGTACTACAAAGCATAGTTTGATCATTCGTGTCATTTTTTAACTACTCAATATATCAGTATAAATTTTTTATATGTAATTCTACAAGATTTATTTATTACAAAACAAGTTTTAAAATGTATGAAACTTTAGCCAAAACTAAAATAAATGATATTAAACATGAAGCTATTTGAACACATTGTGATTAGGCTTGCGCGGCAAATTGTGAGGTCAAAATTGAAAAAATGACCAAGAAAATGACTTTATATTGTACAAATATGTACAAACTAGGACTTATACCTAAATTCTCAGCTCAATTTTAATTAGAAATTATTTTTTTAAAAATTTAAAATCAAAATTTTTAAATTTTTATTAATTTTTTTAGAAAAAAGTTCTTAAAATAATTTCTAATTAAAATTGAGCTGAGAATTTAGGTATAAGTCCTAGTTTGTACATATTTGTACAATATAAAGTCATTTTCTTGGTCATTTTTTCAATTTTGACCTCACAATTTGCCGCGCAAGCCTAATCACAATGTGTTCAAATAGCTTCATGTTTAATATCATTTATTTTAGTTTTGGCTAAAGTTTCATACATTTTAAAACTTGTTTTGTAATAAATAAATCTTGTAGAATTACATATAAAAAATTTATACTGATATATTGAGTAGTTAAAAAATGACACGAATGATCAAACTATGCTTTGTAGTACCTTCTTTGCACATTTTTAAGACTCCTTAGACCCCTTAAGCAAGCTCTACTTATAATTCGTCTTTTATCTCTTAAGGGGTCTAAGGAGTCTTAAAAATGTGCAAAGATGGAACTACAAAGCATAGTTTGATCTTTCATGTAATTTTTTAACTACTCAATATACAAGCATAATTTTTTTATATGTAATTCTACAAGATTTATTTAATATGAAACAAATTTTAAAATTTATGAAACTTAAGCCAAAACTAAAATAAATGATATTAAACATAAAGCTATTTGAACACATTGTGATTAGGCTTGCGCGGTAAATTGTGAGGTCAAAATTGAAGACATGACCAAGAAAATGACTTTATATTGTACAAATATGTACAAACTAGAACTTATACCTAAATTCTCAGCTCAATTTTAATTAGAAATAATTTTTAAAAAAATTTTAAATCAAAATTCAAAAAAATTTATAATTTTTTTTAGAAAAAAGTTCTTAAAATAAATTCTAATTAAAATTGAGCTGAGAATTTAGGTATAAGTCTTTGTTCGTACATATTTGTACAATATAAAGTCATTTTCTTGGTCATGTCTTCAATTTTGACCTCACAATTTACCGCGCAAGCCTAATCACAATGTGTTCAAATAGCTTTATGTTTAATATCATTTATTTTAGTTTTGGCTTAAGTTTCATAAATTTTAAAATTTGTTTCATATTAAATAAATCTTGTAGAATTACATATAAAAAAATTATACTTGTATATTGAGTAGTTAAAAAATTACATGAAAGATCAAACTATGCTTTGTAGTTCCTTCTTTGCACATTTTTAAGACTCCTTAGACCCCTTAAAGACACAGAAAATGGCTGGGTGTTTTCGTTTTCCATAATTTCCAGGACTTTTCAAAAAAATTATATATTACAGTCTTTGATCTATTCAATTTCAATGCTATTTCACGTCCAGTAAGTCCAGAATTTTTATAAGCGATTAATTTTCCTTTTTCAAACACTGAAAGCTTCGTACCTAGTGGCATGGTTGAAAATAAGTGTAATGAACATTTCAAACACTCGCAAAATCTTTATAACACGATGGAATGACGTGCACAAGCCGAAACTTTGCGAATTTTATGCTAATTTATGTATTAAACTTACAGAAATACAATTGTCCTTATAATTTTGTCCAATTTCGCTGTATGTTAAATTTTATAACGCATTTTAAAATTATGAATTTTATGTATATTTGTAAAGAATATGATTTAAAATGCTTAATTTACTATTGGCTAGCAGACATAAAATTTGCATAATTCAACCGTGATGTGTCGAAAAGATCCAGCTGTTTTTCCATTGTCCTTATAATTATGACCACCACTGTATGTATATGTGTATCTACTCGTATTCCGTACCCGTAAGACGTAAATTGATTTTAATAAATATATAGTTTCGGAACTTTATGTAAAAAAGGTAATGTTTTAAAACGGTGTTTTTAAGTACATAAAATGCCTATTTTAATTGCCTAAACTTTTTTTTAGCAAAGTAACATAGCTTGTTACATATTTCATTAATCTTAAACCATTTCGAAATAGTATTTAAGCTTTTAAACATTCTCCAAACGTTTAAAAGCTAACAATCTTTAGAATTTTTTTACTCTTTTAAAACTTTAATCATTCATCCTCAAATTAAAAGACATTTATTCAAAAGTTGACTCATTTATTTAAACTTAAAAGAGCTTAATTTTTTCTTAATTTTTTTTTATGAAACTTTATTTCGTATATCATTTTTATGGTGCTTAACTCCTTTTATAGAGATAAATGATGTTGGGTTAAGAACGGATTTTGGATGTCTTTAGGAAGTTATTTGACAATAGGTTTAAAAAATATACTTGTTACAACATTAGCATTATAAATGATGTTTAGTAATTATGTGGAAAAAATTATACTAAGTGTTTCTAAGTAATTAACTCGAAATAAAAATATAGTCTACTGATTTTGACTTTAATTTTATGAATATTTTCAAAAAGATAAATTTTACTTCGAAAATATTAAAATTTTTGTGATAATTTAATTCCTGATAAATACACTTTGGAAATTTAAATGGTTTAAATTTAAACTAATTGGCTTTTATACTGCTATTATAAAAAGTAAGTATGTCAAAGTTTAAAATACTGAAACGCTTTAATATTAATAATCGTGCCGAAGGGTGTCGTTTTAAAATTGTTTTTAAAAGTTTTTGAAAACAATTACAACAACAAAAAGTTATATGTTTTTTAAAATTGTTTTTAAAAGTTATTGAAAACAATATTATAGTCATATACTTTTGGTCACAGTTTTATAAACTTTTAAATGTTTTGCACTTTACTGTAGAATTTATGCTATTTTGAAAATGTTTAAAATTAAACTTTTTACAATCTATGAAAATATATACTGTAATGAGAAAAATCCGTCGCATTTGGAAAACTAAACTTTAGATCCTATTTATACAAACAACTTTTAGTTTAAAGTTAAAAATAGTGGGCTTTTTAAATTTTAGAAAATACTTGATTTTTGCCCGTTGCCACCTTTTCCTTTCGTTGAAAAGGAAAACAGTTTATATACTTTTACTCAAAGGCTATTATTTTATTCAATTTTATTTATCTGTTCCTTTTTTAAAGTAATTATGCAGCAATTTATAAAATTATAAATTTTAAATTCATAATGGTTATGTTTGACACACTACTTTTTAATAAGTATGCATGAGATAGTTAATAGCAAAATATACGCAATTTAAAAGTAGAATTAATGTCATAATCAGGTTTTTTTTTCAACAAGTGTGAATAAATTTAAATTTATTCAAAATAACTTGAAGATAAATAGAAGAAAAGGGGTTCAAAAAGAAGTTTGTTTTAGAAAAATATAAGGGGCACGTAAAGTTTGTTTTAAAAAAGTAATTTAATAAAATAATAATTTTTTTTATTCCGATAAATCTTATCATTGACTTTTTTTTAGATTTGTACCCGCCATTTAGAGTTTCGCATAAGAAAGTCGAAATTTGTGCTGTCACCTCTGATTAAACCAAGCATTGTTTCACTTATGTCCGGATTGCGAGCAACTTTTAACAGCTAATAAATAATATTAAAGTTCACATTCTAAATAGTTTTTGCTTACAAAAAACTAAAATTTACGTTTTGAAAAATAAATTATTGTGTGTTATTCGTTTAAAAAAAACAGTAAAATTACTACAATTAATCCCAATTACAAGTGATTTTAATGCAATATAAAAATAGGAAAATAAAATTCGCCACAAAAATATTTCTCATATAATTATAGTATTAAGGTATCCGATCACCTTTTTTCAGCAAAAATCGACTAAATATCAAACATTTGTGTTTTTTGCATTCTAATATAAAATAAACGTTTAGCTTTCTAAATCTGTTTCATTTTAGTTTTTAGTTATTAATAAAACCAAAGTTATAGCACTTTAAAGCTTTCTTTGCGTGTTTTTGCATTTTTTTCACGACGCATTACGCATTACTCAAAACATTAAAACTGAAGTTCTTTATTATCAATTGCTTTCAAATTTTTACAGTAGTTATGTAACAGTATGAAGAAGGTTTTGAACTAGAATCGTGTAAAACTATTGCGAATTGGATATTTTAAAACTATTTATATGCGTGCTACTCTCTTGTTTCTATGTGTTTTCGATATAATGCTACAAACTTTTGCCGATAAAAAAATTGGTCACTGATATCTTAATGATTTTAGTTCATGACCTGTATTAATATTTGTTGAGCATATTTAAATTGATAAAATGGAAAAAAAATTAAAAACTTGTTTTGCACAAGCGTGATTTTTGAAGCATATTTTACTATAATTATCCACAAATACTGATTTTTTTGTTTTTTATGATTTACTTTCTTCTAACTATTTTTATATTCATAACTAATAATAAAATCGCTCAACGTCATGGTTTAAATAGAATTTTCAGAAACTTGCTGTCAAAGGTGATCGGCCACTTTAGGGAACAATGCTTAACTCTACTCCATAACATAACTACACTCCGTTAATTTCTAATTACAAAGCAGATGATTTCTCCTAGTACCCTTCATATAAGTACCTATCACTAGAAATATGATTAATTGTCTATCTTTAAACATAACGAGAATCTTTCCTGGGCGATAGTACCTATCGATTGCACCCATCTATTCGATGCAGGCCAGTGATAGTTGACAGGTAAAGGTTCGTATTTCTCTTCCGTTGGCGGGATAACTGCAACCGTCGTCAATGACAGGCGGACTTCTATGATGAAGTTAGATTAGAAGAGCGTGATTAAGACCAATTTACTGCAAGTGCATAGACTTGTTAGGGACTTATATAAGTTATATATATAAGCTTTTGTGTGTGGTTTTGTGATAGGAAGTATTGGGCTTTTTATGAATGGAATAATAAGATTTAAGCTATAAGATTTTACTACTAAACAGAACTCCGGTAGCATGACTGTCTGTAGTGGGCCAAGGCCTGTTGTGTCCATTTCAGCTCTCCTGATTAAGGGTTCAGGAGTGCGAAGCATATGTCACGGCCATGTAGCAAAAAGTATCTGTACATTTTGCATTTTCACATTAGTTTAAAGAGAAACCCACAAAATACTAAATCCCAGACGAAGCCCAGTCTGACATCTAATTTTTTAAAAAAATATATTGCTGACATCAGTTTGGGAAGTGTAATAATATTCTGATGGTTTGTTCATGGGATGGGGAAACGATTGTCGTAAAATAAAAATTTATTGCACATATATTAAAGTTTTCGTTATTTAGAGTACTCCCGTGCAACGCCGGTCTTATAAAGCTAGTAACGGATAAAGCAGATATGATGCATTCCATCTTTTACTCTAAAATCTATTGCAAAAGGAAATACATTAAAAATGCTCGTTTTATTTTTCATTTAACAAATTTAATTAGTTTGAATTAATTTGTTTTTCTTATTTTTTTCATTTGATCTTTTCATACTGATTCCTTTACTTGTATTATGAGACATAACCATTAATCTTTTAATGTCATAATTTTACTAATTTTGCTTAATATTGCTTGAAACTTCATCCTTTCTACGCATCTTCATGCATGACAGATTCTTAATGCATAAATATGAGGGCGAACACATAACTTTTTTACGATGTCGTTATCCACTTTTATTATTTTTTTTTGTTTACAAGATGGTAATAACAATGAAAAATTCTAAAATTCTGGGAGATGACAACTTCCCTTTATAGCATAACTTCTAGTGCAAAAAAATCCTCAATTTCGAACGAAATTAATCACCGTGTCTCAAGAAATGTCACATAAATCACTTGTTCTATTTAAAATTCACGACGCAATTTTGCTCTCAGAATTCGAAGCAATTCGACTCTGGTGTCTTCTTTCAAAATAAAGTTTCGAAGTGAAGTAAGTTTCTCGATTCCAAAATAAAATTGTATCCAGTATAATTCTTTTTTCAGCAAACTAATTTGCATTTCTAATTATGGATTTGTTTCCAGATCAAAGAATTTTCAGCCAACAAAAGATTCTTTTACTGCCTTCGTTTTTATTTTATAAATTCGGAGAGTCACCCTCTTGTTGAAGAATCTATTTTACTATAATGATTAGAAGAAGAACGGAACAAGTACAAAGTTTAAATTTGAGGATAATGACACAAAATTTCTTTTTTTCTTTGTTCTCCTTACACTCTTTAATTTATTAAAACTTACAAGATGAAGGAGACTAGTCATATCATGATATTCGGTGAACAAATATAAAAATATTCTTGTTCTTTTACTAGTTGCTAACTGACCAATTAAAATCCAAAGAATTTAGACTTGTGCCTATTTTCCTTCTCGTAAAACTGAATTCTCAGAGGACCAGTTGTTTAATATATTCTTTGTTAGGATTCTGTTAGAGCCGCAGTTTTAAAGGGGATTTCAGGGTGGGGAATAAAACTTTTGTTATCCAGACATGATAAGGAATTCCGATCAGTTGTAAATTTGGTCTTACACTTGTTTAACTATTATTTGGCACAGTAAAACAAGTACGTGATTGTTTTCAAAGTTGCAAATTTCATTCAAACTGGTCATGAATTTTATTTCCACTTATTTTATTGTGCGATGAATACTGTAAATTTACATTTTTTATATCACCTGTGACTGGGATTTTTTTACACTACACTGCAGAAAAATTCTGCTAATTTTCTGATTTTAAACTAGCAAATAAGTTGCAAAAATAAACCCGATAAAAATTAACCAAATATTTTTTTACATAATAATTTCAGTGAGTATAAAAGTACCAAGAAAGTAAACAATTTTTGAACTTCTTGTTTTAAGTTACTGTTGTCAAGTGCTTAAAAAACCTTCTTTGTGCCTCGTGGTTTGATTTGAAATGCAATCTATCTCAACGTAATTTTAATAAATTGGATTTTTTTTTAAATATCTTGTAAAACTTAATATTACAAAATAGTATCTAAAAAGTCGTATTTTTTTTCATTATTGCTATTGTTTGTACGAAATCTTTACAATTCATATCCCAATATTAAAGTACCGTTTTTAACCAAAGATAAACTATTATTAGACTCAGAAATTTTTCTATAAACATTTTCTGAGAAATGCTTAAAAAATCAAGCAGACTATACACAATTTTTCTTTTTTACTCAGCAATAATTAAGGTTTTCTGCTTGTAAAAAATAGATAAGATAATCTCAAAGAAGGAAGAATTTTAAAAAAAAAATTGAACAAGGTACTCTTAAACTGAACGAAAACTTAAACTTGAGCAAAAAATAAGACCTCTAAAACTTCCGAAAGTTTTGTTTGGAATTCCGCCGTCCTGTAAAAAAAATAACGCTTTTTACTTCCCACACATCTTTTGTTTCTAGAATAACCATCTATGAAAAATGTTAAGGAGAAAAAGCATTATAAAAATATAAAAATTCGCCAAAAATTGCTTCCTTGACTACAATTACAGCATTCTTAGAATTTTGCAGCACTGCACAATACAATTACTTTTTTTTTTCACAAAATAGTAAAAAAAAAATTAGTATGAAAAAAAGCCTAGACTATATATACTTAACAATACATTAAACTTCATTTTTAATTATACAATTTTCTTTCATGTTCATTTTATACAATATAAAAAATTAAAGTATAAAGAAAAAGTATTAAAAATTAAAAAATTCGCCAAAAAATGCTTTATAAACTAAAATTACAGCATTCTTAGAATTTGTGCAGCACTTCATAATATAATTGCTTTTTTCAGAAAATAGTAAAAAAAATAGTGTGGAAAAAGCATCATAGACTATATCTTCTTATCAATAAATTAAACTTCATTTTAAATTATAAAATTTTCTTTCAAGTACATTTCATGCAATATAAAAAAATTAATAAGATACATATAAATATGCATTTGAATTACTAACCTCTGAGTTATATAGTATTTAGTAAATAAATATTTTAAAACAATAAAATATGAGGTAAAATTTTGAAGTTCAAAGACTGTAGTAGTTTAAATTTTCTAATTAAAGCTTTGTATTTTTGTATGCTATGTAGATGAAAAAGGTCTAATAATGTTAATGTTTAAAATAAAAATAAAACTATTTCAGAGAACCTTATTAAATAGGCGAAATATTGTATTAGAATTATTTTTTGAAATCATTTTATTCAATAAAAAAAATAACACATTATTTTAAGTTGTTATATTTTAACTTCAGTTTATGTTGTTTTTCAGTTTCTTGGATGAGAGTTTTTAGACTTTACTTTAATAGTTTGTGCTTAATTTGTAGCTCCTAATTACAACTTTTTTTTTTAAATAAGGACCTTTCCAAACTTTTGTTAATGTATATCCCAAGAGAGTGTCTTATAAACAAAACTAAAAGAAACATAGTGGTCAGATTTAATTTTTTTACAATCTTTTCACTCAATACCCAGTAAACAGTGAACTGCTGGCCCAGCAGTTGATTAACTGCTGGAAGTGATGGTTTAGTGCTGGTGCAGGTAAATTTCTGCTGGAAAGTGCACCTTTACGTTGCTGGCATGCGTGTGCTGATTGTCTGTTGGCAAATTGTTGGTGTACCACTGCCGATCTACTGTTGCTGGATTACTGCTGTCGTATTTATGCCGAGCCAGTGGTGGTAAAAATCAGTTTGCAAGCAGTTGAGCATGCGCATGCGCAGAAAAGTAACAATGTTTTGGTTGGTAAAAGATCTCGAAATATCTTCTTCGATTACGGTTTTTAATTAAAACTTTCTTTTTTACTTTCATCTTCAGATTAGTGTATAGGAACAACATTGGCAGGTAATTATAAATCTTTTATTACTAGTGTTTTTATGTGTTTGTGTTATCATATCAAAATTAAACTTTGAACAATGCACATTAATCTCACCTTTTAAATAAAAAGTAAGTAGTAATCATTGTAGAAATTTAACCAGTATAGTTTTAAACGTAGAATTAGATTGGATTAATTTCATTTTGTGCAAGTTTGCTTTTCACTGTATTGATTGTATATTTCCTACACAGTTAATTGTTTTTCCTATTTGTTGTTTTCCTACGAAACAAGTAAATACACTGTCGGGGTTATCATAAAGTTGGAAGCCTGGCCATATTTGTTTCAGTGACTAGATTTTAAATTATGAAATCATTATAAAATTGCCAGAAATCATGCATTTTAAGTTGTTTTTTTCTGTAAAAACTTTAACAAACAAAACAGATAGGGGTAATTTTGATATTAGGGCTTCCCAGTAGTCGAAAAACAAACTTCCCGATGGTAGAAAAACAAAGTTGGTTCATGTATGGTATAATGGCCGGTCCGACTGTTGACAAGCTGAAAAATTCAACATGGGGCTCTATACTTAGCGAGTTGAATGAAATATAAATTGGGATTTTTTTTTTTTACATTTGCATTTCTTGACAGCGTAACTCGAATCACCAAATCGCGACCGTCCATCCGGCCATAATATCATGGCTTTTCTAAAATTGATATTACACTGACGATTATTGTTAAACTATTACCCACCTGGCAAACATTTAAAGTTTACCTTATTCTTGGTACAAATTTAAAAAGTTAATTTACATGTTTATGATATCAGTACAATTGTTTTTTGTAGGCAAGATACCTAGGACAATGTGGGAGACGAAAGACGAAAGACTAGTGTTTAAAAATATATCTTTTTTGGGGTATTCCCATATTTAACGATTTTAATATTTTAAGAAGTGTTTTTATGGCAACCCTATATATTTCTGAAATTTGTGTTATTTTGTGTTAGTTAAATAATGTTGTAATAAGCTATTTTTTAAAAAAAAGATTTTATGCTTATAAATAGTTACATTGCTTTGTATTAACCTTATATTATGGTGCAGGGTTTCCATCATTGGCGATAAAAATATTAGCCAATGTGAATTAGCCAAAAATATATACAGGTGTTATAAAAATTTATATATTCTGTTGGATGTTATACTGACTCATAGTGTTGTGATCGAGTCAATACCCATATTTCGGGTACTTATTACATTAAATTATTTATGTATAAAGTATTATTTTAAACTTTAATAATTGGATCATCATTGATCTGATTTGGATTCTTTATAGTATTTATATGATGAAGTAATTTAGTGATTGTGTTAAATTGCTCTTCTGTATTTTATAAATATTAACAACATAGCTTAAGACCCCTTTCCATCTGTATATTATTGATCTTTTGTCCATTTTTAAAAATTATATGTAGCAAACTCCCGTTAAGTTATTCTTAGGACTTAAGTCAAAAACTATCCCTATCGTAGAATACAATTCTTGCATGAAAAGTACCCACAAGATTTTGCTTGACTCACTCTTTAGTTATCATTTATTGAATTTTTTTACAATTAAAATATTTTTTGCTTATTTGCATACCTGAGTTTTAAGCAAATATTCAATTTCCATGGTTGTTGTCCCTCATAGAAATACTAAATAATTAATAAGTAAATTGAATAAAATAAACATGCTTTACTCTTTCTTTTGTTGATATTTATTTATTCTTCTTTCAGTTGCTGTTCCTCAAACTCAAAAAGATTCCGTGCGGATAAATGTAGAAGTGACGAAAAAATTGTATTTGAAAAATGCCAAAAAAATTAATATGTATTTTAAAATATAGAATTGAATCTTGTGTTAATTTTATTGTACTTTCTTTGAAATAAAAGTTGTTAGTGAAAATTGTCAAAAATAAATATACATATTAAAATATAGAATTCAATCTTGTGTTAATTTTATTGAACCTTTGAAATAAAATTGCCGATTGAAAATAATTGCATTATGTAATTGAGGTATTAAATAAATAATAAGGAATGATAAGGATAGTATAAATCTATAATAATAAAAATGAAGTTTTGTGTGTGTGTATGTGTGTGTGTATGTATGTCTCTCCGAAACTCACAAACTAGACATTTGTTTGACTCGTAACTTGGCTCAAATGCGTAGTTCATACTTGAGTTACAAAATAAGAACTTTCAGAGCTCAAAATGTTCTATTTTTAGAGAAAATTCGAATTTTCTGGAAAAACTACACCACTTTGGCTCAAATCCGATGAACATTTTTCTTTCGCGTTGCCATTCAGTAGATGAAATTAAAATAAACTTTTTCAAAAATAGTTCAAATGTAAAAAAGAAAATACTTTATTCTTCAAAACTTACAAATATATTATTATTTTCATTTTAAAGATTTAGTTACTATCATTTTAAGTAGTAAACTTTCATTTAATATCATTCTTTAATCTGTATTAACGCAATATATATTATTTTTAACTCGATATTTTAATAAATAATTATCATGGACGTCTATATAAACTGGAAGGTTTCCTCCAACGACAGCGGATCTCAAAAAGCGCTACCAATTTTTATAATCCCTAACGTTGTTGTTGGTTTTTATAAACTTGATCGCCAAGGTCATAAGCTAAACATTTTATATTTTTATCATTTACGATTAAGCTATAAATTGATATTTAACTAATTTTTATTTGAAGAATCGTTGCCGGCAATTTTACGCCAACCCTGACAAATTGGTATTATAGCAACTTTTGGCGAAAATAGCAATTGCATTGGCAATTTCTAAAGGTTGATCTATTTAAATCTTAAATGCATATAATTTATTTTGAAGCTTATTCTAAACTATGTTGTTTTTTGAAGGCTATCGCACTACAGATGCATATTAGGATTTTATGTCTTTCTTTTTTCGCCAAATACTTTGATAAACTCGCCAAGTTATTACAAAAAATGACCTTTTTTCTTTATTAGCTGGTTGGTTGTGCGATGGTCATTGCGCCAAAGCTGAATGGGTGTGTTATTGGTAGCTATATATTTTCCTCGCCAAATTTTTCAAACATGCCAAATGAGCTAAAATGTTTTTATTCGGGAAATTACTATGGCATTATCCGTTAATTTTATAGCATTTTTAAAATTTGAATTTTTATGGTCATATAAGTAACGGGATTCTGTACTTTATAACGAACGGGAAAAGTAACATAAGTTTATTATCCAAAAAAAAAACAGATTAAATGGCAGTATGGTACAAATACTTGGATCGATTTGGTATTTATTTTTCTTCCAACCCGTGCAACACCGGGTAGTTCAGCTAGTAAGGAAATAAAATTTGAAATTAAAAGTAACTTTTTTTGGGCAGGCTGCAGCGAAAAAGGCGCTGAATTACTGCATTATTGCTGCTGTTATATTGCAGTTTTCTGGTCAGGCTGTTGGAAATAACTGCTAAATCACTGCATTATTGCTGCTGTTATATTGCAGTTTTCTGGTCAGGCTGTTGGAAATAACTGCTGAATTACCACCATATTTCTGTCGTCGATACAGCAGCATACTGCTGGGCGGCTTACTAGAAAAGTGCTGGCAAATCGGCACTTGCTGTTGGCCCGCTGCTAAATTGCCGCTGGAAAACAGCAGTAACTGTTGGGCGGCTTACTAGAAAAGTGCTGGAGAAAACTCAGCTGTCTGCGAACAAGTGATGGATCGCTGCTGGCCAGCACTGCTGGACCAGCATTTTTCCCGCGGACACTTTATTGACTTTTAAGTACACTTTCTCCCGGCACTGAATCAGCAGTTCGGCTGCTGGAAGCCAGCAGTTTCCTGTTGCTGTCTCAGCAGATTTTTCTTTATTGGGTAATTTCAGACACAATAAAGAATTCTGCCATGGGTAGGTAAACCACAGTAACCACAACAATAAATTGGCCGTTTATGTCCTGAATCCCTCATTTAGTATACTTTCTTGTAGGTTAAAGTTATTGAAGTCTTGCAACATTATTCCATTATTTAGATACTGCAGTTTCCCTGCCCACAGCAGTATTTTTCTTTAAGCTTCATATTCTAGATTACAATTGAAGGTAGAACTTTTCAAATAATGGGGATTTTTCGGCAATTTTACACTATCTGGAATTTCTTATATGCTTTTAACTATGTATTACTAAATAAACATTGCTTCTTCAATCCACCATTAGTAAATGTAGTTAATAAAAATTCACAGTACATTTTTACCACCAGTATTGATTTCACTAAGTTTGTTTCAAGCTAATCTACCCACAATCTGAAACTTTTCCTCGCTTATCTCGCAAATTGATTTCGGATAATGGATCATCGGTAATGCGATAAGTGAGTAACTGTTCCTCATCATCGGAAATAAGTGAAATTTCCTTTAAAATAATTTCCGAAAATCTCTCTAATTGCATGATAAATTGTTATTTAACAATCTTTTTTTAATCCGGGATATTTTAACTAGGTATGTTAATTGCGTTTCCAGTGTCATAATGATTTTCGATTGAGTTTAATGCTTTCTTTGCTTTGAAAATTTAATTTATGGTAATATTTCCTTTTTTTTTTCATTCAATATATTACTATAGACATTTTTTACTATTGCATGCGTTTATTCTACTTTTTTGCATAAAACTAAAAAAATCATTAGACCTTCAAAATTTAGCAGCTAAAAAGAATTTATATTTAAACACTGATATATTTCGCGACATTAGAATAAATAAAAGTGAGATGTTCTATTTAAAAGCAAGTAGTGTATGTTTATTAAAACTTTATTTTCTAATATTACAATAAAAGACTCGAAATAAATAAGTAGTTACATTATATTGGCATATGGCTCTTGAATTTATTTTGCACTATTGGTATATATATTTTTTGCTTTTATTCAGTTTATTGCTAAAAGCCTTTGTTGTGTCTCCCTTAATACACAGCATGGAATGCATTATTTTCTTATTAAATAGCATATGCTCCACAAGTGTAGTTTATTGTGCTAAAATTCGTATTATAGACAAATATTTCTGTGGCACATAAAGCTTTCTTTTGCTATCAACAACTTGTATTTTCCCCATTAAATTCTATCTGAAATTATGGCTATGTTTAAATTGGGAGTTGCACACCAAACGTCCTGAAAACGGACAAAAACTATAGAGGTTTTTGCATAGATTTTCAACTAAAATTCCGATATTTGTTTAGAAATTTATATAGTATAGGTTTATCTTCAAAGATATAATCGATCTCTATCTGAAAATCAGTTCCAAACGAAAAAAGTAAAATAGCTATAAAATCTTTATTTATATATTTTGGAAATTTATGTTTATTGCTAGAAGACTGGTGCTCATAATACGGAAAAATGCGGATCATATGCTCGATGGACTAACACCTAAAACACTATAAAATGTATTTATGAAATATTGTCGAACAAAAAAAGATCCCCCTAACAGATCGTGTTTGTGTTAGTTACGGTCCACCTATTAAAGAAAAAAGAGAAAACCATATAAAAGAATGTTTCTACATGCAAATTATCACGTTTACTGGCTCAAAAAATACTCTGTCCCGTAATTAAGATAAAATTTAATTATTTGTGTCTTAATTAAGGCTTGTTTTTCTTCAGGCTGGCAGCATATGAAGTAAAACTTTTGAAAACAAAACACATTTTTTTCCAAAGTATAATGCAATTAGTTGTTTTTGTTCTGGTATAAAAGTATAAAACTGTTTTTGGTTTAATGTAGAGGATTTTCAGGATATGGTTAAAAAATTTACAAGGCGAATGCTAATGAAAGGGTTCAGTGTTCAGTTTCTGTGTGATTTTGTCAAAACATGACCAAACATTGATTGCAGAAATCCATTCCTTAACCAAAAGTATGACCAGGCACGAAGCAAAGGTGATTTGAGTAGAACACTAAGATAATGTCCTAGTATGAATGTCAGTTCCTTTAACTAACTGTACTTTCATAGATTGTGTTTACCGAGTTAAGTTTAAATGTTATTTAAATGTCAAAGAGTGCATCCAAAGAAGTATATTATCATTTTTTAATAAAATATTTTCGTTTTTGATGAAACTTTTCGTGTGATTTATTTTAAAAAAGCGTTTTTCAAAATTGAAGCAATGAATTTCATTGGTTATTTGACCCTTCAACTATGACTTAGTAAATACCATTAACATCTTCATTTAATAATAGGAACGTTATGCTTCAGGTTTTTAAATTCGATTTTCTTGTAACTTTATTATTTTACATAAATTATTCAGGACTATGGTCTTCAATTTTCTTATATTTTGTTTATTTAGACAAACTTAAACATGTAGGTCATTTTTGAATGGAATTTTTTTCCGATAGTCGTAAAAAGTTAAGAATATAAACTTCATTTGAAAAGAAACTAAACAATGTTGTCACATTATTAATGAAACATGTTACATTTAATTTAATTATTTTAGAATTTTAACTGGGATAGATAAATTACCTTCTCAAACATTTTCCTCTCCGAAATTTCTAATGTGTAACACTTAAATCTCACTTTCTTTTAAATATAGAAAGGTAATGTCCAGATATTGGAACCATCGCATAACCTCTCAAACTTCTTAGAGACAGTTCTGTTGGAAAATACCATTATGAGGTAAAAAAATTATAAAATGTAACAGTTAAAAAAAACTGGGAATGATTTGTGATTGCAACTAGCATTTTTTTAAAACACAGTTTGTGATTCGAGAGTTTTTAAAAATGTATTTATGCACCATGCATTAAACCTGAAGCAAGTCATGAACTTCGAAACATAATATTTTGTTGTTGCAAAGCTGAGAAATACGTTTCTCAAAATAATGCTTAAAAAGAAACAGTATACTTAGTCCTGCACACAACATTTTTGGAATTTTTATCCTTGTGGTGAAAAAGAACTCGTAAAGCAATTTTAGATAAAATTTTGACATTTATCTGTCTCTTGAAATCTAGAATTTTCAAATTGTTGACAATATTTTTTTATTCATAATAAATGACAACAGCATTCTATTCAAAAGTATATTTTTGAATTTGTTTGTCTTTTTAGTAAAGCACCACCTTTAATTTATTTTAATACTCAGGAAGAGCACTTAAATCTAATTATGTTTTTAAAAAAACTAAGTTCTGCTGGTAGAAATATCTTGAACTAAAATATTGTCACATTCATTTTTTCTTAATTGGTCAATGCTCAATAAAAATTACTTAAGAAGCGCAAAGAATATTTTTTCTATTCTATGAAATATATTTAAATATTTAATTTTCATACTTTTTGTTCCTTTTTCCTTTTTTATAAAATATTTTCTGGTGATAAACTTAAAAAACAAAAGCGATAACTCCAGGAAAACGAAAATATTGTATTAGATTTGATCGGTTTGACGTTTTAAGCCCATTTATCCCAAGCGTTTTTAAATTTTTTTTGTTTGCTTCAAGAATAAATTGAAAAGTTATACAAAATGTGGTTTTAGTTTTAAAACAAACAATTTTTCAAAGTGGACTCTTAAAGTTTTAGTCGCCGTTTTTAACCATTTAAACTGCAATTTGATATGCGTATTGTTAAAAAAATATAGATTGGATGTATTAAATAGTATTGTAAGTATGCAATCCTGCATTATAGTAAAGTAGTTAACATGCACATAAAATGTCTCATTGTTTTTAATGACCTAACGAAGCAGAAAGTAACACTGTTATTTTAATTTGACAATAAATTAAAGTGATAAAGTTTAGAAATTAAAATTACCGATGTTTTAAAAAAACAATTTTCATAAATTATCATTTGTCAATATGAGGTAAAATTGCAATTGTAATGAAATTAAAAACAAGTAGTCACCATAAAATGATTATGATGCTGAAAGTGAATTCCAATTTATTAAAGTAACTTTCTTAAATTACTCTGTTTAATTCTATAAGCTGTTTATTTAGGTTAAAATTGCCCTCACTACACAAGTGACCAAAATCTACGGTATCAGAATCTTTAGTTGCAAAAGATTTTTTTTAAAATTTACATTGAAATACCGATGAACAAATGAGCAAATCTATAATAATAAAAGAAAGAGGCTGTCTGTCTGTCCGTCTGTCTGTCTGTCTGTGTGTATGTCTGTGGATCGCAAAAGACCTACTTAGACTGCTCTAAAAAATTCGAAATGTTCAATATAGATAATTTTTCATATTTGATTGTGATTTTTAATTAATATAATTAGTTTTTTAAGAAACGTCATCGACGTGGGATTGCGGGACCATAACAGGGCTTGAAAATACATGGACCGGGCCGAAACGGGGGCTTGACGCCATCCTCCATTAGTTTGATTGATTGAGTTTGGTTGAGATATGCGCTCGCCCTAAGGCTGCTTCATTCTCTATTAGTGTTTGCTTTTTTAAGTGCGCATGCGCCAACACAAATTAAATTTTGTTTTGATTCTGAGTGTATTTTCAAAAGTAAGCATGCTTCTAAAAGGAAGCAATGAGAAGTTAACGGGTTCCCAGTAAGGCGGGACCATACTGCTAGTCTTTTAATAAAAAGATTAATCCTATTGACGGGAAAATAATTCCCAATTCCGTTCTCTATACCAAGAAGAATAAATTTTTTGCTAACGTATTTAGTTTCCAAGATATCGCAACACATACTATTGTCACGAAAAAAGCAGCAGCTGGTATTTTTCCAACTCTGTTGTTTCTTTTTGGGTAAGCAGAGATTATTACGGTTGTTGTGAGGTATTGCTACTGATACATAGTAATGGGGGAAAAAAAGATATATTTGATTTTGTTTGAAAGTATTGAGGAATACATATTGTGCACATTAATACATATTGTACATTCAATAATAAAAAAATAATTTACTTATAATTTATTTTTATAATTGAAATGAAAGAGAGATATATTTGATTTTGTGTGAAAGTATTGAGAAATACATATTGTGCCCATTAATGTATATTGTATATTCAATAATAAAAATAATTCACTGAAAACAATTATTTACACGATTTCCATTCATGTATAACCAAATTGGTAAAATTGTAAACTTGTTTTCAATGTATTTTAAACTCTAATAAGATTATCTTTTAACAAGCTAACTTTACAACTATATATTTGCAGTTTTAATGGTTCAAAGACTTTTTAGTAGTATGAAAGAGATTCCTGTGACTTCAACTTAATTGCTTATTTCATATTACCGAATTTTTGTAAACTATTAAATTATATTAGTAAAACTAAAAAAAATTAATAAATATACTTCTACAGTTTTATAGTTTGATTGTATTACTTAAATATATCATGAACTAAGTATTTTTTTTTATCAAAATTAAATTATTTTAACACACGCAATTGTTTTTCTAATTGATTATTTTACAACAGGTTTTATATAACTTTTTCCTTTATCAGAGCATTTTTTTATTGCTTCAGTCTTGATTTTAGTTTTCAAAAAATTTCTTAGCTATCACATTCGTTGGCAATTGTCAGAAAATGCTTCAAAACACTATTACAAAGATTTCCATTTTTCTTTTAAAATTAAATTATTATATAAACACACAAATTCAACTCAAAATGCAAGGTCAAACAATTTTACGTCTCCAAAATGAAATGAATGTGCGCGTATAAGATAAATACCAGATACTTTAAACAGAGCCGGACTGTGCATTGGCATACCTAAAAGAGGTGGCCATCATCAATCACGTGACTTGGTACTAACTCAAGTGGATTTGAGTGCAGGAAATGTGCATGATTCGTAATAAGCACCGATGTCACTTTTAGTCAAAAGAAAGGTTAAGAAAAATTGTTTGAAATGTAAACTGGGTTTACATGCTTCGAGCGCTGTTTCCAGCATGAGCGTAAGCTCTTTGACCTTCATCGATTCGACCTTTGGTTGGCGAGAAATTGGCGAGTGAGATTGTATAGCGCGGCGATATGGTGATGTGACTAAATTGAATTCACGATGTAGGATCAATTAAAAAAGAGAGAAATGGCCAAGATAGTTGCTATTTACCTTATGGTAACCATTTCCTTTGATCTCGGGCAGAAAACCGAAAAAAGATGGGTTGGTGGCCTTGAGAGCCGGCTTCAGCGCATGTTTCAATAAATAAGTATAAAGCGGTTACCTTGAGATAATCAAGGCCATGCTGAAATGGCTGCTCGAAGCAAACGCTCGAAGCATGTAAACGCTGTGTAAGGTTAACGAAAATTTTTGGTTTAAGCTAGAGTTACTATGCTTGGCAATTCAGGCAATTTTCTTTTTTTGCAGGCGAAGTTTTGAAACTTTTTCTCAACTGAAGGGTAGTGCGAGTTTGTATTGGGTTCACCATTATTCCATAGATAAATTTTAACTTGTATAGTTCCCCAAAGTGATACTGAATGTGCCAAATAATGCATACTACAGATCCAAATCTAATGACTATATCAAGTCAATCAAGCAAATCTAATGACTATCAAGTCAGGATAGAATATAAATGAAATCGCAATTGATGATGGTCATCAGCAATTAACTGTATTATCTTCCTTTCACCAATAACCCATGCGTAGTTTAAGTGACACATTATTTCCAACTAAAACTTACCCAACGATTCCCTATGCTCGTTAAACGCCATGTCATCGGCAACTTTGCCTCCTTCAGGTTCTTTACCTGTTTTTAAAGTAGACTCTTCGACAATTAAAATATATTAGATGCTAAGAAGAGACCAGGTGGAATATAAATATTTTTAAATGTATGAAATAAAGTATTCAACAAAGCAACACATATCAAACACGTTTGCTGTAATTAATATTTTTTTTAATTGGTGGTACTGTCTCAAACGGCAGCGATAAGTTGTCGAATGTAGCAACCTTTTTTGCCAAATTTAAAATTTGGCGAGATTTATTTTGGTTCTCACCTCAATGGTCTTTCTACAACTGGAATGGCAGCTTATTATATTTATGTCGTTGAGTAAATGTGCGAAAAAGATTTTTTCCCCCATTGATCAAAAGAAAGGCTCCATTGAAGAGATAAAAGCAAGCTTTGTGTGGTCGAAAGGGTTTTCTGCGATATTTCTTAGTATCGAAATATGTTCATTGATGAGAATTCGATACATCTAGTACATAATAAATGATAGGGACCATTCCCTTATTTTTGGATATTGTATTATGTTTTAAGCTCAATCATTGTTTCGGTATCTATTAATACTCAATCAAATACAGTATCTTATTTAATTAGAATTTTTATTTGATTAAAAAATAATTTTATTTCACTTGTATGTCCATCATGATCAAGGGTTATAGATTTAATATGGAAAGCAATACTATGTGGAAAAAAATTGGTGTTGAAATTTCTTAATGAGGAGTTAAAAGTTATGGTTTCCATACATGTTTTTTATTTGTAAATTTTCTTACTAACACGATAAATTTGTGCTGTATACTTATTAACTATATTGGCACAAAGTTTTAAGTAATTTCCTCATTGTAAAATATTTCCAAATTGTTGTCCTTCATCTTGATTTCATTACAGTTTCGCTATTGTTTACAACATAGTCTAAAATTTCGAAATGATAGATGGCCCCTTTCAACCTATCCCACAGCCCCAAAGTACTTTATCTTCAAACAGAAATTTTTATTTCTATATAGGAACTCATAAAATCGGACATTTCCTTTAAAAGTTTATAGTGGCTATCGATTTTATGGTCAGAGTCTCATGTGTCAATTTGCGTTTCAAAAGATTCTATGCGTTACGCTTCTTAACTTATTTTTTAACGCTGCAGATGGAAATTTATTATTTATGTGACCCAAGATGAAATAATAGTAAAGAGTTTTTTGTAAACCTTTTAAAATGATGTGTAATAAGAATACAAAAAATATAAATTTTTTAAAAAATTATTTCACATTGTACTTTTTAAAAAACATAATACGTAGTTTTTAGAATGTTTCCGACTGGAATTTCTAGTCTCCAAGTAGAGTTTTAACACAGGCTATTACTCCTCGTAATTTAAAACCCTGATCAAGTGACGAAGATTTAACAATTAAAAGTTTTATTACGCATTGGTATCAATGCATCTTGATTCTGCTTTGGAAAAATTTTATTCGTTATGCGTGTTCTTGTAATATTTGACGTACTTACAATAATTATAATAATTAACATGCACTATTTTTTAAAGTAATGATACGGACAGAGATGGCACTTCACATTAAAACTATAGTATTAAGTAATTGTGCCATAAACTTAGTAATATTAAATTTCCGGTTAAATATCCATTAATAACTTTTGTATAAATTTAATGGCAAATGTTTTATAGAGATATGATACATTAAAGAGAAAATGAATCTTTTAAACACGTTTATAACCTAATTGTACTAAAGCAACTGTTTTCACAATGTTTAATTCTCTTTAGTTAAGACATAACAGACAATTATTTTTGGATTTTAAATATATTATTAGAGTTCAAATATATTTTATTAACTTTCTATTGACAATACCGAAAAATTCTTCTGAGACGACATTTTTCGGAAAGTAGAGCTATTTTCGTAAATAAAACTAAAGCTCCATAAAAATTTTACTGTTTTTGTATCTCAATAACTGCAATACTTATCATGTAATTATTTTTTGTGTGCTATATTTGATAATCCTATAAAATATTTTATGTCCTTTTTATTATAGTGTGAAAAGCTCCCCTAACAAGACTAGGTAATTGTTTTTGTCAACTTAATAGTTAGTTTCTTTCTTATATTTAACTAAATAAAAAATAGCTGTCTTATAATTGGAGTATAAATAACAATTAAATAGAGTCTATAAGATTTTTCTCTCAATAGTGTTTAAAATTAAATAAGAACTAAAGAATTGTACAAAACATTGGTACCTTATAATGACCAACGACATTGATACCTTTTAATTTTATTTGTTAATGAAGCAATAGTAATACTCCTAGCCTATGTTTGCCGGATATTTTTTGTTTTTCTTTTCCTTTATATTTTAGTATTTATATATAATTCTTTAACTGTATTATCAATCTTCTGCTATGGCTTGTACGGTTTTTGTTTCCCCTTGGCCATCAATGTGTGTTTTGCCTTTTTTGTATATGTAGCTTGTAATTAAATATTCAAATAAAATATTAAAAAAGAAAACAGTTTGCACACTAGAAATTCTAATATTAATTATAATTATTCATTAAATTCAGTGTTTATTTTATAATAGAAAATAAGAACGAGAGAGCTGCATAAATGTTTGAACATGGAAGAATTCTCCAAATCAATTTTTAACGTTTATGAAATTACAATATAAAGCTAAGAAAATCGATAATTAGTATTACGAGCTATACGAAAGGTTAGAAGGGAAATGTTAAGATAAACAGAAAGTATTTATTGTTTAAGAAAATGAAGATAAATACGAGACAATTTTTTACATTAAAGTTCTAAAGTATAATTCAAATCACAAGCATATGCAGTTTAAGTACAGTTTTGGCTCTGAAAGTACGGTTGTTTCTATTTGAAACCTTTATAGTTATCAACATAAAATCTAATATGATTGCGCTGTTAAATATCTTTACAAATCTGAAAATAAACACTAGTATAGTATTCTTTACTAATAACTTTTATATAATTATTTCCTGTTACGGCTCAGAAACTACAGTAACATACAAAATAAAATAAATTGATGGAAGAAAAAGTTAATATCTCTGTGCTTTTTTTAATCAGATAATGCTTGGGTAATCTAATTGCAAAAATTGTTTTTTTAACTATCTTGAGAATTCCTCATAAAATACAATGGGGATATTTAAGATTGTGTAAAGCTCATGTTTTCAGTTTTGTCTGTACTTCGATTTCATTGGTCGCTTCGGTATCCCTCTCAAAATATCCGATATAGGTAAAAAAAGTACTAAAAAAAGTTTTGAAGAGTCAACAGCACAGCAAGAAGTTGTTATTAAAAAAACTTTAATAAGTAAAATATTCTCAAAAAACTCATTTTCGAACACCAAAACAAAAGTAATTCCAGACAACAAATGAAAACAAACCGTTGGAATTGTTGCCATCCGCGACGTGAAACATTTCGATTGGGTTTATAAGGTATGTAAGGGACAGTTTCAAAATATAAGTATCCATAAAAATCTTTTTAAAAATATTATGACACTTTACTTTACCAGAAGTCTCCATTCTATTAAACAAGAAAAGCTTTAAAAATCTCTCTTTAACTCTTAATCAATAACCTGAAATGAACTAGAAAATTGAATGTGACTATTGAAAAAGTTTATCCCCTAAACTCTTCATATAATATCCCCAAGCAGACACTAAACAGAAGGTTTTATACCAAAATAAAGTCTTTATTTACGACAAAACTGTCTTTGGATAAACATTAAAGACACTTTTAAGAAAGTGGTTCAAGAAATGTCCTTTATCCATGGCCTTTAAAGCTTTTATACTTATACCTGGCTTTCGATTTTTAAAAAGTATTGTTTATTCTAGCTAACACTAGATTTTCAAAGAAGAAAATGTTTCAAAGCAAATTTTTTCCGATAAGTATTTTTAAACTGTGAATGTTTAGATTTAAATTTTTTAAAATTAATTTGAAAAGATTGCTAAAAGAATTAAAATAACATATTTAGTAGATAAAAATACTCTTTATTTTAAAATATCTAATAATACCTAATAATAAATTACATAATTCTAGAATTATTTTATAAAACTACCTAAGAATAATATGATATCAAATTATATTGAGCAATATATTCCTTATTTGGGAAAAAACACACTGTATTTCTTAATATTGGGCTAACAATATTAAGAAATACAGTGTTTAAATATTTTAAATTGAAGCAATCTCTAGTGCTTTTAAATGACACACAAAAAAACGCTCAATTTAAGGTAAAAGGGGACATGGTTATGTCAGTAGAATTGCTATATTTTTCTTCAGTTAGGCCAAAGTTTTGGTTGCCAAGTTTCTCTAGGGCATTTACTTGTAACACAAAAGTTGCATGTTTGAGTTAGCGTTTTCTAAATGTTAAAAAGTACGAGAATTTTACAAATACAAAACTATATTTTAACTGGAATATACCTTGTTCAATACAGAACAATTCAGATTTTTTTACTGCTGTTTATTTTCTGACAACTCAATTATCAGTTTAAAACCATAATTTTAAGGGAATTTCTTTTCATTGTGCATTACCACTGCAAGAAACATGTTGTTGCAACAACACAAAACATATACATTGATACTAAAAGTTTTGTATTTTACAACTAAAAGTCTCAGAATACAATTGAACCAAGTTCATAAAAAGCTTCTTTGTGCTGCAGAAGTTTAAAGTTGAATCCTGCAGGCAGAACTACTATAAAAACAGACTATAAAAACATTGTTTTAATTGCTGCTGCATAGAGGATATTATCTGAAATATGATTGTTTGTATTATTGCACTGAAAGTACTGCACATACAGTTTGTGCATTCAATTGCACTGCTAACTAATGACTAAATGCGGACTGGGTTTGCTTATATTCTGAACCCTCCAACTATGAAATACAATACATTTTCATATAAATTTAACAATAAGCACATAAAATGTAAATAAATGCATTGGAAAAATTATTTAAATGTAATTTGAGGCTTTAAATAAAAATTTGCAATGGACTAATACTATTTTTATGAGAATTTGTAAAATATATAAAATTTATAATGTAATATTATTTTATTGCAGTAGTTACTTACGACATTTATAAAGTCTTAATGGCCGCTATAGTACATGTCTTCCATGAAAGAGGGCACAGTTTCAAATACAGCCAAGGAATGAAAACTGCTTCTAATCTTGCGTACACAATATTAAACTTTTAAAGAAGATGCATACTATTGAAAGTATTTGATATAAATGTGGAAATTAAAATCAGCTGAAAGAGTCTTATGGTTTTTCACACCATTTCAGGAAATTGAATATTTTATGATCCTCGATGGTCCCATTTCATCTACTGTGAAATCAGTAACTTGCATTTTATTTTGACTGTGTTATATATTTTATATGTTTACTATGTTTTAAAAAAAGTTATAAGTTTAAGTCTTGCTAGTTTCACTAAGGTTGTAGAGTTTTAACTGTTTTATGCATTTGACTATATTTTGTTATGTTTGTTATGTTGACATATTTTGTTATGTTTGTGTCGAGATTTAATGACACTAGACAACAAAATATCACACAATTTCTTCGACTTTGGTGAAAGTAATATGGGTATTGAACCCTAAAAATTTATTATCTACTCCCGGTTTTATGTTGATAATATCAAACACAGCCTGTATGAGTGAAAATTTGGACTATTTTTGTAAAGAAAATTGAATTTAATTAATTCTGCGTTTGGTGCGCCCATGCATTTCGCCATATTTTATGTAATGATAAAAACGACTGTTACTCAAAAACAAGAGCTAACTTACATTTTTTAAGGTGATATTTGTGTTAAGCACGTTGAAATCACTCAGAATTTGGTACTTTCATCTCAGTCGCATTTTCACTGTTGCCCAGTGTAATGAGTTTTTTTTATACTTTGAAATAAAATAATCTGGCTTTCAGTACAATAATATCAACCATATATTTTTGAGTGTATAATAATAGTTTCTCTTCAGTTTTCATAATTGTTTAATTAATTGACACTTAGATATAACAGTTCAAATACTTAATTAGAAAAGTATTTATATTTAAGAATAAATTATCTCCAGTAATTACGATAGAATTTGTATTATTATCCGTAAGTGCCAGTTAATTAATCTATTATAAAAACTACTTAATTAAAACTACTTCAAATTTCTCTATCAATCCTAAACTTTTCATAATTTGGATAATTTTAGTTAATGGTTATTGAATTATAAAAATGAACTTAATGGATGGCATCAAAACAATATTTTAAAAAAAAAACCTCATAAAATACGATTTGTGTTAATTTATTTTTGAAAAACTTACAATTAGAAATATATAAAATTAATTTCAGGACTAAAATTGATTATTTGTTCTTAGACTAGAAATAAAAGTCAGCAAGCAATCTATCATATACAGGGTCCGGCAAAAGTAACGCAGTAACACTTTTCTGCGATTACTGCGTAAAGCGTGTTACTAAAGGGGAGAGAAGGGGAATGACGCCACCTTAAGGGAAATTGAAATTTCATGCAGAATTGTGTTGCAATTAATGTAAATTGTAATGATTATAGCATACTACAGTTCATAACCTATCGTGCAGTGATTTTTTAAAATTTAAATTTTTAATAGAAACTGAATAAAATGGTATTTTTCTAAAGCTCGCACAGTGGCGGGATTACCCCGGTATCTGGGGTAATGCCGCCACACCACTGGGGTTATGCCACCACATCAATAAACAAAGCAAATAATCTATAAATAATGGAAAATTACATAATAAAGCAATACATATAGAACTAAAATAGTTTCAAATAACTTTGGAATGGTAAATTGTACAGGGTACAGTTCTTTATTAACTTTCTGTGTGCAACTAGCTATGCAGGTTTTTTTTAAAAGCTTCGTTGGTCTATTTGACCAGTTCAGTTATTCTTTTTCGGATAAGGGGCATCTCTAACGAAAACTAATAGGTTTTAGGGCCAATATATGAAATTTCTACTTTACGGATTATGCCGCCATCCTTTTGCATGTGGCGGCATAACCCCAGAGTGATAAGGCGGCATTACCCCAGTAAGACAAAATGGCAAAGACGGTTGTTTAAAGAAAGGTAGTTAGCCTAGCGTCCAAACTAACGAGGTGATAAAATAGCCAAATAATTACTCTTTTATATGATATATAACTGATTTATATAACTTAGAGATAGCAGTCACTTATCGCTTAATTTCAGAAGGCTCAAGATTGGATGAAAATCACTAAAAACCGTATTTTTTAAATAACTTTACACCAACTCACCGCACGGCCATTAGCGTCTATATTACAAATTACTTTGTTTCCTGCTACAGGTCAGCGCTCACAGCCCCCCCTCCCACACTCACCGCTGACGAGATACAAGGGGTGGCGGCATTACCCGAGGTGGCGGGATTCCCCTGCTCTCCCCTAATATCGGTGATTGTTGCCCCAGAAAGCTTGGAATATGCAAATAATTTAACGGTAGAAAAATTAAGAATCATGTGAAAGGCTTTTAATTCTCATCACATTAAACAATAAGTAGTGCTTTTTAGGTACTTTTTGTTTCGACTATTCCAAAAGAAGAGCAGTGATTCGAAGAGCAGTGACCCTGGGATATTCAGTTATTATAAATTAAAACACAGATTCTGAGCGTCGATTGATATTACTTTCGAAGAAATATGAAGTGTTTAAAGTAGTTTATTTGTGTTTGGAACAATCACAGAATCGGACCGAAATTTGAAAAACGGGTTACTCCGCGTTTAAACTTGAAGCATCGGATATTTATTGTGATGAATCATGAACTTTGTGATGGATCATCATCGAGGCTTTCTAAACTTTATGAAAATATATTTGAGAAGCGAAAATCTCTTCATAGGAACGCGATAAATGCACTTATATCAAAACTTAAGGATACTGAAAGTGTTGTCGATAACAATGACTATAAAACTGGTAGACCACGTTCTGCTATAATTACAGAGAAAATTCTTAAAGTATATGACAGGATAAGTGAGGAACCTCACACTTCACAATCAAGAATAACTCATTAAATCGGGATATCAGGGAGAAGTGTTCGCCGGATTTCCAAAGAGGAAATACGGCTTTAAAAGAAGGCTGGAAAAGGTGGTTCGAATGAAATTTGGACCTATAGAACAATTTATATAACTTTTTGGCAGAGAAGGCCCTTTATTTTGATACATAATTTATTTTGTTAATTAAAGTAGTTTAAAATTTATGAGCCAAAAACTTTGCTGCGTTACTTTTGCCGGACCCTGTATTTTACGAATATTTCTTATGCTTCTTATTAAAACAAAACATTGGTAATTAGATCCTAATTTGCATATTTAATAAATGTTAGACCAAACTTTTGAATAATTATTCTCCTTTCAATTAAGTTAAAAGTAGTTTGAGAATATTCTCGCATTATCGAAATTTACTTTTCTTAACTCATCAAACGTCATTTATTTTACTTTCAAATTACTTCGGCATGTTATTGTAAGTAATTTAATTAAGCTATCTTTTTGAAAACTATTTTTTTCAAAGGAATAATATCATCTGCATTAGTTATAAAGGTATAAATTGTCTTTGTGCTTAGTTAGGAATCTCGTTTATGCTGCAAAAAATAATTTTTTTCAGGCAATTAAATTAATTAGCTAACTTTATTTTGTAGAAAACCACAAATTGAACCATCAAATATAGATGTCAAGCAAATTGGGCAGAAAAGATTTTATTTTGACAAAGCTTTTTACACGTTGTCGACTTTTCTTTAAATTTCTTTATTGGATTTATGCTGATCTAGAACTAAAAGCGATCTGAAGGTAATCATCTTTTTTTTGTATTTGAACAAACAATAGATGTTCTTGTTTTGTTAGTAAAGGTCTTTCTTTATGCCTATTCTGCAATAAAAGGACTAAAAGAAAACAAATCAGCCAAAGAAAAGCAAACTTCGTGAACCAAACCGGAGACAAGGGCTGGAAGAAAGTGATAAGAAAGTTTGGCCACAAGAAATGGAGGAAAAAGTTCTGTCAATCGAAAATATCTTAGGTAATAGTTGGAAATAGTCAGGTCGCCAAACCCCGATTTTTGGCCGAACCTTGCACTGAGATGTTAAGTTTTTTTATTGATGATTCTTATAGATTCGAGGGTGTAGATTACGAATCTGGAAGGTACTTTTTTGGTACCCTTGAGCTTTTTTAGTTATTCAAGATGGCGTCTCCGCCATCTTGATTTTTGTTTTTTTAATATTTGACGTTCTATCCGGCAAAAATGAATAGTTTTTTTATAAATAGATGCATTAAGTAATAAAGAATCAATATTCTCAAGAAAATTTCAAAAATAAAAAAATCAAGATGGCGGAATCCGCCATATTGGATTTTTTCACTTTTTATACATTTGATCTATATTTAAACCACAAAAATACTTATAGTTTAGGTATATTTTTATATATTTTGTTACTATAGAACAATTATTTGAAAAAAATAAAAAAATTAAGATGGCGCTATCCGCCATATTGGATTTTTTCACCTTTAATATAAGGCTATAGATTTGTCCAAAATTAAAAATTATTTTTATTTTAGTTCTATCTTTACTTTGATTTCTATTTTAGTTTCAATGTATAGATTATAAGTTTAGAAGATACTTTTTAGCAAAAATTTAGTATTTTTTAAAATTTTAAGATGGCGTCTTCCGCCATATTGGTTTTTACTCTTCGATTCATTTCTAGCGTTCTTTTTGGCCAAAATCGATAATTCTTTCTTTTCTAGGTGTATTTTGAGATAAAGAATTACTTAAACATTTAAAACAAACGAATTTCAAGATGGCGGCTTCCGCCATCTTGGATTATTCAACCAGTAATAGTACGTGATCCATCGGCCCGAAAATTAAAATTCTTTCTACTGCAGATGTATTTTTTGATAAAGAATGGCTTAAACTACATAAACGTGGAATACAATTGAAAAATTTTGGATTTATTATAATTCAAAATTGCGTCTTTCGCCTAATTTAATTTTTTACTGTTAGTATTAGGCGATGTATTGGCCGAAATTAATTTTTTTTTTTATTTCACTTGTGCATTTTGCCTAAAAATATTTTTAATAATGCACTTTTACGAAAACAAAACTTAATTTGACGTTTTTTTTGCCATATTGGACTTAGCCATTTAAATATTTTGCTATTCACCAATTCAAATTAATTTTTAAAAAATTAACCTTTCTCTTATAAAATACTTCCTCTTTTCTAACAAGATTACTATTACACAACGAACCACAAGGATGCTTACGCATGCATCCTTAAGTACCCCTCACCCTCACATTAGGGGGGTAAAGAAGTTTTCCCCCGAACCCATAAATCCACGTAATGGCTTGACTTTCTGAGATCTTGTTGAGCGGCAGCATTTCAAGAATATGGGATCAAAGGTCAATAAACATTCAGGAAATTCGGCAAGAAACACAGTATCCAAACACTAGAAGTGGTAACCTATTAGAAAATTGCAGGGTGGGACTTAAATAGGAGATCCACGTAAATCCACGTAATGACTTGGAAGCCAGGTGATGACAACATGATAAGGTTGGTCTGAAACTTGTCTTTCAATGCATCTAATAGATTCTTTTTACGATTGAAACAAAAGCCACCATTTTCTGTGTATAGTTCAAATAGTTCTATTGAATTCCATATTCTTGTTTCATCTGATTTTAAAAGATCAACAACTACTGAAAAGACTTTGTCCTCATAATCGGTGTTCTCATCAGTTAATTGTTTAGAAACGGTTGATGATGCTCGATGAAATTTGTTGCGGCACTCCATGTGATATCTTCCTTCGGCAGCATTTAAGTCACTAACTGCTCCTTCCACTCTTACTCTTACACTCGCTGACCAGCTATCGTTATGATGTTTACAAACTTCCAGTATACGTTGCTTTATTGTTTTCCTATCATCAATTCGTTTTTCTCTAATCAGGTAGGCTGGTCGCCAACGGTTAGGATTTTTCTTGTCCTTTACTACAACACAGTTAGTTCCACAATAAATGCAATGTTGCTTAAAGTCAAATACTGGTAAACTAGATCTTAGAACCTTTACGGGTTGTTCCCCAACGCTGTCTTCAGTATCTCGCTTGCGTTTTTCAAATGCATTTACTTTATTTTTATCGGTGTACGTCGAAACACAAGACTTATGGCAGGTGAGTTTATCGTTTTCATTTTCTACCAATTTCTCAAGTTCAGTATGTTTTCCATCACCATATATTTTACTACATGAAATAATCGTTTTAATTCTCTGGTTACGCACTTCAATCAATTTTTCAGTGTTTACTGTTTGTTAGACACTTGTATTTAAATTGAAAGAAACATTGCTGTATCTCCATATAAATATTAAAAAAAAAAACAGAGCTTAACTAATTAAAATCATACCTCGATCTGAAGTAATGTTCCAGTAAAGTGCGGATGTCTCGATTCTAACACCGCCGTTTCATACGTCTAGTGGCCGCTGAACGTAGAGTTGGAAGCGCTTTGACCTCTAGCGATTCGACCTTTGGTTGGCGAGAATTTGGCGAGTGAGATTGTAGCGCGGCGATTTTATTCATTGTTTAAAATCAATTAGATTATGGATGACGAAATTTTGATTGCTGCTTGTGTTTTACATTTAGAGAGCTTAGATAATTATCTAGAGGTAATTAGAAAAAAATATAAAAAACTTCGTCGAAGATGGTGGATGATGGTGATTTAACTGTTTATACCATCTTTAAGGGACATGACTGTTTGAAAAAACAAAAACAAAAAACAGGACATGACTGTTTTTTAACGGGGCATGACTGGTATCTCTGCTGCCGGTCCCTGCCCATTACTAATATTTTACGGGGAATTTTTTTTGTTTAAAAGTGTATAGGAAAGTGCATTTTTTTCTGGATTGTTTTTTTGATGACTATCCTTTTCCGTACTTATATTTAAAACTTTTAATGCCGGAGTATTACTGATTAAAATCAGGTCAAATAAAAAAGTGTTTTCAGTATTGTCTGCCAAAAATTTAGAAATTATATGTATTAAAATAACTGATTAAGTTATTAACTCCAACCAGGTTTCAGTATTTTAATACAAAATCTTGTTTAAAAATTAAATGTATTGATTACGGGTAAGATATAAATAAGAGTTTCAATACTTTTATTAACATAGAAAGCATTTTATCATCAACATATTTTACAGTGTCAAATTTTGAATTTCATTCATTTATGTGATTGAATTTTATTTTATCAAAATATTGAATGCGTCCTGCTTTAAATAAAAAAAATTAAGAAAAACTCAATACAATTCAATTCGATGTTTTACATACTTTTTCGAAGGATCACTTAAAAAAGAGATAACACGCCAATATGTTTGCTATTTTCCTTATGGCAACCTTTCCTTTGATCTTGGCCAAAAAACCGACAAAAGTTGGGTTGGTGGCCTTGAGATCCAACTTCAGTGAGCTTTCGAATAAATACGTATAAAGCGGTTACCTTGAGATTCTCAAGGTAACCGCTAGAGCAAATTGCTAGACGTATGTAACGCCGGTTAAGCATTTAAGAAAAAGTAGGTGTCTCATTTCTTTCTCTCTATTAAGTCCTACCCTGCAATTTTCTAATAGGTTACCACTTCTAGTGTTTGGATACTGTGTTTCTTGCCGAATTTCCTGAATGTTTATTGACCTTTGATCCCATATTCTTGAAATGCTGCCGCTCAACAAGATCTCAGAAAGTCCAAGCCATTACGTGGATTTATGGGTTCGGGGGAAAACTTCTTTACCCCCCTAATGTGAGGGTGAGGGGTACTTAAGGATGCATGCGTAAGCATCCTTGTGGTTCGTTGTGTAATAGTAATCTTGTTAGAAAATAGGAAGTATTTTATAAGAGAAAGGTTAATTTTTTTTTAATAAATTTGAATTGGTGAATAGCAAAATATTTATTAATTATTATTTTGTCCAATATGGCAAAAAAACGTCAAATTAAGTTTTGTTATCGTAAAAGTGCATTATTAAAAAATATTTTTAGGCAAAATGTACAAGTGAAATAAAAATAATTTTTAATTTCGGCCAATACATCGCCTAATACTAACAGTAAAAAATTAAATTAGGCGAAAGACGCCATTTTGAATAAAATAAATCCAAAAATTTTCAATTGTATTCCACGTTTATGTAGTTTAAGCCATTCTTTATCAAAAAATACATCTACAGTAGAAAGAATTTTAATTTTCGGGCCGATGGATCACGTACTAATACTGGCTGAATAATCAAGACAAGATGGCGGAAGCCGCCATCTTGAATTTCGATTGTTTTAAATGTTTAAGTAATTCTTTATCTCAAAATACACCTAGAAAAGAAAGAATTATCGGTTTTGGCCAAAAAGAACGCTAGAAATGAATCGAAGAGTAAAAACCAATATGGCGGAAGACGCCATCTTATAATTTTAAAAAATACTAAATTTTTGCTAAAAAGTATCTTCTAAACTTATAATCTATACATTGAAACTAAAATAGAAATCAAAGTAAAGATAGAACTAAAATAAAAATAATTTTTAATTTTGGACAAATCTATAGCCTTATATTAAAGGTGAAAAAATCCAATATGGCGGATAGCGCCATCTTGATTTTTTTATTTTTTTCAAATAATTGTTCTATAGTAACAAAATATATAAAAATATACCTAAACTATAAGTATTTTTGTGGTTTAAATATAGATCAAATGTATAAAAAGTGAAAAAATCCAATATGGCGGATTCCGCCATCTTGAATTTTTTATTTTTGAAATTTTCTTGGGAATATTGATTCTTTATTACTTAATGCATCTATTAATATAAAAAACTATTCATTTTTGCCGGATAGATCGTCAAATATTAAAAAAACAAAAATCAAGATGGCGGAGACGCCATCTTGAATAACTAAAAATGCTCAAGGGTACCAAAAAAGTACCTTCCAGATTCGTAATCTACACCCTCGAATCTATAAGAATCATCAATAAAAAAAACTTAACATCTCAGTGCAGGGTTCCCCCCCCTGGCGACCTGACTAAAATGCATTTTCCATGTTTGAGGATGCAGCGGAAATGGCATAAAATGTTGCATCTTGGCGTGCTGGTACATAAAATGTTTTGTACATAAAAGTTGGTCCTTAAACTTTGCCATGTACATACGTCCACAGTCATAGCTTCTCGCTCCCATGAAAATAACGAGTTGAGGTTTCGTATTCTATTTCTCGCGTTATATTTTCGGGCTGGAGTGTTCAGTGGTTTATGCCAAGAAGATATAAATCTAACTTGAATGAACCAATTAAAACGGCAAAAGCTGCAGTGTTCAAATACTAAAAAAGCTGGAGCGTTCAAATATACCAATAAGTTTAAATCTAACTTTAATTTACCAAATAAACGCCAAAAAGAATAACTTTTTTAATTTCTAGCTAAAAACAAATTAAGATTATAAATGAATACATATATAATTTTCGAACACATATTTTATATAATTTTGAGGAATAAAAAAAAAGTAGGCACTTTCGACAGATTCCTGAAAATTATCCGATCAAGGAATTAGTGAAATTAAAAATACGCTGATGACGACATGCAAAGAAGTCAGAACTAGAACACTAAACTTTTGCTTGTAGACTTGAGCTAAATGCTAACTTAAAACAATGATTGGTTGGAATTAATACATAGTAGAACATTTAAGCCTATTAACTGGTCAAAAGTGTTCGAAAATTGAGTTAAATATCCAAATATTTGATACTATTTCTGGTTGCTTTCTAGCCAGTATATAGGAAGTTTCGAGGTTCGTGAACAACTTATTTTTCAAAAAATATTAAAATTAAGTTGAGAGTTCAATTGGCTTGCACTGCCGGATAATTTGAAAATATTTTTTAAAAATTTGCAAGTAAATTAAAAGTTTGCAATCCTGCTTACTATCCAAATTTTGACAAATCTATCGTAAAATATAATTGGTCAAAACTATGTGTGTGTAGAAATCCATTAAAAAATGATAACAATGAAAGTTAAATGATAATTTTTTAATATAAATAACCGAAGATTAGAATTTACAACCATGGAGTAATCTTTTAAAAATCCGTTTGACCATTACTTAGATTTGAAAGAAGAAATTATTTGAAAGTAGAAGAAAAGAAAATTATAAAAAACTAAGGATGAAGTATCTGTTAATTTATTCAGATTGTGCGAGGGACAAAAATTTCATTAAAATATGCTTATCTGGAAGATTTCTTTTTCTTGAGTCACCATATTCATAAAGCAGCTGCGCCTGAAGCTTGGTGCTTGTTAGGGCTAAGGTGAGACTTCTGTAGTGCAAAACTTCTTCTACATTTTTTTTTCAATATAAAAGTGAGCTTAAGAAAGAGCCATTAGACTCTGTACGTTGTGTTGTAATTTTTTCGTTCAATTTAATATATAAAAATAGATTTAGAAACAAATCATTAGCGTTATATAACTGATCTGTAACGTTAAGGTCTTTTTGTATAAATTTTATGTAATAAAAAGGAATACATATTTAGTATCACTTCGTAGACGATTTATTGAACTGAATATATAAAACATAAAACTCAAAATTACTGAGCTCCATTCATTGCTAATGCTTACCATATGTCAAGAAGAAAATTTATTAACTACCGTAATGTTTCATATCTGGTACAAAAAATAAATTTTTGCACTGCTAATCTATCGATATTGCAGTAAAATCTTATAGTTGTTTTTTATTCCATTTGGTCTAGCTCATTAAGGCCAAGTCTAAAAGATCGTTCACCTACAAAAAGTCTGGAACTAGAGTAGGGTAATATTATAGACTCGTTGATTGACAAAAGACTAAGTTAAAAATGGAACAAGACGAAAGCTGCCTTCATTTTGTACAAGAAATGTGGCTGGATGATAAAGTTTAAGAAGAAGTTTTTTTTAGTAATCTTTGAATTTAAACTTAATGCCCAAAAATTCTTTTAAAAACTGACTAAGAGAGATTCTTTAATATATATTCAGGTAGTTGTAGTAGTGGTGGTGGTAGTATTATCGTTTCCGGCTGCCTATTTCTAGCCTAAATTAGGAGCTTTAACAAAGCCAATAACGCCTAGCAATTTAGAACCCTGATCAAGTAACGAGGTAGACACCTGAGCGGGCACCCAACGGAACTTCGAGTGAAATCGTACGCTGACGCCGTCGGGACTTTGGACTCCACAGATTTGACGAGCACGCCTGTCCCTGTGTACTCTAGCCCATCCGTCACGAGCTGGATTTTCTACTCTTTCCCAGTACAGATATCCGATTTATAGGATGACTGGTGGGATTCAAACCCCCGCACTCCTGAGAAGGCTGAATCCTAAGGCGGATGCCTTAACCACTCGGCCACGGACGGGCCACAGGTAGAGGAATCACTGATTGCTAACACATCATTCTAAAAAAAGTATTATAATAGCTCATTTCGAATAATTTAGAACGGTCTATGGCACAATACATTACTGTTGGGTTTTTCATAAACAAGCAAAATTTATTGTGGTTGGTAATTGCGAATTCTAGATTTATTTCAGTTTTAACTACTATTTTCGGAATAGTGTATGTAAGTGCACTCCTCTATGCTTTAACATAAAAATTTTTGTCCCTATAATGCATGATTTTTTTACTCCAAAAAATATATTTCTGTCTCTGATGGTAAGAATTGCAGAATTTAAAAAAAAAAACTAATTAGGGTGAAATTTAATTATTTAAAATTTTAAAACGATTGCATCACTATAGACTTAGTATTGAAACGATGCATTTAATTTGAAAAAGCTGAATCGTTTTGATTGTATACAATAAAAATAATTTTTTCTTTAAATAGTTAACTTTTTACTCTAAAATATCAATATAACTTCCACTAGACGACAAAATTGTTTAAGTTGCCGAACTTTAACAATATTGTAAAGTTATTTTTTTAAGTTGTTTAAAGTGTATATTGTAAAATAGCAACTATATGCAATATAGGGTTATATAGGGGAGAGACGGTAATAGCGCTCAGAGGGTAATCACGCTCAGCCAAGCTGTGACAAACTGGGAAATCCTTTAGTTAATTGAACTCTACTGCCAGCTAGCCGAATGCACGTGCAATGCTCAGTGCGATAATGGTGGCTGGAAAAGTAAAAATACGTAGTCTTTCGTCAGTAAACAAAATATAGCGTATTTTCATCTAAAAAAAACTTCTGAAGCTAACTTTGAAGTTGGTCAACTTTGATTGCTAGTAACAGTGTGATCATTGTATAGTTACGAAGCATAATAATCTTGTTATCTTATGTAACTAAATTTATTTCATTAAATACATTGCGTGCCTAATTAGAAAGCAAGAAATGAAATGTGGCGCGATCGGGTAATGACGCTCGGATGGGTGGCATTACCCTCAACTGTAGGAAGAGTCGAATTATTACTAATCAAAACTGCATATAAATATTTTCATACACAATTTGAATAAACCTGATATATTTTCAAAATTACAATTATCTTATCCTAACTGGAATAAAGGTCCTCTTCTTTATCTGGAGTGTCATTTTCTGAAACATCACCAATAACAGGCTCTTCAAGACTCCAGAGCCACTAAGATGGCTGTGGACATGGATAAAGCAAAAAACTATGTTTGTAACTATTGCAAATTGTAAAATTACTTTAATCAGTTGCGAAATATGTTGTATAAAGGATTTGAATAATGAGCCCGTCGCAGTGAGCGGCACCCAACACGTTCGGGTAATGCCGCTCAATGTAATATTTTCTTGTTTTCAATTTTTAAGCACAAATGTCACTGTTTTCATGTTTAACGATATGGTATTCTGTTTTATATTTGTTTATTTATAAATACCAATTAAAAAACACAATTTAAGTGTGGTATTATGCTTGTGGCATTCACTTTTTCTTAGGTGGGCGCAATTACCCTTCTCTCCCCTAACTATATGCCTATAGAGTCAAATACTTAAAAGTATTTCATATTCAACAAAATAGAACTTTGGAGAAATCAAGAAGTAGAACTATTAGAATTATAAAAGAAGTAGAACTGAAAAAAGGATTCTTGAGAATACACACGCTATTTACTTGTGAATGTCCAAACATTTCCAAGTTCAACATTTGTCCAGCAATTAACAAGAAATAATTACAAATCAAACATTTAACCTTTGATTTTATTTGGCACCATAATAATTATTTATAGCACAAATTTAACATGGGGATGGAAAGAGACGAATTAATATGCTACATTAATTAACATTTTATATATTTACACTATCATAAACCAAAAATATCACAGTTAATTGCAACGTAAGTACATCAAATCACAAAAAGTATCACAGTTGCTGTACGGAGCCAACTGATATGGCTCTATTCCCCTTCTGTTCCAGAAACCATAAGATTCATCTTATATACATCATTTTCTAATTATGCAATTCAAAAATCATTTATCATAAATATATTTAAAGAAATTGAACACAAAGCAAACTCAAGAGTCTTTTTAACTTTTGATATACATAGGTGTTCAAAGATTCTTTCCTTTTTTGCGTAAAAAAAGACTATATCAGTCATTTAAATAACCAATTCCTGTAATTCTACGATATTGCCATTGCGATAAATTTTATTTCATTTATTATGAATACCAAAGTTGTATTTATTGATTAAACTATTTTAATAGCTTTAAAAAATTATGCAATTACTTAATGATAAAAGTACATTACTTTAACAGATATAAAATTTCGTTATATAATACATCGGGACTAATGTTTCTCACTAATATCTGTATTACTTCAAAATGCTATCTTTTAGCCATTTATTAATGTTTTTCATTATTTTCAATTTTAAATAGACCTATAAACACAAAAAAATCCTTAAGTTTTATTCCTTAAGTTAAATCCTTAAGTTAATATACTGATTAATTCACAGTTGCTAAGTGAAATAAACTTCTAAAAAGAGGAAAGCAAACGGATGTCATTAAATAATGGATATATATATAAAAACTTTTATTACAATTCCTCATTTCAAAAAAGCAAGAATTCGTTTCAAAGTATAAGAGTTTGGAGAAGTATATTCCTGATTTTTCGTAAAGTAGTTTTTTTTTTGTAAAAAAATAAACTTATGCCTGAAAAGATTAATTTTTTTTTCACTAGAAATTAGAGATTATATGGTTATTTACCGACTTCTGCACACCAAAAAATTGCAGGTAAGTAATGCACTAATTTTCATTTATTACAAACAATTTTAATTTGGTAAATTGTAAACTTAATAAATTAATAATTGAATGAAACGATCATTATTTATATACAAAATATGATTAATTCTAATTTTTTTATATAAAAATGGTATTTGTGAAGTCATTTAAGCTACAATACTGTTAAAAGCATGTTTGAATCAATACAGTGTTTAAATAGCTATTATAATATCATTTTAATTACTTTCAAATATAGATTCTAAATATTTATCTTACTAATTCAACTATTGTTATACATATATCTGATTTGAGCTCCCTAGAGATTTTACAAACGGATAACAAATCTAATTTTGCATTCAGGGTTGCCGCAAAAATTAAGTTACGTTTGTTTGTTATTGTAGGTGCTTAGTATTTTGGAACAATTAAGAAAGCTAACCAAATGTTTTGTAACTGGCATTAATTTTTATTAAAATTTTTTAAACATTTAAAATATATACTAAAATGGTTTAACCTGAATAAATTATTTTAATACCTATAAAAGTCCATGTATTTTTCTATTTTTAAAAGTAGAGACTATTCTTGGTAACACTTGTAACGCAAATTTTAAAAAAATCTATGTATCTATTTTTAAATAAATTTCAGTAGCCTTAATCACCTCAGCTTATTTTCTTCTTCACTGATTTTGTATCAAAAGAATAATTTGAGCAATTAATAGTAGCTTTGGCCCAAGAAAACAATGCTCTAGTTTTGTAAGTGATTAAATTTTTACTTACTTGTCAAGGCAGTGTTTTTTCACAGTATTTTTTTTAGTTTTTATTTTATTTCAGAGTTCCTCACAAAAATGCCGTCTAATTTTGATCTATTTCAAATTCAATTATAAAAATATGATTACTAACAAAAACCACCTACACCTGGAGAAAAAAATAAAAGAAGCACATAATGTCGTAGAGTAGCTTACGATGCATTTACGATATAATTGGCTGATCTTTCGATTTGAAAAAAATCATTAAGTGATCTTCAATATTTTATGCGACTAATGAAGTACAATATAACCTTGCTACGTAAGAAAGTAGCTCCAATATCCCTAACATATCGTTCCATAACCTTTCGATATACTTCCAATCTTTCAATATCTTTAATATATCATTATGTTTCATATAGTAATTATTAAAGTAGTCTCCTCTTAATAAGGAGTTATAATGCAACCATGCTACGTAACAAAGTAGCTGTAATGTCCGATACATATCACACCATACGCTTTCGATATACTACCGATCTTTCGATATCGTTATTCTATCGTTACGCATCATACAATATTTAATGCAGAATCCTCTTACAAAAGAATTACAATGCAACCATGCTACGTAAGATAATAGGTCCAATATGCGACGTTCAAAATGACAAATGACAGTGGGAAGCTAATTCTGGAGAACTTGTCTATCTTCAAAGCCCGTCGTTCCAAATCATCTCTTTGAACAGACGGGGACCGAACGCTTCTACCATTGGGAAAACCTGCAATGCCCTGGAAATAGAAGAAAAGCGGCTAATATTCTGATGAAAAATAGGTGTAGTGTGTCGAAAGAGCTTTGCATAGTTCTTCGGAATATGAAATAAGTACAATAAAAATTTTTACACACAATATTTAAATTCAGTTATTTATGTATACTAGAACCTCTTTTTTTAGTTGATAGAATAATTTTTTGAAAATGCTTTAAATCTTTGAAATAGTTTCCGAAACTAGAAACTCAGGTGGGTGTATCTTGGAATTGTTGTTCTCATATCTATATGTACTGAACCATACTTTTGTACTTGATTCGGATTCGACTTAAGTGATCAATGATGGATCTTAAAACGATGCTTCTGTACTTGATCTTGACATAAAATGCAAATTGTTGCTGCTTATTTTTTTTAAAGATCGTACGCAAGTAAGATCAACTCAAGCAGGTGTTTGACCGCCAGAAAATCTATAATTAAAATATAAACCAGATTGTATATCCTCCTTGGAAAGTCCGACGACACTCAGTTTGTGCTCCGAAGGATTTGGATGGCATTTTTGGCATGTACAGTATTTTTGGCAATGGAATCTGCGATGAAATAATCTGCCACGTTTAAAGGAAAAAAAGGCATAATGAGGTGGCCACATTTGAGTCTCCGGGAGAAAGGGTCGCAGATTATATAACTTCCAGAAGACTGCTAGGAAATGTCCGGGTGTATATACTATTGGTGGTGTAGGTGGAATACAGAAATGTTTGACAGGATTGATTGGGACAAGCATTAACAGCACTATTTGGTGTTAAGGAAAAAACTTTAACGGTAAAGCCGTATGGGCTATAGCATATCCAACCAAACAAAGTAACAATCTACTCACCTGTGCGTGGATAATATTCACATTATTCAGCAACGCAGTAGCTTTTCTCTCCCGTTCCTCAGCCTGTCCCATGACAATATTCACAATGGCATACTCCATGAGCGACGAGAACACGAACAGTGTGCACGTGGACATGAATATGTCGATGGCCTTGATGTAGGACACTGGGGGCAGGGACTTCTGTGACTGCGCGTGCTGCGTGGCCAGCGTGAGCAGAGAAGTGACGCAGAGGGTGACGCGGGCGGGGACGGCGTCGGCCCGGATCCAGAACGAGATCCAGGACATGATGACGATGAGGCAGGTCGGGATGTACGTGTGGAAGAGGTAGTAGCCCAGACGCCGCTCCAGCGTGAACAGCACCTCGATGCACGTGAAGTTGCCTGGAACACACGAGTTATTTTTATTTTTGAATAGTCCCTTATAATATGTCATAATCGTACACGCCGTTTTAATGCTTGAAAATATTTCCTGGTTCGACTTCAATATCATTCTTCTGAAATTGTCCAGAAACCCAACTAAAACCAGGCCATTTGTTTAAATGCCAATAAGCAATTGCTGCCGCTCTTTTTGGGCTTGGCGCACCGACACATAACGTACTTTATGGTCTCCAGGCGCATGACCTGGCGACACTCACCATCAAAACTTTTGGCCTTATATTGAAATAACTTTACATGGACACGATAACAACAAATGCAAGTTACTTATCCAATGACAGATAAACTTGCCAAAGACGTATGTCACCTACCCTCTACTAATTCCAATAAACTAACATCTGATGAACTTTTTTCAATCCAATAAAAAATCATCAATTAAAAAATACTGGCTTGTTCCTCTTAACAGCTGGTACTCTTCTACGGAACCTGACACCCTTATCCCACTTTCAGGTGACAGGTCTTCGCTTACCTGCTTATCACGAATCGCAAGTGGTCACCTGAAATGTTTGAAGTTCTCTCAAGGTGAAAATTTTCCTCAGTGTCCCAAATGCCAAATATTTCAGGCCAACCCAAATCACTTCCTGGACTGTCTTGGACTCTTCAAAGGAAATTCTACTCATCTCCTTTGCTTTCCATCAATTTTTTTCAAAGTGTACGGGTTTTTATTTGTCTGCCAACGTCGAACCAGGCAGGAGATAAGAAGAAGAAGACTTATCTAGCTTGAAAAATTATATGTGTAAAGATTCAATCAAAAAACTAATGATATATGTTTTTTTTTATAAGTATGTGGGTCCATCTAGGTATGAATGGAAAATGTATGACACTATAGGGACATTACTTTGACATTAATTGAAAGTGTGGGTCACATTTAACTAGCAAATTAAATTTGATTTGGACCTTTAACACAGCAGCGTAACTTCTCACGTTAGAGTTGTTTCATGCCTAATTTCAGTAAGAGTGTCAAAAGTGACGGGAATTTGGCGATACGTAAATTGTATTAGCTTATTCAACAGTGTAATCTAATCAAAATAGATTCACCATATCTGATCTAGGCTGATGATAATTTGCTAATTATTAATTGTGTCAGCAGGGCATGGCGTTAGTTAGGATGATAAAGACTGATAATTGATATACGTATAGGTGTATTTGAAAACTATGTTGACACGGATTAGTAAACTATTGGATTCTTTTATCAAGTAATTTTTCGAAAAATTATAGAGCTGGTTGTTATAGTACAAAATTTTAAATACCCTCCATATCACATTTCAAGGCAAAATATATATTTGGAATGGCCGTTTGTCTAAGTACATAAAATTAACTTATCTTTATAAGCACTTAATATACTTTTTTTATTAACTTTCGATAGAAAAAAAGTACTGTAGGATAAGTTTAAATCTTACAGTGTCCCCTACTTTTGTGTACTGTCCCAACAGGGTTTTTTGTTTTGATCTTTTAATTAAACATTAATGAAAGTTAAGGCAGCGTAAAAGAAAGAAAAAAATCGCAATGGAAGCTGATTAAAACACCTGAGGGGCAAATATGAACTTATTTTTAAATGCGATAGAACTGAATAAGTCAAATAAAATATGATTATGTGCAATAAAATAGTAAACATATTAAAAAATATGTATAAATTGTGCAATAATAAACAAAAAAGTTCAAGTGTTATCATTCTATTGAAATTATATTTTAGATAATAGTAGGTATGTTAAAATAACTTCCAATATTGACTAGGTATCAGATAAGATTAAACCCTACGCAAATTAGGCAATTTGCGTCTTTATATTTTTTATGTTTATTTGGCATTTTTCTCTTTTTTATGCTCACATAAGTTGGTGCGTTAGATAGCATAGAACCGTCATTATTGATTTTCAATCAACTCATAAAATAAGACCATAAGGATCAAAGGAATGTTGAACAATTATGTTCTTGTTTCCTGGATTTTAAGCTGTAAAATAAATAGAGCAAAAAGTTTTGGGTTTTATCTTAGTACTACATTAATATTTCGTGATGGAGACTTAGACTCAGAAGGATAACTGAAAAGCTTAGGGGAAGAACGTGCTAAGTGACAAAAAGGTGGAAACGAGCTTCAAATTTTTTTTTAGTTCACACTCAGATATCTATTTAAAATCGGTACTTGCAAACCGTAAAAAATATACTAAACTTTAGAGTTTATGAAAACGGGGAAACTTGTTACCGTTAAAGACTCTAGTAATACACTCAATGAAACAAGTATCTCATTTTTTTTAAAGAAAAAATTCAATTAGCATGCTCTTTCACTAAGCTTTTCAACTGTGAATGATCTTTAAGACTTTAAAGCTCGCAAGTTTTGTTTTAGTTGCAGTAAGAAAAGTTGACAAAAACACTTGATTCATGATAAAAATTAGGAGTATGTAACGCTCCATGACTCTCAATCACCAATAAATAAATAAAATCACATTTAAAGGAAATTATGTACCCTAAAAGGAAATTTTTATAACTTTTAAACCACAAAATTCATACGAAAACTAACATGTACTCATGCGCGATTTCCTCGAAATTCGAAAACCTTTATTATGATGTTTGACAAATACTAGGAACTCGTGTACCAAACTTGAAAAGGCTTTTTTCGAATTTCAGCATTATCTTTAAAACATTAAGACATCCGAATTTTGGACCTCACAGCTTTGAATAGCACGCCACTCGAGGATTTCTGTAGTTGAGGAATTTTTTTAATAATTATTATCAACACAAATACGTTTATTCACAAAAACGCATTGCACAGTACAGTAATTAATACGCTGAAAATAAAGTTTATATGCTGTAATTTTATAGAATTTTTTGCAGTGTAAGATGGTAAGCCAATTACTAAAGCTTGAACAGAAACCATGTTAAAGGGAACATATTTAGTTTATTTCTTATACTGATATTCAAAAACTTAAGGTTCACTTAATTCCGGTATTATTTTGCCTATTCCTTGTTTAAAAATGGTACATCAGGAATTATTCCATAATTTTGTGTAATTCCGAATTTATTCTTGGCTGAAATAAATTAAAGGAGGGCTAATGAATTGGCTTATTTCAGGTGACGTATCTCCTTCCAGCTTTCATTATAGCTCTCCCTTCGATCTGTGCTACGATTGGTGGTCTGTTCCCTCGTAATATTAATCGAGGTTCGAAAAGGAATTTATTTTCATTCAGTATTTCTGTTCCCACTCAAGACCTGAAACATGCCCATTGCCAACCTTCAAGCATGGCACTACACGTCAAATAAAAATACTAATTTACTTGTACATAGTACTATAACTTACCTGTAGAGTACATTTGCATACAGTCCCCTAATTTGGATTCGACAAGAATATGCTGGGGAAGTTCAATGGGCTCAACTACCAAAGGCACATCAGATTCCCAATCGAATATTAGATCGTCTGTTGTGTAAGACACTACATTTTGTAATAGAAAATATTTAATTACATTAATACACAATTTATAAATTCTAAAGTGTTCGCAAATACAAAATAAATTCAACTTACAGCTTTCCATTTTCAATGAGCATGTTTGAGTATCGTGTGGATAAGCTTCGAACTTCATAGCACAAGACAGCTCTAATGTCAATCTGCAATAAGAAGGTACTTTACAAGAACGGAAATATACTTCAGAAAATAGGAAAAAATCCTCAATCAGCAACATTTCTGCAAAAATGCACTGTAATAAAAGCGAAAAAGTCTCTTGGCTGTTAGAGTAAGATATCTTTCGTAGTTCAGCTGAGTGCTTACTCAGTCATACTCATTTATGAAATAATGAATGTACTAAAATAAGCATATTTCAGTCAATTCAACTCATATTTGAAAGCTGGACATACTCAATAATGAGCACTAGATGTGTTATTCTTGAATACATGTAATACATGTATGGTTTCAGATACGAGAACATGCAAGCTTCAAATTTGATAGCATTTACTCGGAGCAATTTTGACGAGACGACATACTCAAATTTGAGAATTCTTTTTTTGCTCAGTTTTTAAAATACCGTTTTTAAAGTGTACTTTCTGGCATACCAAATCTGAACTACATGTGTCTAATACAAGTGGAATCCTTTTGATTATGCAGAACAGGATCTTGCTCGATTCGAGGCAAATGTAATCCCGATTAGCCTGATGCAATAAACTTCGAATGCAACTGAAATGAGTATGGAAATGAAGTGTACTCACTTGACCATGTAGAGTATGGTCTTGTCCGAGTAGAGCCATATGTAGTGGTTGGGTATGGTCATCTCCTGGAAGGTGACCCGCTTGGCGTTCTTGAAGAACGAGTCCGGCCGCCACATCTTCTTGAGCCAAGAGATGGGCAGCAGGCGGTACTTGGAGGTCATGTTCTCCGGAAGCTGAAGCCCGGTTGTCCTTCCAGCTCTGCGACATGAAAATGTCGGCCACGTAAGTCTGGGGGATAAATATAAGTTCTTTTTTCGTTTCTTGGATATTATTCAATTCATTATGTTTGTATACGTTGATTTAGCTGGTTAGCTTTGTCCAATTGACTAACTTCGATTTTTCGATCATTGGTACTCTGCCTTAGCTTAAGTAAAAATCAAGAGTGTGAAACAACAAGCTACTTTTAATTATGACCCAATAAGCGCTCTCTCTCTAAGCGCTCTTTTTAAAACGCTCTCTCTTTAAATTTATCATACTTATTGACGACATACACATTTTTAATTTTGTATACACGAAGTATAAGTAACTTTAAAAAAAAACTAGTCTCATGTCAGATACTGTGATGCGGTAATTTATTATTATTTATTATTATTTGTACTTTGTTAAAACTTATTCAATTTAAATTTCTAGGCTGCCTGAAGGGGAATGCTCCCCTAAGCAGCTAATATTATTTGCTTTTGTATTTTATTCATATATTTTCTTACTTTATATTAATAAAGTTATTATTATTATTATAATAATTGGGATTTGATCTGCTTGTTTCTGCTGTCCGTTCGAAGCATGAGAATTTTTGGAATACCTTTATTACGTCGGGCAATTTTAATGTAGTACAACAGTTACTCTTATGAACTAAATTTTCTGTAATATAGAATAGAATGATTTTACTTGAGATATTTACTTTAATATATTTTGTAAAGGGTAAGTGTTGATATAATGTATTTCAAACATAATACAGTTGAAGGGTGAATTTTTTTACTAACAAAATGGAACACGTCAAATATGGAAATTTTATGCAATAAGTGTATGCTGCTCAGAAATATGTAACGTATTAAGAATAAAATGTTTAATTCTTACCATTGATCCTTCGTCTATAGAATCGATACTGAGAACTGTTACATGAAATCTAACAATTGTTGGCGTATCATCTGTAAATTTAATTTATTCAGAGTTAATTTTGAAGTTAATTCAAATATTTTAAAATTAATTTATTTTAAATAAAATCACAATTTAGGAATTTTCCTATATTGACTTGCATAAACAAGAGTAAGCATAAGCATTAAAATATTACAATTACTATTTGATTTTATAAAAAGCATAATAATCACACTTTTAAAGTTATAGTTAAAATAAATTTGCAAAGTCCGGAATATGGTTTTAACTAAATAGCGAAGTGCAATAACTATGTATTCAACTCGAGTATAAATAATATTTTGCAGAATTGTTTTAAAAATCGAGCTTCTAATGAAGGCGATTATGTTCTTTTATTTTTATTTGTTTACCTCCGATAATATAGCACAATACGACTATTACTCAATCAAAAACTATTGAGAATCTTAGAATTCATACTTAATTTCTATATTTTTCTTGAAAAAGAGATTTGAACAGTTTTTTCTTTAACGCCTATTTTAATCTTTAATGATATACAAGAGTCCTCAAGTTTCGTAACTGATTACAATGCCCCTTAAAAGTATGCATAAGTTAAGTTTTAAAACAGGAGCTGAACACCTTTAAAACTTTTTTTAATTGAGTAAATTCCTCCGTGAACCAGTAATAAATAAATCAAAAGTCGTACGTTGCAACTTTAAAGTTTTTTTCTTAAAGCTTTACTTTTAACTTTATTACTTTCTTTTTTTTTTCTTTTCTTTAGAGATCTCAATAACTAATTTTTGTTATAAGTCAAATTAAATATAAGTTGTTAGAAAATTTGGTAAATCGAGTAAAGTATTCGATCAATACAGCTGATTAATTTTCAAATGCCCGTTAAAGAATTTAATTTGTGTAAGTCCAATCTATTATGAGGTGCAATCAATTATAGCTAGCTGTGAGCCATGTAGATGGTACGATAAAGGGTTGAGTTCGGAAGATAAGGGAATATTTATTTGAAAAGTTTCGCTGAAAAATCAATCAAAGAATTAGCAATTTAAAATGCCCAAAACAAAATCTAACTCTAAACGAAACTTTAACTAAATTTCTTAGTTCCTCTTAAAACTCATAACTCAATTTTAATTTAAAAACCATGTTTAAACATGGGCATTCTTAAGTTTTTCATTTAATTACTTCAGCAGATAATTTCTCGTTTTAAATACATGTTTAAGAGGTTACTTTAACCTTTTAAAATTAAAACAATTAATATTTTCCCAAGTAAGAAAGTTGTATTTTATTCTCGTTTTTTTGTTTTCTTGACAGTTTATTAAAATCTTGTATTTGCTGTGTTTTTATGTGATTAGTTTAATAATACGAAATTGAACTTATTTTTGTAGTAACAAACATTATTAATAAAGAATCAACACACACACAATTCTGTGCATAGCTTACGGTACAAGAACTGCAAAAATTTGGTGTAACGTTGCTAAATAAAATGATGGCAGTATCCTGGTTTTTGATAAATACAGTTTTCTGTAGCAACGTTTACACCACAAAGTAAGAATAAGCTCCTACCTATAGTATTAAGCTTAAAGTTTATCTTCACTGTAAAAAAATATGTAACGTTACTCCAGAAAACTGGAGTCAGCAAAAACCTGGATACTGTCACCTTTTTATGGAGTAACATTGCATTAAAGTGAGGGTTAAACTATTGGCAGCAGATTTTCAAAGATGTTTGCATTTAGAATATACCGCACTCTGAAAATACTGTAAAATAATTTTTACGTATGAAAATTTTATTGCATCATTTATATGAAAAAACAGTTTCAGAAATTATGATACAAATATAATAATTACCTTCTTCTTTTGGAGGTTGCAAATTGTCATAGTCTTCTGGATTAGGTGGTAGGATAGTGTTGAAATCTAAGCTATGTAACCTTTAAAAATAAAATAAAGGAGTCTAACGCATTTTAAATGTACAAAATAGACATGTATTTATTTTAATTTACTTAAATTAAGCATAAATCGACACAGGATGTCGATGGTAAAATGGAGGTTTTGAGGGTCATAAAATGTTATATGTAACTTATTTTGTAAAGTGCATATGAAATGTATGCTTACGGAATTGTAAAAAGCCTACAAAAAAAACTTCATAAGTAATGTTGTATCTACATCGTCAACTTTCATTTGTTGCGTTAATTGTCTTAAATAATTCCTAAGTTTCTTATCAAATATATCGAACACTAACAGTACTACCTATGTAAAATATAAACACAAAAAATTATATATGAGTGTGTATTTAATTTTTTGTATGTTTATATTTTACGAATACTGTCCGGTTAATGATTATCGAAATATTTTACTTTGAAAATATATAACTTTAAAATAATATCACACATTCATCTCCCTCTCTCTTCTCTGTCTCTCTCTCTCTCTATCTATCTCCCTCTCTCTCTATCTATCTATCTCCCTCTCTCTCTTTCTCTCTTTCCCTCTCTCAATAGACTATACATAAGGCCTTACAATAAAATAAAAACAGTTTCTCACCACAATTTCGAAATTTAAGGGGTAGGAAAACAGATTTTTTAAAAGAAAGATTGTGAAACATATTGTAGCAAAATAGGGTTCCAAGATTGCTAAATATTGAAACTTTAAATTTATTTTTTATGTTGTTTTATAACATGTACTGGTATTAGAGCAAAACCTCGTAAAGCATAAAATGGTGTACAAAAAAGGGGTGAAAGTAATAAGAGACTAATATAAAAAAAAATAGCTGTTTAATATTTCGGTTAAAAGGAGCGGAAAAATTTCTCATGCATTATTGCATACGTTATTAGTTACATGCATTATAATATTTTTCGTCATTTGAAAACAAACATTTTTGATAGAAAAGATCTTTTATTAAAGTACAGATCGCGTTGTAAATGCATATTAAAGTATGCGAAATATTTGACTTGACAGTTTAATATAACTATTGCAAATATGGGGTACATCGGAAATTCTTAAATATGAATGAACGTCTTATTATACTAGGAGCTATTGCAGAATAAGTTGTACCATAAGATCCGAATAAAACAAATAAGGTTTTGTTGAGCTGCTGCATAGCTCTATATTTTTTATATCAAGAAATATAACAATTCACATTAAACTGTCTGAAAAGTTCGTTTTAGAGTAGTTTTAGAGTGATCGAGAAAAGTAATACCTAAACATTAAGTTTTGAGATAGAGAGCTATGAGAGACGGTGAAATCTATAATAAAAAAAATTAAGTTTTGTTTGTCTGTGTATGTATGTCTCTTAAACACTCATAAACTAGACATTTGTTTGACTCGTAATCTGGCACAAATGTGTTGTTCATACTTAAGTTACAGATTATGAACTTTCAGAGCTCAAAATGTTCTATTTTTAGAGAAAATTCTCATTTTCTGTAAAAAAAAAAACACACCACTCTGGCTCAAATCCGATAATTTTTTTGCTTTCCTTATGCCATCTACTGAAAAAATTAAATAAAACTTTTAACGAAATTAATTAAAATTGAAAATGGTTTTTTATAATACTTTTGCCATTACCTTCAGATACTAAATTAATTGTTTGAAAATAATTGACATGTTTCAAGTGACGTAATTCCGTCCAGTCTATATTCTAGGATTTGTAGTGGGTTTAGGAGGATGATTTCTTCATTGATGGTTCTGTTGATTGCAAATATGCATATTTAAGCAATAAATGTACGTTTTAACTATTACTGAACTGTGAAGGTTCATAAAGGCCATCGCACTAGATCTGCATATTAGGGTTTCGTGTCTTTATTTTTTCGCCAAATACGCTGTCAATCCTGTCAAATTATTAACGAAAACTCGCCAAATGGTCAAAATGTTTTTATAAATAATTTATAAGGTGGTTGTTCGAAGGTCATTGTGTTAGAGATGTATAATGGGTGTTTGTAGATATATCTACTTTCTCGCCAAATTCTTTCCCAAAACTCGCCGAATGAGTTGAAAGGTTTTATGTATTTATGAGGGAATTGTGATGACATTTATGAGTGCATTATAGAGCGTATTTTTGATTTTGGAATTTTAAAGCAATGAAACGGGATTTCATACATGATAACGAGTGGCGATAAGAATAACTCAAGTTTATGATCATATAACAGGTTATATGGTACACATACTTGGATCGATTTATATTTTTTTTAATCCGTGCGGAGTACGGGTCCAAATTTGCTAGTGCTTATATAAATGTAAATGTAGTCTTCCTATGAAGCCTTTCATGAATTACCTGCGAATTACACTTGAAGAGTACACGGGAAGAACCAATTGATTTATAGGCGGTCGCCCGCAATTGTCTGCTTGGCGGACATTGGTGGCAGAAAACCGGTTTCTCTCTTTCTTCTTCGTTTGGTCCAAGCGCCGGGATCGTCAATCGCCTGAATCTTGGTAGCTAAGAACCACAGAGATCGAAGTTAAAGTATTGGAGTGGTAGATCACGTGACCTACAACACTGGCTTCATTGGGGCTCTTCTGGGAGCTCCTTGCGCGTCCCGTCGTTAGCATTGGAGGTCACGTGATCTGCTACTCTATTATTTTAACTATGATCTATGTGGTAGGAACTGGTTTCCTTACACAAGTTTAGGCGATCACTCGCTATCATCGCCAAAGTGGAGCTAAGAAAACTTCTCTACCAAATCAATCGGTTTTTCAAGCGTGTTCTCTTCACTTATTAAAGAAATAGTGTTCAAATAGCACAAGTGGAGCAAAAGTATTTTGTGAAAATGTCAACATTACCATATTGTGTTATTTCAATACAAGAATTGTGTTGTTTCAATGCAAGAATTGTGCTGTTTCAATGCAAGAATTGTGTTGGCACAAATTTGCGTGTTCCAACAAAACTAACGGGGCTACAGAGGAGACGATCAGTACACTGTTAAAAAAAACCTGAATTTTGCGTGCATATTTCTGTGATTATTTTCGGGAATTTACGGAAAGATTGCGTTTCTTCAACAAACAGACGGTTTGTCTGAAATAAACAGCTTATTTCCGTTTTCCTTAAACGCTTGACAAGCGAAAATGGAAAAACACCGTATTTCAGCGTGCAGAATCTCACTCAAGACCCGTATTAACGTAGATTCTCCATATAACCTCGCACACAACAGCTTTTAGCCTCGACACATCCGCCGACCGACTCAGCCACCATATTTTTTGTTTGTTTGTTTTGACCACATCTGAAGCAAGAAAGTTAAATATACAGGTATGTTCATTAATTTTAATAAAATAAGATTTTATTTAAAGATTATATTTTATATCTTTCTTTTCTATATATAGAATCCAGTTCTTGTCTCTTTCGTATTTGTTTCTGTAATCTCTAAAGTCCTATAATTGACCGTGGGAAGATTCCTGAAATTAATAATTCCGTTTGTTTACCAACACGCTTAACGAAGTAAATTTAATTTAAAGGTTTGAAAAAGCTGTCAAATGTATGAAATAAACAATGTTCACCTACAAACAAGTGCACATTATTAAAAAAAATAATGAAATGATTTGAAATTATTACATTTAAATTCGATTGAAAAGCAATTATCCTCGTGTAGCTCTAGTGCGACGATAATTCAAAACCTAACCTAACCTCGATTGAAAAGCACGGTTACGCTATCGCTATCAGCATAGCATGGTTTATTTTAAAAACTATGCAAGTATACATAACGTAAACTTTCTCTTTAATAAATAATACTCTTTTGTGTTGATTTTAACGAATCAATTAATGATTACGGATGTATGCAGATCACATGCTTTGATTCGATTCAGATGTTACATACACTATTATCAATACTCTTTGTTTTGAAAAATCTGCACTAAGAAAAACACAATTTCCAATTAAATGCAAATTTTCTAACGAATTCAAAATTTAAGAATTGCAAGTGTCCGCAGAAAGCTATTTTAGTGTTCATTTAGATATAGCTGCTAAGTGATATCTCACTTTCGGCTCACCGTCTACAACAACAGCAATATTTATTAGCTTTTACTAGAATACTAATTATAAGATTGTATTTTATTACTAAATACTATTAAATTACATTTAAATTATTATTTTATACTAAATACTATTATAAAATAATGTATTTTTAATTTTGATATACATTATTCAAGAACACTTCTGTTTCTACCCCCCTCCTATTAAAAAATAGTTTCAATGCTCCAATTATCAAAACTGTATTGTAAGATATGGATAAATCAATTAATTAAAGGTACTCTAAGATTCATGCCTTGTCAGCCCCATCCCCCCTTTTCACAAAAAAGAGAAAAATCGTTTTTAACTCTGATATTAAATTATTACGGTGCAGATACTATGGAAGACTTGCTCGAAAAAAAGCCTAAAATTGAAAAATTGTTTAATTTTAGAAGTCTTAAGAGGATTTTGTCTGGTTAATGCCTGATTAGCACTTGCTTCTTTACATTAGATCTATTTATTCAAAATTGGATTTGTATACATAAATATATTATTTTTTAGGTGCTTGTTTATCATAAATCTCCAAAGAGGATCGAAAGTTCAGAAAAGGAAGAAAACTAAATCTGTAGTTCCTGCACATTTTTTTTAATTAGTTTAGGATTTGAAATACCATAACAGTCTTTTTCGATTATTAAAGAAAAATAAAACATGATTATATTCTGTATTTCTTTTGTTATTCACATATTGTTAAATTGTATCAGTGGTGTATCCGGGATGCGGGGATAATAGCTCTCGTCCCCATATACTAAAAAATTTTGTTGTTTTTTTACTATCAGCGACTATACAAATTCATGTATGTATTGCACAAATGCAGACACTTAAAAATTTATTGTTTTTGACTACAAAGGTTACTGTCTTTAAGAGTCCCTCTGTTAAGGGGTGTTCAACCCCTAAAGACACCCGACTCATAATCCCCTACCCATGATTTTGCCCTGGATATGCTAACTGTAAAGTACAATACCATTTAGCCACAGAACAATACTAAATATATACAATATATACTAATAAAAAATATATACTAAAAAAATATCACAGAAAAATGATCAAAATTAGAAAAATTCTTAAAATTTTTTCTGCCATATTAAAATTGTTTTAAATATATGAAAAGTGGTTATTTTTAAATTTCAAAAATGTGAACAATGTCCTTTTTATTCAGATAATATACCAAATATGGTTAAAATTTTTCAAAGGATTATAATGTATTAGTTTTTGAATATATTTAGGGTTAAAGGAATAGATTGTATTAGTTTTGAATAGATTTAAGGTTAAAGTATGAAGACATTATTTGCTTTACGTTTTATATAACAAACAGGATGCATGTTTAATTTCCCTGTTTCTCCTGTTAAATTTTCCCATGCTAATATTCATAACACCATATATAAATGGACGTATTTAGAATGATTGAGGGTTAAATAGTATATAGAAACAAAATTGCCTAGAAAAAAGCAAAAATGTCTTGGAATTAACTAGAAAATATACTATGTAAGTTTTCTGAATTTAGAGAGAAATACAAATTAGAAATTCATGAAATTAACAAGAAACAGCTAAATAAAAATTCCTGAAATTAACAGAAAATTTCTAAAACGGTAAATCCTGAAATTAACGGAGAAATTCCGAAATGGAAGATCCTGAAATTAACGGAGAAATTCCGAAATGGAAGATCCTGAAATTAACGGAAAAATTTCAAAATGGAAGACCCTGAAATTAACGGAAAAACTCCGAAATGGAAGTTCCTGAAAATAACGAAAAAATTCTAAAACGGAAGATCCTGAAATTAACGGAAAAATCCCGGCAACTTGCTGCCAGTAGTTTTCCCGTTAATTCAAGGAATTTTTTTAACAGTGTATATCCATGCGCGATTAACAAAACAAAAACCTTTAAGCTATATTGTTTCTTAAAATGTGTATAGCAATATTATAACATTAATATTAAGCAACGTTATATACATTTTCTACGATCTATAGTGAAGATATTTATCCGAAACTTTACAGATTAGTTGCAAAACTACATTTTGGAAGAATGCATGCGTGCTGCGCAAACAACACATGTTTTGCTTTAACCATGCATTACTATTGCCGCACTACAACACAACTTTTAATAACTAGAAATTTTTTTATTGAAAGTAAACACTAGAGTCTGAGTTTCTGAGTGTATGAAAATGTTTCGAATATAAAAACGACCATGTCATACTTAAGTAAAATTATTTAAAACATTAAAGAAAACATATATTAGAAACCGAGCTCGGGAACAAAATATGCCCCTTTCAATTTAGACGCAACAAAAAATGAACTGAAGCAGCAAACAAGAAGTGTAAAATGGTTGGTGAATACAATAATACAAAAATCTATTTGAATAACATTTTTTTTACACAAAACCTCAAACATTCAAACATAAATTGTAATAATTCGAATATGTTTTTAAAGGAATACTATACAAAACTATGTCTTTTCTAAATATTTGCAATTCCAAGCTACGAAAAGGCCAAAATGTGGTAACATTCTTCTTCGTGTTTTATAGGTTTTATTCTACAGGTATAGAGCAAAAATTTAAATTTTTAAGCTCGACAACAAACCCAAAAGAATAGACCGGCAATCACATTATAGTTGTACCAAAACGATGCATTCAAAAATTTAATGTTAACAATTCGAATGTCTATAGGATAATATTCTTAATATATTATGGTATAGTATATAATATAGTATAATATTTAACTTACTGTAACACTTCTAAGAGCATCAAAGTTTTGAGCAACCAGCATGAACTCGATGTATGCAGCACATACAGCATTTTCAAAATTACTTCTCACTAATACATTTAAATATCTGGAATAAATAAGTTTATTAGGTATTAAAATTGAGTAAAGTTTTGAATAATTAAAAAATGGCATACGTATAACTTCCAATGTCAAATACTATGACTTATGACTTTCTTGGTGGGGGGCAAGATCGCCAAGCACTGCGACTTTAAGTCTATTGTACTAAGCCCCAGAAATGACACAAGCACAAGAGACACACAAAGAAAGAGACGACACAAACACATAGACAAATAACAACATTTATTGACAGTCACAAACATCCATGCCTGACCGGGATGTCACTTTTATTTCTTGGCATCTAAACTACTCATATTAACCCACTGCTTCGTTACATTCAAAATCATCATGACATAATATTGATCGTATGTTAAAAGAAAATATCAATACATATCAATAAGGTTTATGCATTTTAACGACATCGAAAAATTAGTTTAGTTGCCCTTACATTGCAATTTTGGTGTGACTTTCTCAATTGGCTCTTGTCACTTTTTAAAGGTTAAGAGTGAGAGAATACATTCAATATAAAACTAAAGGAGCAAACTTGCCGACCCGGCAGCATAACGGTTAGCCATTGCAACTTCTGGGATCGAGTTCGAATCCCGGTAAGGCATGGATGTTTGTGTTTATCAATAAAGGTTGTTATATTTCTATGAGTTTGTGTCGTACTTTGTGTGTCTCTTGGGACTGCGTCACTTCTGGCGAGTAGGGCTATAAAGCCTATGCTCCTCCCTTCTAGAGGGCGCATTCATTGTCATTTGTCATTTTGTCAAAGGAACAAGCTTAACAAACTACATAGAACTCCAACAACCCGAAACAATCGAGACAGGTCTATCAAAAATTCAGGTAATAGGATTTTTTTTGGAAAACAAAGGTTTGTTAAATATTTTATGAATGTTAAGAATTTATGAAATAGTTTCAAAGGAACGAAAACCATCTTTTAATTACATGCAGAAACTATTTTTTAAGTTCAAGCTTGAATAGAAAATTAACTATAACTAATTAAATGAAGCACAATGATATTAGAGTTCAAATAATTCCTTCTACAGGCTGATTCAACTTAAGCAGCAATCATATTGATTTATTCTAGTCACTTTTCGAAAATAAAAAGAATACATTCAATATAAAACTAAAGGAACAAACTTAACAAACTACACTGGAACTCCAACTTTCTAAAACAATCGAGACCGGTCTATCATAAATTCCGGTTATCGGATTTTTTATCAGAAAACAAAGGTAGAATTTTGTTAAATATTTTATGTATGTAAAAAATTTGTGAAATAGTTTCAAAGCAACGAAAACTATATTTTAATTACAAGCAAAAACATCATTAAGTTTAAGCTTAGATAGAAAATTAATTATGGCTAAATAAATGAAGCACAATGATATTAGAGTTCAAATAATTGCTATCAACAGGCTGATTCAATTTAAACTGCAATCATATCAAACAATAAACCTGATATTCAATTTTATCTACAAAGCTTTTAGAAGCAGAAAAGATGTCTCGTGAGTCTTCTGACGTTCTCTTTCAACTTTTGTCACTTTTCGAAAGAGAAGAATAAAGTTAAGAATGAAGTTCTTTAAGTATTCAGACATCAAATGTCAAACGCCAAAATGAGATTTTAACGACTCCTCCTTGTCATCATTAACAGCTAAGACAAAAAACTTTTCCAATACATACTTTTAGCATTGAAACCTTTTTGGATACAAAGCTTTACTCTGATCAAAATTAAAACTTTTTATGTATGTTTTTGTCTAATTGATAAAGTTTCGTCAAGCAGTTTCTAAGGTTTCGTAATTTATATTTATCATAAATATCCAACAAATTCAACGATTTTTTGTTTTAAGTGCAACGTAGTAACCTATAATTATAAACTAACGCATTTCCCAAAACTTCTTTTTAAAAACACAATCTAATGTCATCCCCAATACTTAAAACAATTTATATATTTTTTTACTTATAAGAAAGGCTAAACAATAAATTAAATGTTATCCACAACTACGATATTTCCTTGAAAATTTTATTTTTTTGATGTTACTTCAGAAAATACAGAAACCCATATGATCATAATAGGGGTTTTACTCGATCTGTTACATTAATTAAAAATAAGTAATTAGCCGAAATACCTTTTTTATTAGCAAAATTATAATCATTAAGCTTTTAGTTCCGACCCGAAAATGTTAATTTTATGTAAATGGTATAGATCACTAAAAATGCACAACGGGTGCCTTTTTCAAACGTATCTCTTGCCAATAAATATTTTCTTCACGAAAGAAAGCCTTTTCAAAATAAAATTTTTCTTCATATTTATGCTAATGAAATAGTTAGATGTGTGCTTTTTCTTTTAATTTTTCACATAAAATTAGGTTATAGGCTTCTGGAACTGAATTTTAAGCGGTATCTTAGAAGTATTATTCCTTTTAAAAAAATTATCATTTAAGAGTTATGCTATGATAAAAGTGTGCATTTAATTTATTGTCCAAGAACATAATCTGAACAGCTCATAAAACTGTAACTTACAAAATAAACTCATGACGGTATTACAATGGTGCTATCAGCTCAGGAATATATTGTTTTTGACAATTATTATTTCCCAACAATTATAAAAAATTAGATGAGCTTTCAGTTTTAACCGAATATTTCTTGTAGCAGCACCAAGTTTAAGTAATACCATTTAGATGGTTGTTAGTTCATATTTTATTTAATCACAATTTTACTTAAAAGTAAAATTGTAGAATTATTTTTGTAGCCTGGATTGTTTTTTTTTTCATTTAAATTTAGAGACATTTCTTTACAACTAAATCTTAATTTGATGTAAAAAATATGTTTTTTACCTCTCATGCGTTAGATTATTTTCTTGGGTAACTTTTTTTTATTACTTTCTTAGTAAGCCTACACTGTAAAAATGTGTTGTGTAGAAATGTGTTGTGTCGCTTTAGAGAGTAATGATGTACTATATTTTTACAATATAATTTTTTTTATTAAACATGAATTTGGGAATCCCATCAGCATTCAGCATTTTTTACTCAGTCAGCGCCACTCAGCATTTTTTAATTCATTCTTTTTTCATAAAAAAAAAATGTAAGACTACTATACTCGCCGCCAACCAAATAAGAAACGGTAGGGATGGCGGTTTTTCAGAAAAACTGGTGTTTCAAAACCCGGTTTTTCGGTTTTACTGAACCTTAAGACCGGCCTTATGAAAAACCGTTTTTTTTTTTTTTCGTCAAAACCAAGGGCCAAAAAAAAAAAAACGGTTACGGTTTGCCATCCCAAAAGTCTTTAAAATAAGGGTGGCGGGAAGTATATTTCCATTAAGATTGATGCAAATACGCTTCCAACAGTTTCATGGAGTAACGTTACGCAAAAATTTTACACTGCAAAAAGCAGAGTTTAACATAAGAAACAAAATGCAAGAGATTAACTTATCAGACTAACTACCATTTCTTCGTAGTATCGAGTGGCAAATAAGCATTCGAATCATCTTTAAATCTATATAGTATTTCTTTCTATTGGTTTAAAAATTTATTCTACTATAATTTTTTGTTCTTACCCTTATCTATGTCTTTAACTTCAATTGACGAAGATTTAATGTTCTTATAAATGTCTTTAAAAAGGATACTTACCAAATAATATAAATATCTCCATAACCCTGCTTTCAAGAATATTTCCATTCATTACAGAGAAAACTCATAGTACATTACTCAAACATTTCCATTTTTTTAAGTGTTTATACACAAGGAGGTATCTAAAAATGAAAATGCAAAATACACGGATTTCTGCATCATTTACTGATAACGAGTATTTGCATAGTCAACCATGAGTACTTGAAGAAACAGTTCTCTGCTCCAAAAGTAACAAGAGTCATTGAGCAAGAGAGTGGAACATAAACATACTTGAAATTGGGTCATTATTTTTCTACCATATTTATTTATTGAAAAAACTCATGCTTTTTTAGAGAGATTTTCAAGATTTCCCAAGTGCAGAATACACATTTTAGTAATGGCAGAAAAGTTTATTTCGACAAAAAAAAACATATTTTAATGACCTCCGAAAATTTAAGTGATATAAGAGTGGTGAACAGTTTTGTGGTAGGATGTTTCAATATTCTAGGCTTTAGTTTATTTAAGTTAAATACGCAAAAACTAATTACTTAAATTAATCACATAAATATTTGCATTGTTTGATTGTTGTATCGTTCTAACACACATCTTTAACATATACCTTTTAAAATTAAACCCTATTTCAATTAATTTCTTTTCTGCGTTAATTTCTTTCAGTGTCGCCCAGACGGTATGGTGGTTTCGTACTTCGCTGCTCAAGAAAATTGGCTCGGGGTCGAATCCCGAAATACGGCCAGAATATTTGTGTTATTCTGAGCAAATGCAGGAAACGTGCTCGTTAAATCTGTGGATCCAAAAGTACTGTGGACGGTCATTGCGCATTACCTAGGGTGCAGGTTGTCTGGAGAAAATGACCCTCTTATCCAGTGACGTATCCTAAATTGAGAAGGTGTCGCCCTCGTGGAGTAGAAGTCAGACATCCACACACTTAAGGTACTTAAAGCCTTGTGCTAACGCATGCTACTGCACACCCTTGTGCCTTCCAGGCTATGGCCTGCAGGCACATGACAACAACAGTTCTTTCAGAAACGTTAATTTATAAATAAAACATTTTTAAAAAATCAATTTTTGTCTAGTGTTAACGAAATTCATAAAGTACCAAACTAAAAATCAGCAATTTAGTGCGTTTTTATTTATTTTATATTTGAGAAGTAAAAATATTGTAATGCTTATTCTGTAACGGCATTCCTTGGAGATGACACGTCTGACTTTTATTTGGTCCCATATTTTTAAAGAAAAAAGTTCATTTTAAAACTCCACCTATAGGTAAATAATTCATTTGATCTAATATTCAGTTTAAAAACCTTACGAAGCATTTACTAAGCTACTGATTTTTATTGAAGTTCTGCAAAAAAAAATATTTTAAGCGCTTTGAAGCGTCTCATTTTAAAGAAACGTGTGGTCAAAGTAAACATCTAACCATGTCATGTAGAGTGTGTCTAGTGCTGTGTCAATTTTGCTAAGGGATTTGACTTGAGCCACGGATAGAAGGAAAAAAAGCAAATGGTATGCAATCGCCATGTCAGATAGTTTCAAATAGGATATCTTAAAGCCTGTCAAATTACAGTAAGAAGGCAAGTTATTTTATTAACGATTTTTGGGAATTAGTAACTCTTAAATTGAGAAAAAATATTATTTAATTATTAAACTTTATCCTTTTGTAGTGTATAAAGAAAATTTCTATTTATTTTCTTTGACGTTTGTTATATTAGTTCTATAAATTAGTTGACAGATCCTCAATACTTATGTATTTGTTGTCTTCATTTAGTTTAACTAATTGTCTCCTCTTTATGTTATACAGTAGTTGTTTTATTAGGTTTTATACTTTTAGCAACGCATTCAAAACGCTAGGGTCATATGGGGGAATTATGGATGAAAAAATCACAACATCCTATTTTTTTCTAAAGTATGAAAGATAGAAAGATTTAATTTTGCATGGAGTAAGCTTAAATAATTTGGAATTTATTTAAATAATCACTTTACCTAAAACTTAATTATTATTAGTTTTATTTTAGTTATTGATTGATCAGGAATTACCCCGGGTTTGGGCAATTATGGATCACACATGGGGTAAATATGGATCACCCATTTTTTTTATAGTAATGCATGTCAAAAGTAAATTAATATTCCAAATTATATCATTTTTAGCACATAAAAAGATTGTTTTAGCACATAAAGGTAATGAAAGCGAAATTTGGCATATTTTTTTATGCCAAGTTAGAATTCTCTATGCATCTTTCTTCATACATGTATAATGAACCATCAAAAGAACTCTATTTTAACAAAAAAAATTAATAGACTTTATTACAGCAATGCCGCCTCGGTGGCACACTCGTTAGGATTCTAGCCTTTGGAGCTGCTGAGGTCGGGTTCGAATCCCGGTCAGGCATGGATGTTTGTGACTGTCAATAAATGTTGTTATTTGTCTAAGTGTTTGTGTCGTCTCTTTCTTTGTGTGTCTCTTGTGCTTGTGTCATTTCTGGGGCTTAGTACAATAGACTTATAGTCGCAGTGCTTGGCGCTCTTGCCCCCCACCAAGAAAGTCATAAGTCATATTACAGCAATCCAAACTGAATTATATGGCACAAATAAATATTCTTTCAAAAGTTTTTATTTTAAATAAATTTTCTCGTAAGTTTAAAGCAATGGCAACAGTGAAAATATTGAATAAAAATAGAATTTTCATGCTATTTCAATGTAGGTTAAATTTTTTGTTATTTAAATTTTAAATGAACTTCTAATTTGAATTTTTAAATGAAATTTGGAATGCAGCCTTATCTGATTTTATGCTTCAAAATGACATATACCACTTAGCTAAAAACACATGAAAAATTAAAAAATGTCACTGTACCAGAATTACCCCAGTGATCAAGAATTACCCCAGTAAACTGGGGGATAAATCGATATACCTTTAAAATCATTAAAAAAAATTATTATGAAATTTTTTTTATCGGATTGAAAAGCTTAGACCTTTTCCTATTGAAAAATAGCACCAACAAAAAAGTTAGTTCAAATATGTTTCTCCAGTATGAATCTTAAAAAAATTCATGTTTTTCAAAGACAATCTTTTTTGAAGATGTTTTTATAGTAGTGTAAAAAGTTTTTTTTTCTATTTTTTGCTGCAGAGTTACATTGTTTTTGAACTTGATATAAGAAAATAGAATGTGTAAGGATGACTTGGCATAATTTTTTTTTCTAAAAACCATTTTTAATCCTTAAAACTTGGTGATCATTATTTACCCCGGAAAGAGAGTGATCCATAATTCCCCCATGTGACCCTACTCAAAAGATTGAAATATGACTCAATTTATAGCCCAAAATAATCGATTAATGGTGAGCAGTGCAGTATTAACAGAAGTTTTACAAAGACAACTAACACTTTTACATAAACAATAGAGCTAATAATTAAAAGATATTTGTTTATAATAACAAAAAGTAAATTAGCTTGTTTAAAATAATAATTTTCATTAGTTTTGCTGTAATTATTGACTATACAATTCTAAGCTGAAAATAAAAATCAAAGGCTAAAACATATGTTTGGAGGAGAAAAAAAACTTATAACTCTTTGGTTATAGTACAATAGATATATAATACAATAAATATATTCAAACAATGGTTATTATAGAAAATATAATTGGAACTAAACTAATTAAAGTACCTAATTAGTACTAATACTCCCATGCTATTTGAACTCAAATAAATCTTAGAAAGTAGTTAGAGAATTTCTCCAACTTCATTATATTTTCCCAAAGAGGTTAGAATACGACTTATATGGTAATATTGTAAAGCTAATGCAGTTATTGATTTACCAAGTGATGCCATACGTGCTTCCTAGATACGCCCTAACAAACTATAAGCTAATCATCTGGAGCTATGTTCCAGACAATAAAGCTAATATTAAGTAGAAATATTTTTTTTTCCTAATGAGAATTTTAGAACTTTGTATTAATTCAAATCGTATACAGCAATTTACAACTAATATCATTCTCTTCGTGATAAAATTTTATTTCTTTGTAAAATCAACTATTTACAGGGATGCAGATTTTTTAAACAGTTTTATACATCAGAGTAATTCTTAAATTCCTTTATTGTTTCACACATTGATTGTTTACGTTTTTACATAGACATCTTAGATATCTTCTTCTTTTGTAGAACAGAAACGTAACTTTTCGTTATACATCCAGAATTCTAACAATCTACCAGTTGGCAGGTTCCGGAGTTGCAATCTACATTCGTAATTTAAATCCCAATTATAATTATCGTTTGTGCGTATGGAAATATACAAAGGGTCAACAACTGCCAAAATAGTCTCGCTTCTAATTTGATTACAAATCCCTTAAGATACCATAGTTTCCCACCATTTCGCCAAGTGAAGCTGTCACTTAGATTACAACATGGAATATACAGCTTACCTTCGAGGAAAGATTCACAGTTTTAAAAAATGAAAATCCTACTTGGGTTGGTGCTTTACAGCATCACCGGTATCACATACTAAGACCAGTAATGGATAGCTATTTTCGATTTGTGTGAAATGGAACTTTAGCGATTCGGGCCTGATGAACATACCATAAAACACGTGATTAAAAAAATTAATAAAAAGGCAAGATTTTTTCCTATTTGTATTAATTGTCAGAGTGTTGACATGGTCAGCCCTGAACTCATCCGACGATGTCTTGGGGGTGACATGGAAATCTATCCATGATAATCCCCGACTTCCTGTGGACTTAAGTGACATATCATGGAACTGACCTGATAATCTATCCAAGGATAAGCCACAGCAACATCATTGACTGATTAAAAATAAAACAAGACTTTTCGCATAGAAAGTACATCGAGTTTGGGCATTGATGTTTGCTTATGCTTATAACAACTATTTAATAACTCTCAAACGGGGCTTCTGTGGCCGAGGTTGAATGATTCTTGCTTCTCATCAAAAGGTTGCCGGTTCTAAACACAACCATACTACAAAATTAATTCTTAGGTTGTAAAAAAAAATCCTTCCAAAACACGGGGGACAACGAGTGCACAGGGACAGACGTGGTTGTTAAATCTAGGGACAAAAGTCCCGATGGCGTTAGCGTACAATGTCGCTCGAAGTTAAGTTGTGTGCCATATAAGGTGTCGACCTCGTCACTTGAATGCGTCACTAAATTTGAGGGTATACTGGACTCCTTCAAAACTTTTCGTAGTGACCACAAGTTGGCAGCCGGAAATTTTGAAACCAAAACATACTCTTAGGCAGCTTCAATTTCTTTCGCGCCAAGCAACTGTACATCATTCTAGACTCCATAATAGTTGTCACGCCATCAGATTCCGGAATCTAACACAGATTTATCTCATGTTATAGTTTGGCACTTCCCTCGAATGCGCGAGATCTATGTCGGAAATTAACTGTCACTGTAACTGTTTGTGTGTGAATGTCCTTGTATAATCCAATTATATTTCACTCTTGGACAATCTATTACAAACTTTATAAAGGGTATAGCTGCAAAACTCACATTCTCCAGAGTATCACTAACATATTGGGTCAATCCCGTCCATTGGCGACTTTGTCCAATTACTTTTGCGAAGGTCAAAAGTCGCCAATGAACAGGCGGTACCGTATAGCTTAGTTATACTTAGAAGATTTTTAAATACACCCCTTAAAAGTGCTTTTTTATTTTAAGGTAGGCGAATACCTAAAATTCTAAAAATTTTACTATTACTTTAATCTTTTCCAAATTTGGCATAGTGATTTAAAATATAATGAACAATGCTTTTTGGGCAATTTTTTTAATTTAAATTTAATTGATTTATTTTAAACGGTGTTTTTCAACTAAAAAAAGAGGTTTACGCCAACCCTTCTAGCATGAAAAGTTTTACATTAATTTACCTGAAATTTTTCACAGATGCTATTTCAATATATATATGTGCCATGAACCTCTAACATCTGGTGTAAGTATACAAGTTTTTTTTTTAATGTCCAAGTGTAATCGAAAAAAATACTTTTCTTGTGCTTAATTTATAAAATTTTTCTTAATAACTTTTTTTCTTGTAATCTGTATGTAACTCTAGAGGGTCATTGCATGTATCAGTTCAAAACGAAGAATTTAACACATAATAAATGTTCATAGGATGAAAATGTGGTAGACTTGTTGGCGTAAACCTTTTTTTTAGTAGAAAAACACCGTTTAAAATAAATAAATTATATTTAAATAAAAACAAAAGCCTAAATAGTATTATTCATTATATTTGAAATCAGTATGCCAAATTTGGAAAAGATTAAAGCAATAGTAAAAATTTTAGAATTTTGGGAAATTTTGGGTATTCGCCTACCTTAAATTTAAAATTTATTAAAGGCTATTTGTTATGAATCATCAATGGATTATTGAAGCTTGTAGCAGTATCTTTCGAAGCTTTAAGTATGGGTGTTTTTAATTTAAGTATGAGTATGAGTAGCAAAATTAAAACTAATTTTAATATACGGGAAAGATTCCCATCTCACGTCGAATACAAAACTTTCTTACAAGCTTTTTTTTCACTTAATTCCCCATTAATAAAAATATTTGGCTTAGCTGTCATTCTTTTAAGCATTTATACGGATCCTCTACGTATCTGTCATATTTTTAACACCGTAGAGTCCCGCTTATCCGAAAGGTAAGGAAATTGAGCAGCAAAAATAAAAAAAATTACTGCATATTTTGAGAAATAAATCCAACTTTGTAAGTACGTATTTATTTTATATGTATTTATTTATGTGTAAACATTTCATATTTTAGCAAAATTCCCAAACTTTTCGGTTAAACCGAATTTCGGATAACCGGAATTCGGATAAACGGGACTTTACTGTAAAAGTATTATTTAATATAATGCAAAATAGGCAGTAAAACTTACTTTTATTATTTTAAACAACCATTTCTTCTAGTTGGCAAAATCTAAAATCCTTTTAAGTCATGATTAGGAAAGAAACATGACATCTATAATCTTTTATGTGCTTTTACGATTTTCTTTGTTGAAAATTGGTAACTTTGTAATTATAATAATGCGAATATCTAATGCATAAAAGGATAAGTTTAAAAAAAACTTATAGCTTTTAAAATGCTTTTTAAATTATACGCTTCTTTAATGCGTTAGCAACCAAACACTAAGAAAAAATCTCACTCGTAAATTATTTATTCCTTGGGGTATGGATTTAATATGCTAAGCCCACCACCCTTACAAGTAAAGACTATTTGTTTTACAATTAATGAAAATTCCTTTCTTGCATTATTTATAGTTAATCTTAAGACTAAGCTTGCACTCAATTTAAAGCACTATTTTTTTTTTTTTGCTTAACAAACGCATTAATTAACTCTGATGTTCATGAAACTAGGATTGCTCTAATGAGTAAAATGACTTAAAATATGTGAAAATTATGCCTTTAAAATTTGTAATATTTCAATATTTGCATCAATTTAAATGTAAAAAATAAGGGAACTATTTTTTTTTATTTTAGCGCAAAGATGATAAAATGTGGTAAAGAGTTTTGGAGCTATAACTTTTGTTTCACATTAAAACTAAATCCATTCTTTATTATATAATACAATTACTAAGTTGGACTAATAAATAGTTTAAATATGTAGAAATTTAGAAAATTAGTTGTAACGAATGGAATGTTTTTATAATTTATCAGCATTTAACTGCCATTCTTATTTTAAATCTTAGATTAGGAACGGAAATAATTGTTTCTAAACCCTAGCATACTTTATCACTTTTCATAAGAAGTGAGTAGAATAAAATAGATTTTTTATTTTAGTTTTCTTAGATACTCAGATTTCAAAAGCTAAATAATACGAGGTAAAATACAATTTGTCAAATGGAACCGGCAAATAATTACACAAGGCCACATTCGAAAATAAATTAATCATCAATCGTATTAACAGCAAAATTAACTATACGCAGTTTCTTAGAATAAAATATTTAAATTCTTAATGCAAAAAACAATTAAAAGTGTAAGTTAACGTTTGAACTTTTCGTTAGATAGCATAATTTTAAATCAAGCGTGAAAACAGTTCAAAATTCAATTAAGGGTGTTTGAAAAAAGATAATAATGAATCATTAGACGAATGTGTTATTGTTCTACTGATGAACGTCTTTGTCATGATACTGTGTACAGTTTTTTTTCAAATAAAAATCCAATAAATTTCAATGTCTTAAGGAAAGGAAAGAAAATTAATTTTGCATGGACCAATTAGCTTTCAACATCTGTTTCCACCAAATGAAATCAATATTTGAAGAAGTATAAAAGTAAGTAAAGAAGTAATTGTTTTAAAGCTTGTAGCAAAATAAGTGAAAAAAAATTGTTATCATTTTATTCAAGAGAATAATTTGGAAAACGACTTTTTTTAACTTGGCAAACACTACACATCTGTCCGATGTCAACGTGTTTGTTTATAATTACTCATTTATCAACGAAACTGTGTAAAAATTGTAAACAATAAATCTTCTCGAATCAATATCCCACGGGAACAAAAAGACCTTATAAATTGCCTTTTCTCAAGCAATATCAATCAATATTGAAGTGTTTTACAATCAATCTCTTCTGGAAGTCGTGCGAGCTTTATACTGCGTTATTCTATTAGTCTTTCTCCTACAATATATTTTTTTATTGTTTTTGCCATGCTTTATATAAAATAAATGACTTCTAAATTTATGGTATGAAATTGAAATTTTTATTTTTTAATGTCTATTAAAAATAAAATTAACACAAAAACTATATTATGAACAATCTGCTCCAAGCGCAAACACTTATTGAATGGCAACAATAAATTTTTAAAAGAAAGGGTTTTTTTTTCTTGTTCTAACTATTTGTTAAACAAAATAAAGATAACGAAATCAGTCTAAATTTTCCCCGCTTTAGAAAAACAATAATCTTACATAGTGATTAGGTAAATATGTAAAATAATAATAAAATAGTAATAATAATAATAATAGTAATAATAATAATAATAGTAATAATAATAAAAAAGTATAATCATTCTATAAAATTAATTCAACTAAAGCAAAACGCAAACATTTAATTAACATTTTTTATAGTTAAAATTTTTAAAATAAAACTACTCTGTCTCAATTGTGTTAAAGTAAAATGATTGCATTAACTTTAAAAATGAGTTTTTTTTTGAATTTTTATTTTAATACATTTTTCATAATTGAAATAAAAAATAATTAAACTAAAACTAAAAGCTATTTAACTATCCAGACAAATAATTGAAATCTTAAAATGATATTTACTGAGGTACTAACTAACTTCAAAATAGTTTTTTATTACTACCTACCACAATTTGATATCGATAGCAATTGAAATATCAAACTATTCTTTTACTTTTTCCGAATATCAATGCATTTTTTAATTCCTTTTCCAAAATTAAAAATTTTCAACTATGTCTGGCAGCCACTGAAATGTTCATTCATCCTCGCTCCAAGTTTTGCGTTAAAAAAAAATTAGGGAAAGAAACATGCTTTGAATCTTATAAAAATGTGTTCGCAGAAAAGTTTCCCTAGATTTTATCAGGAAAACTGTCTGAAAGTATTTATTTTTGTTTTTTCACATGCGTAGTTCTAAGAAGTACATAGATTTCCACTCTGATTATTATTAGTAGAAAAAGGAACGATATCTGATATTATAAGATGGTATATTGATCCTTTTTGCATTATGAAGCAAATATCTATTAATAAAAATAGCACAGGCGTTAATTTCCTAATAATGTAAATTTTCTTTGCAGCCAATTCAAATTTTTTTTCAATGATAAAAAAAGTTTTTTCAAAGAACTATACACTCTTAAAACAAAAGAGTGAAATCCACTCCAGTTGGAGAAGTGCATTTTCGACACTGGAAGGAGTGATTATTAACTCTGACTGAGTTAAAATCACTCGTTTGGAGTGATCCTGTTGGAGGTTTAACACACAAAGGATTCACTCCTTTCGGAGAAGTGCATTTTCAAGACTGGAGGAGTGAAAATTACTCAGATTGAGTTAAATTCGCTCGTTTGTTTTAAAAGTGCACTGTTTTAATTTAATTAATGCAATACAGCATGTAATTTGCTCTTTTAAAAATTCATCGGTTCAAGACTTGTTTGTACGACTTGTTTTAGATTAGATGCATCTTTGTTTATTCCTGCAGAGGATTTCGCTTCTGTTTTAATAGCTAAACTCTATTGTCTCAAAATCTTTAATTTCCTTCTAGTTCAATTAATTATGTGATTATCATTCGAGCTAATTGGAACTTTCAGAATCGCTATAAGTCATCTACTTCATCGGTTGCATAGTGATGAACGATTAGAACGGGCGTGAGTGCGTAATTTGTTTGGGGGGATAGTAGCTGTGACGTCACTACAGAAATGTCCGTTCCAGTTTGGAAGAGTTATGTACCATGCTGTGGTATGTTTGTAGGATATCAATCGACGTTTGACGTAGCTTTGAAGTTTAATTAGAAGTGGTTATTACAGTCGTTCATTTAGAATAAAAGACATTTTTCCTTCGTCATAGTTATGAACAATTCTTTATATGACTATTGAAGAGATCAGTAGACAAAAAGAATGCATGATAATTTATTTTAATTTTAAAATACTTAATTTTAGATTTCAAATATACATATGGAGTGGTTATGCCAGTCGTCCATTTAGAATAAAATAAATTTTTCCTTCGTAATAGTTAGGAACAATTCTACAGATGACTACTAAAATGATCAGTAGACAAAAATAATGTATGATAAGTTATTTTAATTTTAAAATACTTAATTTTAGATTACAAATATATTTTTAGCGCTAACTCATCTTGAATTTTAGGAATATCAAAAGTATATTTCTACTTGAAAAAGGCAACACTAAAAATTATTGAAAAAATTACTTCAATAAAAAATGACTAATAAATGTATTGCACTGAACAATTTTTTGCCAATTCAATTGGGCTCATAGGCTTAACTGGAAAAAAGTTACAAATAGTTAAACAAGTTAAAGACAAAGCAATTTACGGACCGTACTCTTTTCCTCCAACCAGACACGTCCCACGGGTGAGAAGAAACGTGTGCATTGTCAGGAAAGTTTTTACGCCCGTCACCATCATTCCTATGTAACTGGATAACGTGTAAAAAAATCATTAGATGATAGGAGAAAGGTACCTTCAGGTTTATGGTACCATGTTACTGCTCTTCTGAATCAATAGTTTGAATGTATTGTCTGTAGTAAAGTTTTAAACAAAATATACCAGAAATGGATCGATGTGAAAACAAGAAGTTCTAAAAGAACTAAAATAGCCTACCTTCTTGTTACTTAAATACTTACTGAAATTCTTATCAGGAAACAACTAGGTTCGTAACAGTAAGTGTCATCTACAACCGTTTCTACATTAAATTTATACACATTAGAACAAATTTCCCTAAACACAGCATCCAGCTTTAACTTCAACTTCTTTAAAGTCAAAATCAACTATTTTCATTAATTTCCTATCGCAAATAAAATTAATATTACTTATCGTCTGCATGATTTATTTGCAGTTATAAATAAATATTTAATTATTCGTAGAACAAAAAACATGAAACTACTCCAAAATGCATTTAAAATAAGAAATGTAAATTAGAACTAATCAGGATTATACGCAAAAAAATATGCATTGACACTTACTTAGTAAACAAATAATAAACAATCAAATAATCATATTCCGACGTCATTCCAAACTGATTTATAACCAAAATAAATGTTTCTTCAAATAATATTATTTTTAAACGAATAAAGTTATTTATTTCTTTCGAATTAAAAAAAGAAAAGTAGGCTAAAAATTATAACTATCTCTCAGGTGCTCTGTGAAATCTAAACATCTTGCACTGTTACAAGTATGTATTTTCAGCTCTTTTCAATAAAATAATTGGTTAACTCGAAAAGTGTTTCATTGAAAAAAATTACTTATCTTTTATGCTGATTTTAAAAATATGTCCAAAAAGTATATTTTTGAAAAGTACAGGTTTATGAATTTTCTATTAACTTTGTAAATGCAATTACGGAATACATAAGATCAAAGTTGATCAATATTAACTACTACTTTGCGTGTAGATCCTCAGAGAATGTTAACATTTTGAAACAAATTCTTAATTTTCTAACTTTTTAATTCAATAATGTGTTTTTTTACTATTCTTGAAATTGAAAAAAAAATGATTGATTAAAACAAAATTTCAGGTATTTCATACTGATGTTTCAAAGAGATGAATTTAGTTTGGGTTTATAAAAAGTCTACATATAAATTGGTTTCAGTTTTAGGTTAGGTTTGAATTATCGTCGCACTAGAGCAACACGAGGGCTATTTCCGTTTTAGGGAAATTCCAATTTTTAAAGATGTTATTTTTAACTCTTCGTTTCTAGTTTTTTCTGTTTAAAACTAGAATTTAATATTTTCCGTTGGCCAGATTACTTAGAAATTTAAAAAAAAAAACTCTTTAATTCTTGGTCACCCAAATCTCTGTTTATCTAAAAAGTATCGAAATAGAAATGACCCAAAATATGAAGGAATATATGTAAAATAAGTCGACAGGGAAACTTTGGTTTGGTTTGGTTTGAATTATCGTCGCACTAGAGCTACACAAGGGCTATTGGCGACGGGCGTCGTATTTTAGAACCACAGTCAGGTGACGAGCCACTACTGAATAGGCACCCAACGCAACCGTTAAGGGCGACATCGTACGCAGCGTTAGGACTTTGAAGGATATTTAACGTGCACTCCCTTTCACGGGGTATTATTCGTCGGCCATTTTTGGCTGCACGGGCCGTTTATAGGTCGGCAGCTATTTTGGCGATGCCCGGACCCGAACCTGGGACCTTCCGCATGCTAAGCGGGTGCTTAACCGACTGGGCTCCCCAGCCCCGGGAAACTTTGGATAAACTTAAGTCGTTTTTATTTAGCTACTAGACATTGATAAATGATAAATTGGTCGTCGGAAGTCGACGATAGAGTTGGAAGGAATGATCACAAAAATGGCGAAGAATCTCAAATGGTTGGAAGTTAGTTAACATATCATTTGGTAAATTCTCATTAAAAGAATTTATCCATTAATTCGTTTCTTGTAGCACCGATTGATATTTCTAAATAATTATGAAATATTTCTTAAGAAAAGTATACCTATTTCTATAAGTCAAAATCTAGGTCTGTGCTACATATCGCAAGCGACGCTGTGAAAAGTTAAACTGTCGTACTCAGAAAATCTAACTTTTTATACAGTCTTTTGTTTAATGAAAAACTGTTTAATTTTCCAGTGTAATGTTACAGGAAAAAATAAGAAAAGAAAATCATAGGAAAAAAGATAAATTTCTTAATCAATTTAATGATTTTGATATTTTGTTACTTTGGAGCTTAACAAAATTCAACTAGAAAATCATTCTATGAGAGTTTCCTACCCTGCCTACATTTAACATATCGGAAAAAATAACGATTATTCCCAGTAAACTTAAAACACAATGCATCTAAGTACTAAGTAAACATACAGTCTCAGAGAGCAACTGTTTCTTTAAAAAAGCACAAAAAGTTCCACTATAGGACGTTGAAAGCACAAGCGATAACGCAGCATGGAATGTTCAATTCAGGAAGTTACCTTTGTGCACCTTTTTTCCCTGGTGACCCCTCTTTGAGATTAGATTTTTTTTTTGCTCTAAACTGTATTGAAGTGTTGAAGGGAAGTTTACGTCACGTATTTTCATTCTGTTGTTTGTGTGTTTCTTTTTATGTGATTCTTGTTCAAGGTCCTATTGGGAATTGTAGCAGAATAGAGAATTAGTTTGCGTTTGTTGGTGACTTAAAATGCCCAGATATCGGAAACCGAAAACGCTGTAGTGGATTTTATTTAAATTCTATGCAAATATTTTTGTAGAATTTATTTTAAAATGAAAAAATAAGAGAAAAAAACTCATGTAATATGTTTGAACAACATTTTTATGACAAATCAGCAGTTGAATTATTATACTTTTGTACATTTCATTCAACTGATGTTTTTACTAATGCAATTTATACTTATAGATAATTAAAATATTTTCACGATTTCAAACACATGGTTTTAAAAAAAATTAGTTTTATTCCTTTAATGTATGCAAAATGTACTTTCCTACATGCCATTTATCGAGATATTTGACGTTTTGTTTAGGTATTTCGAAATATGTTGTTAATAAAATAAAAGAACACATATATTCATTGATACAAAAACCTGTTCTGTTCAAACAAAAATGTATTCAGACTTGCAACTAATGTACTTCAACTAGTTTAACAATCAATTGTGTATATGAATGTTTAGACAAAAAGTAAATGATGCGACGTAAACAATATTCCATTTCCAATATCCCATAAAGAACTAAAAAAAAGTAATAGGAGCACAGATAAACATGCGGTCCATTCAAACTTTGTATCATAAACAAAACAAGCCAAACCAGACAAAATAAAATCGACACACGTTGTGTTATATCTGAATAGAAATTTTAACAATAGTTTCTGCATGCTTCAAATGATCAATTCAATAGGACTAACCACAATTATATTAGTCATTTAGGCACTTAATCGCAATAGTATCGCATTATAACTCAATTGGATTTTAGATCAAAAGCAGAATACAATGATAGCGACAATCATCGATTCTTGCTTCTTTTGTGAAAGATTCTATCTTTGGTGTATTAACGTCAATTTCACGGGTTCTCCTGTAAGTAATGACGTATTTGCACCGAGTTGGGTGTAATTATTGTTTTTTTGGCTATGCTCATTTTATTAGAGTACTGCTGGAAGGTAATAAGAGAAGAAGTCAAGTATGTGATATCGGCATCTGCTTTTCAAACTTATTAATTTTTCAGTATCATGAACCGTCATTTAGTTTATTGACTTTAAGGGATACAGTTATATTATCCCTCCCCTGACTGCAATGTCTTCCAGCAATACACTTAATATTCAAAAACTTATGAACTTTATAATTATTCTAAATTTTATTATTAAAAGTATAGAACAACCATTTATATTCATCTGCTACAGAAATAAGATTCTAAATAATTTAAAGAAATGAAATTTCAAAAACCATTTTTCAGTTTAATCTCATTCAATGAAAACAAGATTACTCTTCAACCACATTGCATTCCCTATAGCTAACTAATACAAGAGGGTATGGACGTAAAAAAATATGAATATTTTTACGTATTTACCCCAATAGATGCAGGAAACATTATGGCATCATTTTCATTTAAGTATGTAACAAGATACAATCCTTTTTGTGAAAATTTTAAAATTGCATCTTTTCGTAATTCACGCCATCATACTATTTTTTTTTTATTTATTTCCAAACGGTTAATGATACAAAACAAAATGTTATATTTTTTGAAAGTGTATAAAACATAGTATCTTTTTTATACTTTAAAAAAAAGTCATATTCACTGATTCATAGGGATAGTCATATTCACTATTCATAGTCCTATTCATTGACATATGCCAGTTTAAAATCTGTAGCACTAACATTTTTTACACTACATGCAAAAATGACCAAGATGAAAATTAACGTATTTTTTCTTTTAGTAAACTTGCATGCCATTACTTTTTTTTCCACTCAAAAAATCATATAGATTATTCCACTTAAAAAATATTTTTCTTAGTTACACTTTTTTACAACCCTCTTATTATTTCGGAAAATTTTATTGCAGATCAATTATGTTTTTGTTTTAACATTTTCACAGTTGTGAAGAAAAAAATTATAATTTTCCATTTTAGTTGCCCTTATTAAGTTACTAAATAGTATATATTAAATACAAGAATAAACCTTATGTTGTAATTCTAAAAGATTTTCAACAAGATTATTCCTCGTTAAAAATTTATGACTAGCATTCCCTATTTACATTTCTTCTCCTGAACGTTAACCAAGTAGTTTCTTTTCATAACGATACAGTTAAAGTTACGAATCATATTTTGTATCATTTCACTACGTATCTTAAGCAATAGAATCCTCTTATAATATGTAAATTAATATCCCAAGAAACATTTTATATCTTCAGAATTTTAACTTACTTACAGCAATTTTAGTATTTTTTTTATCCTAATCTAAAGGTTAATTTGAATTTTTACGAGGCAATGCATCCATGGTCGTTGTATTTTTATGAGAATCAAGTTTATATACTATGAACGTAATGGATATTTTTTTCTTTATGGAAAAATACGTTGAGAAACTCTAACTTTATCTTTTATAGTTTTACTAAAAGAGTTTTTCACAATTTTTACGTGAATTTGAAGATAAGAAATAGTATACTTTCTATAGTATTGACCAATAAATAAAAAATATTTTATAAGTTAAAAACGCTCTAGTAATGTATTCATTATTTTTAAATAATAATTTACCCATTTTTTATTCTTTCCTTAAACATTTAATTTTATATTTAACTAAAACTAAATTGAACATCATAAAAAAAAATTAAAGAGTAAAAGTTAAAGACGATGCTTCCAGATATTATGAAATATTCTTCTCACTCGTTACTTTTCGCTCCATACTTAATTATCTATCAATTATTAACTAGCAATTACTTTTTACAGAATTAGCATAGAAACTTGCATTATTTTTAACAATAATTCTTAAAAATTTATAACGCTAATTTATTTTCATGCATCATAAATATTTATTAATAGAATGAGAATTATCTTCTTTTCATTTAGAATATTCATCCCTAACTAGTATAAAATTAGGCAATATTTTAAAATAGATATTATTTAAAAGTATATATCTTCAAAATAAAAATACGATATAAATATATAGATATTTATGAAGTTTTTACAAAATATTACACTTTAAAATGTATTGGAGAAGTGCTTTTTAAATAGTAAATGTAAAATAATCTTTCAATTTGTACTTAATTTTTTAGGTTCACAAGAACTTATTATCATTTAAAATAGATTTCGACTACCTAAAAAATGTAATTTGGGAAAGCCGCTAATGGCAAACTCGATATTATTTTTCGTTATAGAAACTTAGTGTAAACAAATTAAGAGCTTTTCTTTTTATGGAATTTCTTTCAAAAGTAAGAGGGGAAAATGTAATGTATTAAAATATTAAAGTATCTTCATATTTGATTTCCTTTAGCAACACTACTTTTATAACGTAAAAAGTTTAAGGTTTTATAATCATTCAGTCCGTCTGTCTGTCCGTCCGTGTGTCTGTTACCACTTTCATAAAACGAACAGCAAAGTGAGATACGTCATTCTGAAGCAAACAATCGGGAGACAATTAAAAGGAGAGATTTAAAAAAAGAATTTATCTAGGAAATAAAATACGATGTAAATCCATATATATTTTAAGTTTTTAAAAGTATTATACTTAAAAACTATTGGCGAAGTATTTTTAAATATTAAATATAAATCTTCCAATTTGTGCTTAAATTTTTTTTAGGTTTGCAAGAACTTTCATATTAACATTTAAATTAGGTTTCGGCTACCTGAAAAAGAAAAATTGGGAAAACCACTAATGGCAAACTTGATAATATTATTTGTTATTATTGAAACAAAGCATGAGCAATTTAAGCTCTTTTTTAAGGAATTTATATTAAAAGTATGAAAAACAGAAACATATTAAAATATCATAACGTGTCTTATTTTTTCCTTTCATTTTTCTTTCATTAAAGACATTTACAAAAAAAATCCCCTCAAAAAAAAATACGGCATATTTTTTTCAGTTTACAATTTGCATTTTTGCTGGAAGCAATTTTTAAAAAATACTTTAAATTAAATTATGATATAATAAAACACAAATATGAAACATTATTTAAATTGTAATGGCCAATTTTTAAATTTGTTTTTGATTTATAAGATAGGATTACATACGAGTTACCCTTGTTACAAATAAAATCAAAAGCTAATGAATAAAAGTCTTGTTTTTTAAAGGACTCATCGTTCACTGCAAAACAAATTCGGTTAGAACACTGCTCCGATGCTGCAAAACGTAATGCCTACACATGTGTGGTTATTTTTCAAGCACATGTGATTCAGCCAAAATCCAATTTGAATTCCACACTAAGCAGAAAAAATGAAAGTTATGAACAGAAGATCAATCGAAACGAAAGCAAAGTTCCATAGAATTGTTTTTACTGCACCAGTTGCAATCAAGTATAACATAATGCGCAATAAATATAATATGCAATATTTTTATAAAATTTTCTATAATAAAGAAAAATAAGGAATTGGTCCTATTTCAAACAAGCAATAACTGTATAAATGGACTACGTAGTTAAAGTGCGTTTATTCATGTGTAAAGTGCATTCATGTAAATAAAATAATCATACGTTTACGATAAAATTAATTGGAATTAATTGTTATTGGAATAAGAATGTAGTATTTATATTTGAATAAATTTAGAGTTGTAAGTTAGTAAATTTGTACATTTGGATTAGAAAATTCTTAGTTGTAGATGATGATTTTCTGTCCTAATTCAAAACGAATACTCTGTTCATGGTTTTACAATTGCTGTTGGAGGGTTAAATTAAAATCTTGAAAGTAAAAATCATACACCAATTTCATACACTTATCCTTTCATTTATACATGCGAAACTTACATTCTTCTAAGAAAAACTAAGCCATAGGATCCGGTCCGTTCATTTGCAACTACATTAAATTAAAATTTCGATTATCAGAAGTAGCCAATGAATATCTTAGTTATGCTTGGGCGAATGTGAGTATTGCAACTCGATCCTTTATTAGATAATAATATTTATCCACATTTGCTACATTCTTAGTCCAATAACTATTCACGGATTCTGTTTATCTTAAACACATGATTAAAAAATTTTTACATGAATACACTTTACACATGAATAAACGCACTTTACACATGAATAAAATTTGCACTTTATTAAAGAAAAATTTAAAAGTGAATTCACTGATAAACCATTCATACGGAGATTAAACGGAACGCAACGGACGTTTCAGTAAAATGACCTAGTTAGGAAATTTTGATTATTTTAGTTTCGAGCTTTGCTTTTGTATCCGAATTCGTTAAAATTATCTTTTGATTGTGACCAACATTAAAAACGAGTTTTTATCACGTAATTCGTAATATCTTTGATTCAAGATTATGCTATACACACTGTAAGATGTTGGCGTTACTTGGTGCTTTGTTGCTTCATAAAACAGTTGACAACTAGATTTATGGAAGTAGTAGCCAACATTTTTTGCTTGAGAAAAGAAGAGATTAGAAAAGCTTTTCTTTACTACTTTCACAAATACCACATTTCAATATTAACTACTTAAAATATAATTGTATTATGAAGTTTGGGGCCCGGATGGCCGAGTGGCTTGGACCATCACGCTATTGCAGTCTGCACGCTGTAACGGGTACGCGTTCGATTCCTGCCTTCACCCTGGGTGTACTTTCTTTTCTCTGTGACAGTAAGAAATCTCTGTGTGTCTGTCTTAATTGACGAAGGTTTAAATAAGCGGGTCTCTGATCAAGCACACAAGCCGGAATATATATGTGTCCACCCACATTATAAAGTTTCTTGCGTACAATGTAAAATTTTGATATATCGTTACATCATAAAAATGGTAAGAGCATGTGCTGTCTCCAGGTTTGGGAATTAAAATTTTGCCATAAAAATAAATAAATTTGTAGCTTTCTCCTATTTTGTGATACAACGTTGCTCTACAAATCCCGAGGCAACACACGCTTCTACCACTTGTATGAAGCAACGTTAGACCAAACTTTTTCATATTGCAATTTGACTATCAACTTAATTTTGCTCAATAGTTTTTAATCCTCTCCATTTAAAACATAGTTTTCGAAAATGTCAAAGAATATTTTTTGCTAAATTAAAAATAAAATAGTACAACTATATATGAAAACTATTAAGTAAAACTAATGCACTATTTGTCTAGTTATATGTCATACTATTTCGGATAAAAACAGTTTGTTGTATAACTATTCCAAAATAAAATAGTTTCAACACTTAATTTGTCTCCATTTAATTAAAAATTCTTTAGCCTTTTTAAAGTTAGCTGGATAAGTAATTTTTTTTTTACTTTTCCAGCAAACTTTATTTCACTTCTCGAACCAAAATTGATGATGCATATTGAAATGAAAGTTTCTCCTCGAAAAATTGTACTTGGTGCTAATAAATGAATTTTCTAGATTGCTAGTTTGTGTCCATTGTCCAATGTGACAGTTACTTAACTTTGCTCCGTCTTTATCTGGGAGTTGAAAAGACACACCTTATTTCACAACATTAATCAAAACTTGTAATTAATTTAAATACAAACAAAATAAAGGAGTATCACAGGGTTGTTTAGTTTTTATTGGGTGAAACTATGTTAATCTAGGATTTTAAATTTAAAGTATTCATTTATTATATTATAAATATTTAATTTATTATTCAGAAAAACATTCAAATGTAATTTGATTATGATGTTAATTTATTAGTTAAGGTAAGTAGCATGCAATTTACATGACGTAATTTCAAACAAATATATTTTGATTCGTAATTTCAAACAAATGTGGTTTGATTCGTAATTTCAAAAAAATATAGTTTGATTCTTCATTTCAAACAATTATGGTTTAAAATTGACTTCCTTCATTCACAATTTAAATTTTGTAATAAACTAACTGAAATTTCTGCGTTCATGTTTTGTTTTCAATAACCAATTTAAGTTTCTCCATAAATATGCTTAAAACAAAAATATATGATGCTAGTTTTAAAATTTAAACTATTTTAGCATTGTTTGTAGATTATTTAAAAAGCACCGTAACATGAGTGAAGAAAATGTTCTTTTCTTTTTTGAAAACGTAAAAATTCATAATCCCGAAAACATGCTCATAATGCGAATTACATATAACATTGCACATAAAAATACTGTTCTTTAAGAGTATGCAGAATAACTCGTACAGGATTTTTTTTTAATTATATTTTAGCACAATATTCAATTCATAACAATAAACAGAATATTATTTTGTTTTTATTTTAAAACAAAATTTAAGTGTAAATACATATGACACTGTTTACGTTAGACAAACAAACAAAAAATACAAAACAAATATTACCCCACAAAACTTTGCAGTGGTAACAAGAACTGTCTTTTTAATACATCGATAAGCATTTTTTAGATAACCAATACCGAAGTAAATTCAACCCGTAATGTTTCGTGAGGATTATGATTAAAAAAGGAGATCCTGTATTAATTTGGCATGAAAAGTATCTTACATTGTGATTCGAATACAACCTTTTAAATTCATAAAGGTATCTATTATTTAGTATGAATTCCTAAATTGCGGTTTCCTAATTGCTGTAGTTTGAGCAATACGAATTATGCAACTCTAGTGAAAACATAATTTAAGGTTTGTCAAACGTAATTTAAAGTAATATGGTTGCGTGACAATATCTTCTGGTGGTCATCTTGAAAATGGATGATTTATTTTTTGCATTTTCCTCTATAATTGAATGCATCAATACCTTTTCGTTTTTAATAATTTGAAAACGTGAATTGAGGAAGTAATTGCATGTTTTGTAAACAGTAAAACTATGCATCGACAGAGATGTTTCATAATAATATGGAGTTTTTAATGCATCGTTTTCAGTTTAATGACTTTTTCTAAAAGTAACGAGAAAATAGCGTGAGTTTGTTGGTAAATATAGTTACATGTTATCGGTCCATAAATCATAAATTTTTATATCTATAAATTTACTAATGAAATGTAAAAATTGAAATTTTAATTGATAAGTATAACGGTATTTAGAAAGGTCAGATTTTCATTTTTACTTTATGGAAATTAAAAGTGATGAAAAATACATGATACTAACAACTTTACCTTAACATCACTATATTATCTTTCTATTAGGATAATCACGATATTGAGGGTTTGATACAAATGAGTTTGAGGTTAATTAAGGGGGAATGGGCGTGCAGGACCGGAGGTCTCCAAACTCAAGTGCCTCAATGTTAATCCAATGGGAAAAATTGATGCATCATAACCACTGATCTAACATCTGCATCTAAGCCATAATTGCCACTCAAGACCAGAAATATGCCCATTTTCTGTGAAAATTTATTTTGTGAAAAAAATGTTCCAAATACGTTTTAAGATTTATATTTTTGGAGGTGATCGAACGAACCTCATAAAAAGTAAATCTTTAAATCGTTTTAGGTGGGTTTCTTTGCATTATCTTTCAATATTTTTTGGATATCAAATTATACTCTCACTAAATTTTCAATTATTTAGGCATTTGCTAATTATAAAAATACCCTATAATTTTTTTATTTATTTAGATAAGGAAAATTTAAAAGAACGTTAGTTAAAAATATGAATTAAAAACAATCATTTTAATGTGTGATTCGTTCTTGCTACTACTGAACGGACTACAGAAAAAAAAACTCAATTTCAATTTTTAGAACGGTTGGAAGGTTGAAATCGTTTGAAAGGAAACGACTTAATTTTCTTTTAACAAAAGTTAAAATGTATCTCTTAAATATAGAGATATACAAATATCCTCTAAAGTAGCAAACGTGGTGGTAAAGCAAATAGGCAATCAATAAACAAGAAAACTATTTCCTGCAGTATTACAAAACCAATTTAGTTCCGATTGGTTTTAAATTAAAGTGCTTTTAATCACCGAAATGCTCTAAAACAAGGTTAAACTTAATTATTGAAAACATTATCTCGTTTTGGTCGTGAAGCCAACTAATGTGGGAGTTTTCCGTTTTAAAATTAGTAAATGTTTGTAGAAATGGATTTCCAATGAACACTAAGTACAGTTTCATTATTAACGATATTAATATTGTTTTAAAATATCTGGAGTGTGGTTATTAATTGGTAGAAAGCAATCATGATAATGTTCTTTTTTTCAATTTTGCACGCTATGAAAAATCTGTTGTTTCCACACAAAAAATATAAGCGGGGTATACCAAAAAAAATATCGTATAATTTATAGAGAAAATCTGTTATATTTTTTACGAATTATTTGCAATGTTAATGCAGTCTGTGTCTTTAAGAGACAAATCGTAGAGGATTAAAAGAGGTAAAGGAACCCGGTCTGTCGAGTGGCAATAATAAAAATTCGTAAAGTGTCTAAATTTGTTTTTCAGCTACATGATATCTACATAATACACTTAATAGAATTTCTAGAGACAAATTAAAAATATGATTTCTCCAGATGGTACAAATGCTAAAATCGACCTTCACTGAAATTAAACTCGAAATGCACAAAGTGCTATTGTAAAGTGCTATGCCCTGTTTCAGAATATATATGATAATTTATAGGAGTAAATCTAAATTGAAGCGTTATATTTTTTTTATGTCCACCGAACGTCAGTCATTAGCTTTAATATTCAAAGCACTTGAGTTTTTTTAATTTCTAAGACTCAAATTTTTGCAATAAAGGTAAGTTGGCCGTCATTGTGAAAAAATATTCCGGTCTTTAGAAAAATAAATAAAAATTTTATTTTAACCTAACGTTTAATATTTAAACTTTAAATGTCGCAGTGTAACTGTTTTACATTAACGTTTCTTTTTAGACATTATTTTTTATACATTGCATTAAAATTTCATTGAATTTAACTTCCTAGGCTTCTCAATCAAAATAACATTTAAATTCAACACACAAAAAAACATATTTCAACTTACCAGTATATTTCAAAATATCCCCAACACTCAATAATGCAGCCAGTGAAAAATAATTATTAAACTAAATCCCATCTATCAGCTATAACTATCGTGAAAGCAAGATGCAGGCGATACTGATTCGTCATCTCATGTGCCGGAGTTTACTTCGAAAAGTGTCTTCAGGTATGTATGCGCATGCGCGGGTGGGGGATCGGTTGTTAAAGATGAGGGGGTTTGGGTGGTGTGGAATGAAAAAACTATTGTTTTTAATCATCAGGTTCCGGTAATGTTCGCCGTACTTACGGAGACGGTAATGGCAATGGCAAAGTAAAGCGAATTGAATTTTTCACATGCAAGACTGAAATTTAAACCGTATTGATGGTTTTACAAATAAACTAAACCCATCAATGGTTTTATCTGCGGTTTTGTATCAAGTATTGGGAATGTTAACCTTTTCACTTCCAGTGATTCCATTTGGAATAATCAAACTTGCGGACTGGATGGAAAACTGCATGTGAAACCCTAAGTACTGTTTTCGCTTCTATTCAATGTGAAAGATCGAATTGACGGAACATTTTCAATGTAATCATCTAACATTTTAAATTCAGCAAACATAACAGAAACCGTTGTGTGTGGAAGCATTTTAAAGATCACTATGTTTATACTAGACTTTTAAAGGAGATGTAAAAACGAAATTGATAAATTTTTCCCTTCTAACCCACCTGCCTTTACTTATAATAGTCTTTTTCTTTTTAATTATTATTTTTTTTGCACTGGTCACACGACAACAACAACAGCATAAATTTTTCCCTACGTAAAATTTACGCACATTCATATGAAGAGTCAAGGAGAAGAACCCTTTATTGCACGGGAATCTTCCCGTAATCAAATTTACTTGGTGGACGTTGGCGATAGGCAACCGGTTTCTCCCTTGCTTTCTTCTCGCACAGTACAAGCGTGGGACTCCTGTCTGGAGTGAATCAGTGTTGCTACGAAAGACGAACCAAATAAGGAAAAGCTTTTTCTTACACCAGTTTAGGCGATGACTCGCTATCGTCGCCACAGGCATGTTGCAGACGGATTCTTTTCAATGAAGAGGTTTTCCCCCTTTACTCTTTATGTTCAACTCATCAATTAAAAGGTTTTTAAACTTTGTTAATATAATAATAAATAAGTTAGAAAGGTGAATAGAAATTGTGACAACTGCCCAGATACGCAGCTTACACCGAACCACATTTTCGAATGCCCGGCAATGAGAGCCAATATGAGAAACATTGGAGTTCTGCCTTCATTAATAGATCTTTATGACAGTAATATGCAAAAAACTGCAGACTATTAAAACACATGGTTTCATTTAGCTTAACTTTCACATTTCGGCAACGTCATAGACAGGACAAAAAAATATAATATTGACATTTGTAAATTTTGAAAATTTTGTGTTTTTAAAAATTTTAAAATTCTGGACGGTTTTGTTTTTCTGCAAATCTCAGCTGGATAAGTATTGTAGACATGTTACTTTTCCTTATCCAAGTAATTTTACGTAGAATTCATTTCCAATTAAAAAATGGCTTTAGAAACTATTTATCTATGTTTTTTTAATTTCATGATAATATTTTGAGTTCTGCATAGTGACCTTTTACAATAATCATATTAAACATAATTAATTCTAAATTCGTTTAATAAAAATACATTAAAACCTTTTTATTTATTTAAAATTAAAATACATATTTTATTTAATAATAAATATTAAAAATATGCTATCTTATACACAATTTTCACCATTTTCTTTTATTTTTTAAAAGACGGAAAACAGTTAAATAGCTTTGATATGTAAATATTTTTAGACGTTTCAATTCAACTTCAATTCGAATCTAAGAAGAATATTGAAAGATCAAATAATGAACTTTTGACAACAAAGTCTGATATTACTTTAAAAAAAGACAATACGTATTCAGTTTCTGGAAGCTTTTATACTAAGACTTTCATTTGACTGTACTTTTTTTCGGTGAGCTTCTTTCGAAAATACATTTCTTTTGTTTTGTATTATATTCATTTTTGTCTAAATTTTGTTTTGAAAAGAGAGTCATGGATAGAAAATATTCTTCTACTAGTTCAATTGTTTAAAGTAACTTAGTGTTTTAAAATTCAAAATGTTGAGTTGTTGGAAAATTCGTTATGTTATGCAAGCATACTTTTATTTCAGCATATTCCTTCGAGAATTTTAAATTTGGAATGACTTTTTTCTTTACTATATCAATTACTATTGTCGGATGTCAAAAATAAAAATTAAATACATGAATTAAATAAATAAGTTTGTCATGCAACAAATATTATTACATTTAATATAATTAACTTTAATGACGATGTGCCCTTTAACACTGAAGTAAAAAAAAAGAATATTTTTCAACTACCTTATTGTATTTTCATACCATTTTTAAGACTATTGTATCGAGCGTTTCAAACCTAAAGCTGTATTAAAAGGGAACACAGTAGCAATAACGTCAGATAGCTAAATTCTGAAATTTAAAAAAAAACTAGGAGAATCTATTAACATTCTAAACGACATAGCGTATGTCTTCTTTCAAAGCTTCTTAGTTTTTAATAATAAACTATTTTCTCCAAAACAGTGACTTTTGGACAGCTAAATAAAAAGACAAAATCGAAAATAATAGGTTTTCTTCCTAAGCTCTTTGACACAACAATAAATTTCTTGCTCTTAAGATCTAACTGGTGAGTAACGAAACCATTCCAAGAATTCAGCTAAGCATTCTTCTTGTTTAAAGTAATATTTTCTAACTATAACAACGCGTATTATGTTTGTGTGTGTACAAATAGAGCATGGGTTGTCTGCGGTTGGATAATTCCATATTTGAAAGAAATTAACAAAATAAGCTTTCAAATAAATTAACTTTTGACATAATTGAAATTACCTAATTTTGGCACAGAATTCCAGCTAACAAACAATGTAAAGTTGTACCCAAAATTGAGCAAACGTTACGCTCTTTTACACTCTCAAAACAAAAGAGTGAAATCCACTAATATAGGGGAAGTGCATTTTCGACCGGAAAAAATTGAGTTAACTCAGCTGAGGTTAAAACTCGTTTGTTTTAAGAGTGTATGTTTCTAGAATTAAAACCTTAAGTTTATCTAAATTAACAAAATATAAGACAAATAAAGTATATTTTACTGAACAATAAATAAATGTAGGAAAAAAGTTTGGTACACAAAAAATAAATTTTAAAAACTTAAAGTGTTTATTTGTTGAGAAAGTGTTGATGGTATGCACAAATGAGTCGTTAATGGGTTTATATCATAAAAAAAACTTTAAGGAAATATTCTTGTATGTGAGAATTCAAATGGTTAAATATTTCTTTTTCCAAACATGTATTTAATGTTTTTCTGCCACAATAGTTTTTTGCAATTTTATGAACTATGTAATACAATACATACTAAAGTAAGAATGAGATATTTGGAAATACACTTTATGGGTTATAAATACATTTTTAAATGAAGTACTAGTTTAATTCAAATAGTTACATTATTTACCTTTTCACTACCAATGATTCCATTTGGAATCATCAGCTTGCTATTTTTTTCTCACTAAGTGAAACTAGCACTTATTTGTTGTAGTTAGATGAAAATATAAAAAAGATGGTAACGATGAAATTCCCTCTGAAATAATTTTATTAAATAAATTGGCCCTGAATTCTTTATGCTTGCATTTTTAAATGCTTCAAAATTGAATTTTAACTACTTTTAACAAATAAAGTATCGAAAAAATTGTTGTTATAATTTATTCAAAAGTTATGATTCCAAAAAATTATTTCCTTAAATTTTAGTTTAAAAAATTAAGCTTTTTTCCCTGCTTTTAATCATTTCATTCTGTGTGCATAATGAGTCCATTCACAAATTTTAAGTTTTTCAAATAAAAAAATAAAAAGTTTGGAAGTGAACGAGTTAAAGCGGAAAACAATAAATAGGCAATCTATTCACACACAAAAAAAAACTTTGAAATTGTGCATTACGAAAATACTTCAAATGCCAAATAATAAGAATAGGATATCAAATTAAACCGTTATATCAACTTACATTTCGCTCTTTGTGAATATTTATTTATTTAGTCCATGAATATCTAAGGAATTCAACTTCATTTTATATTTAAATGTTGGGCCACTTCCAATCAAAATTAATTTCCCTGCTGAATATTTTCCTTCCGTGCAATTTATTTTCAAGACTTTCAATTCATGACAAACTCTTTCTAGGATGTTCATCCTATTATGATACAGATTTATAGGATGAAAAGAAAATCATTTTCAATTCTCTAGAGCTTGATGTAAAATTAAAAATTGTTATCTTAAATTTTTAACTTACGCCAAATACGTTATGATACAACATATAAAAATACGCCAAAATAACGGTATTCGTCAAAACTAACAATTTCTATTTAAATTGGAAGCTCAGGTTTAAAGGTTTGAAAGAAGTGTACAAACTTATTTGGCCGCCTCGGTGGCTCAATCGTTAGGATGCTGGCCTTTTCAGCTGCTGGGATCGGGTTCGAATCCCGGTCAGGCATGGATGTTTGTGACCGTCAATAAATGTTGTTATTTGTCGATGTGTTATTCCTTTCTTTGTGACTGTAAAATTCTTTCTGTATCTGTCCCACTTGACGAAAGCTTATAAGCGGTTCTCTGATCAAGCACACAAGCTGGAATATATATGTACCATACCATACCAAACTGATTTGGAATAAAACCAGAAACGGATATTTTGTTGCGATTTAAAATACTTTATATTATTATCGCTCAAGTATTGAACAGTAAATTTTTGGCGTTAGAATAATAACGAACCAAATTCAAATATATTTAATCAAAATTTACTCTCAATATCAAAGGAACTTTCAGACAAAACTTTTTAAACCAATTAAAAACCACCATGGAAATTTTTATGCAAAACTAAAAGATGTAAATTGAATTATTCAGATCGATGATCGATACTGATATAGAACTAAACGAATTCTGTCTTTTGGATTTTTATTTTTTTTCTTTGAAGTTTTCAAATAAAAATTATTATTCTAATATATAATATAATCTTAATAATCTCTCTATGGGATAATCTTCGTTCTATCTTAAAAAATTAATTTGTCCCTAGAATATTATTGAAATTCATTTTAAAAAATTATGTTCTGTTTATTTAATAAAATCTTTAAATATTTGGATTTCAAACAAACAAGGTAAGTTTTAATATATTTTACAATATTTAGATAATTAAAGGTCATTAAAGATCATGTTATGTAAAATTCAGTTTCAAAATTTGTTTTAGCTTTGAAATATATTTACATGCAATTAAGGAATGTTTGCATTAATATTTTAACTAAATAAGATATTAATTAATTTTGAAACTGTAATGCAAAAACTTAAATTTTCACAATAACTCTGATTCAACGAAAAACTTAAAACATTGAGTACATAGGGGAGAGCAGGGGAATCCCGCCACCTCGGGTAAAGCCGCCACCCCTTGTATCTCGCCAGCGGTGTGTGTGGGTGGGGGGCTGTGAGCGTTGACCTGTAGCAGGAAACAAAGTAATTTGTAGTATAGACGCTAATGGCCGTGCGGTGAGTTGGTGTAAAGTTATTTAAAAAATACGGTTTTTAGTGATTTTCATCTTATCTTGAGCCTTCTGAAATTAAGCGATAAGTGACTGCTATCTCTAAGTTAGATAAATCAGTTATATATCATTTAAAAGAGTAATTATTTGGCTATTTTATCACGTCGTTAGTTTGGATGCTAGGCTAACTACCTTTCTTTAAACAACCGTCTATGCCATTTTGTCTAACTGGGGTAATGCCGCCACATCACTCTGGGGTTATGCCGCCACATGCAAAAGGATGGCGGCATAATCAGTAAAATAGAAATTTCATATATTGGCCCTACAACCTGTTAGTTTTCGTTAGAGATGCCACGTACCCGAAAAAGAATAACTGAACTGGTCAAATAGACCAATGAAGCTTTAAAAAAACCCTGCATATTTAGTTGCACACAGAAAGTTAATAAAAGAGCTGTACCCTGTACAATTTACCATTCCAAAGTTAATTGAAACTATTTTAGTTCTATATGTATTGCTTTATTATTTAATTTTCCATTATTTGTAGATTATTTGCTTTGTTTATTGATGTGATGCCATAACCCCAATGGTGTGGCGGCATTACCCCAGATACCGGGGTAATCCCGCCACTGTGCGAGCTTCAGAAAAATACAATTTTATTCAGTTTCTATTAAAAATTTAAATTTCAAAAAATCACTACAAGATAGGTTATGAACTGTAGTATGCTATGCTCATTACAATTTACATTAATTGCAACACAATTCTGCATGAAAATTCAATTTCCCTTAAGGTGGCGCCATTCCCCTTCTCTCCCCTATTAATCATCTATTTAAATACTTACTAAAAACCATTTTATGGTTATTTTTATCAAATTCATTTCCCGGAAAAATAGTTTTCAAAATATTTTTTTTATATTAATTTCAACCATGGACAAACTTGAATTTATACAACTACATTAAAAATGCAATAAAATGTACAAAAATATTCAGATTTTTCCATATTTTTTACATCAAATCGAGATAAATGTTTCAGAAAAATTTCCGAAACGAGTATTTATAGCGTTTCAAATTCAAATTGCAATCTCATTTATATTCAGTATCATAAAAAACGTTCATAAATTTTGTAGAAGGCTTTGTCACTAAATATTATGCGATGCAGATAAAGTATCATTTTTTATGTTGTTGGTTTTTTTTACTAAATTGTCAATTGCAGTCGGTACTCCAAAAAATTATTTAAACGCTTGCTTCGATACAAGTTTTTTTTAATATTAAAAACATAACGAAACCATTTGTTTATAAATTATTTATGCTCTGAAATAATTACATTAGCTACCCTCTATTCACAAAAGTTTTGAAAAATCTATCTTTTATCAATATTGTCCCCTCTTTTCAAGAATTTGAAGGACTGTAACATGGAATCGGAATATTTTGTTGGGACATCCGGTCACGGGACAGGGAGTAAAAAAGCCCGATTGTCACGCAAAAAAAAACTTGACGTCTGGTCAGATTAGAAATGAAGTGTAATTATCACCCACTTCAAATTAGCAGTAACTCTGTCCATAAAGAACCATTTACTTTCATGATAGCAATAAACCATGGCCTTACTCAACTTTAAGACCGCAGATGCCTTTCGTGACATGACGCTATCCGTCTGTTTCGGATCATTGGCTATTCCAAAGAAAAGTGCGAAAGATATCATAATTAAAGTATTGGAGGGGCGGATCACGTGACTTCCAATGCTAACGACGGGACGAGCATGGAGAGCAAAATTGGAAGGTTATGGAGTCAGTGTTGCCAACACTATAAGGAAAAAAGTGCCATGGAAAATAATATTTTATGCAAAAATTTAAAAAAAATACAAAAAAATACCAGCTGCATTTTGGAATATTTTTAGTAGCTTTTAAAAAACGTGAAACGCTTCTCTAGTATTTTTATAATATTTTTTGGCAATTATAAAATTAAATTTTATTTTTTCGCAGCATTCTTTTTCTTAATGTGATAGCAACACGGGCAAATTTCCGCCCTTGCCGCCACATTAAAAAAATTATTATCTCTATGGTACGAAACATATTCGCTCACGGCCGACTATTACTTTCAGGTTCTGGTGGAATATTGCTTCTCTTTGTAACACACATAGAAAATTTTTAATTAAATTATGAAAATAAAATAATTTTTAAATAGCATTAGCTTTCAACATATTTGTTGTTTTGGCTTTTTTTTGTCGTTCCATTTCAAATTTAATACCTTTTAAAAGTAATGGGAAATGGTTAATAAAGCATATGTCTTGTCAATCTTGACATAAATTTATTTGAAATTTGTCCACTATTCTTGTAATGACATTCTTTTTTGGAAACAACTAAAGTTTAAGAAAGTAAGTATTCTTTTTAAAAAATGTAAATGATTTTTGAAATAAATTTTTGGAAAAGAAATAGATTTATTGGGTTTCTTTTTTATAAACAAATGCAACTTGTAAAAGTATTAAAAAAATTCTGGGAGAATTTTAAATTAATGATTTAAAATTTAGTTTATAATTCAGTGACGATAAAAAAAATTTATCAAAATTTTGTTTGATCTGAAAGAAAAAAAATACAAAATTAACTGCTTAAATTGTGAAATAAATTATACATTTTATAAAAGTTTAAAATTTATCTAAAATATATTAAAAGATTAACTGCAGTTTGAAGTTCAAACAATAAATTATAAAATGTCTAAAATTAGTGAGGTCCGAGATATTTTTATAGCTTCTATGAAAAGTAAGAAAATAAGTAAGTAAACAAGTTGAACTTTACAAAAAATGAATTATCAACAATCAATTATATTTAAATTACAAAACTAAAAAATAATATCAAATTTCTAGAATTAGAAACGTTTTATCTCAGCTATTATCGGCCCATCAAGCTATGTCATTTCTGTTTTTGTTCTATTCTATTTTAACAGCAAATTGATAATCCAAATTAAACTTTAAATAATCACTTTCAATCGATTACAAAATAATAAAAGACTCCAAATTGTTAATTAATTTTATAATATAACGAAAAAAGTTAAACAAGAAAAAACAATTTAATTCGATTCAGCTTTCACAATAAAGTACCAATCCGTCCCTAAAGAATTTCCCAAGTTGAGCAGGCAAGACAGTGGAATTCCCGAGTGGTTAGGCCTTCCATTACATTGAGGACAAGTTGAATTTATTGAAATTTCTAAAATAAATGGCAGCCTGGCTAATTTGAAGTATATTTAATTTATATGACTTAATTCTATGAAACTGATCTATTATTGTGAGAGAACAGAAAAATTATCAATTGTTGTATTCTTATAATAAATAAATAAGAAAATACTGTTGATGTAGCAAAAAACACAATATTATTAGTAATTGGTAGAAAGAAAATTGTAAATTGTTGGAAAGAAAATTGTAAATTGTTATAAAGAAAATTATTATTTGTTGTTTTTGCTATGTTAAAGTGAAAATAAAAATGCACGTCTTAACACACGTTGAAACAGTACTCTTTTTCTTTTTCAGAACTTCGCATTTGTTTTATACAGAAACAGTACCAAACATAATTCCGTATTTTTGAAATTGGAATATAGTTATACGCAGATTGCTAATTTTAGTTATAATTCAATTAAATGAGTAAATTTTATGGAACTTATCTGTTTTGTTAAATAAGGAACGTTAGGTTAATTATTGTTATTTTTGAAATAGGTTGGCTAGAAAAATGTAAATCCACCTCCATTTAAAAAAAAATCCTGAACAATTATATTTTCCACTCTTCATAATTATTTTAGACAAATACAGATCCAAATGCTAGCTCCGTATATTTTGTTTTCCTTTTAGTTTTTGATAACTTCAAACTACAAGCAAGGAGCTGTCAGTTATATTTGTCTCGGACAGACAGTCGGACTGAACCATTATAATACCTCCCAATTTTTACGTTATAAACGTAGTGTAAAAGCTAATACTATCTACTTCTCATAGGATTAACATAAAAAAAGTCGAGCGGGGTTTTCCCCACAACTATACAAAGTTATAAAACCAAATGCAAACCCTATCTTTACAAATTTGTTTAACTTTGTAAACGAACATTCCATCGCCATCCAAAGTACTTATTTATTCAATGCACAAGCAATCACCAAAACGTGTCTGGAAACTTCACCGAAAATTAATTGAAATAGTTTGAATATCGTCTTTATTACTTGCTTAGGAGAAGCAAGATCGTGTCTCTCGCCAAAGGCTATCAACTTTAAAGATTTCTCAAGATCGGAAACTAAATGCTTCACATTTAGTTTAAATGTCGGAAATTCGTAGACTTTACGCTTAATATTTGCTGCATCACGCAATTTGAAGAATATGTCCCAATTGAAATCTTATTTGACCTAAAAGAAAAAACTAAATTAAAATGTAATTTTTGCCTCAATTTCAACCTTTAATGGCGAGTTAAACTTTATTTTACCAAATGTTATTTTTAAGCCTAAAAAATAATTTAAGTGTAATAATATTGTTTTTTCTGGAAGTTGAGTTTTTCACAAGTGGTGTTATTTTTCCTTTTGAAAGCAGTTTTTATATACAGTTAGTTTTTAGAAGATACTAAGGTCTCAGACCTTTTTATACTATAAAAGTTCTTGGCTTTTTGTGATAGACCTCTTAATTTTTAACCGTATTGAAACCGACTACCTGAAAACGCCTTTTTCAATTGCTAAAAAAACGGTGTTTTGACATAGGCACCAGTCTCCTCGGAGGCGTGGGTTCGGATCCCACCGCTGCCACCAGTCTAGTCTGTAGTAATTTCATTGCAACTCTCTTTTAGACGAGAATCTTTTATTTCAAGACAACACAAAATACCAGACACTATACACGTAGAATTTCAGGAGCTTTTACCAAGATGTTTATAGCAGTTACATTTTTTCCGTTCTGTCAAAAGCGTCGCCAAAACGAACGCCCGAATTATTTTACTCTTTTCAGTTCAGTTTTTGGCTAAAAAAAACAAATCATAACAAAAAATAATTATGTGCAAGAAATGTACACGTCACTACAGACTAACACAAGTTTTTTTTTAAAAAAATAGATATAATCAACAGAAAATCGTAATTAGAACCCTATTTATTTTTTCTGAACGAGGGCTTCTCCTTTAATACAGTCTTTGCGTAGTGAAACAACTTCTACAGAAATCAATACATTGCGAAAGAAGGAGGTTTGCGTATTTAAGTATTCATTCGCAAACATCGAATGATTCCTTCATTAAAATGTTACAGGGTACTCTATGTATACTAAGTACTAAAATATACTATTTATGATTCACAATATACGCTATATATACATGCATTATTATAATATTAATAATAAAAATAAATTTATTATTTTATGTGGCATGTAAAGATCCCTTTAGAACCCATTTGGCTTGGGTTTTCTTGGAAAAATTTGATCTCGGCATACTTTAATATCCACAGAGAGCTCAGATTCATTGTAATATGAGTGACAAAATTGGTAGCGAGTGTCACCTAGAGGGTTCCACAAAAAAATGTCTCTCAGTTCTGGGGAATATACCGAGTGTGCAGAAGCTTTACCGCTAAAAATTGCAGCTCCATTAGATAAAAGAAAAGACTTTTTTAATGGATATTACAAAGCCGCATAGTCGACAGTCACCTGTAAAAAAAACTGAAGTCGTTATCACACATTACTTTATTATAAAACATATTGCCAAATGTCTTTGTTAAGTATTTAAAAAATAGCTTTTAATGATATTTATCTGTTTAAGAACAAAGTTCTTGATTATAAACTGCAATGGTACAAAGGAATATATTTGTTATGCAGGCTCAATGGTATTTAATACTGTGTTCGAGACACATTTAACAACATTTGACAATATTTTTAGACATAAAAAGTTAGTGTGTAAGAAAAATTTCAAAACATTAAAATAAACTCATTCAACACACTTTTAATTACCTTTATATGCAATAAAACACATAAATGATAAATTTAACATAGAAAAACTTAATCAATGTGTTACAATTACATATAATAATAAAACTTGTTTATTTCGGTTGTAAGAAACTATTGTTGAACTAAACAATGTTCTAGCATTCCCTAAAAATAATTTCCTGCAGGATACATAACTATAACAGTACGTTCCAAAATAATACGTTATTAACACATTAAAACCAAATCTCTGAGTTTAAAAATTAGAATTTAACATAAATAGCACAGATTTAGTTATTGCTTTTTTTTTCACTTGATCTAGATCAAGCCTAGACCAAGTCCAAAGACTGTTATTAGACCTCGAAATTATCTGTTGTATATTTTAAGTTATAACACTAAAAACATTGTTGATAAGCTAATTTAATTTTTGGTTTTAATTGTTTGAATGAAATTTAAAGGCTAGGCGATTGTTATTAAAAAGGTAAATATGACAATAATTATGCGTAAAAATCTAAACATTTATTTTTTTAATCGAAAAACAGCGTACTTCCGTATAAATATTTTGTATAATAAATTTACTACGTTTGAAACATAAAAATAAGAATTGTTTTAATATTTTAAATATTTGAATACATAAAATGTTGTAAAAATAAATGTTGAATACATAAAAAATCTCAAATTTTCCGTATTTATTCTTTTGTAAACTTAGATATATAATGAGTTATAATAATGATATATATAACACAAAAAAAAACGTTTGCTCAAGTAGAACAATGATGGAAATATATAGAATTTTTATTATAAGGGAACCTATTGTTATCCAAACAATGTCAATATTTTTTGTAATAGTAAAATAAATATTGTTAACAGGTTTGATTGCCTTCTTTTTTTTAATTGATTGAATTTAAGGTTTACACTAAGATAGATTTAATTTCAACTTTGAATGACAAAATACGCAAGATAAAAAGATAAACTTGGAAGATATTTATAAAGAATATTTAGTTTGCATTAATTATTCTTGTATTTATCAAAATTTTCAATGAAAACCTTTGAAATTTGAAAGAGTAATTTCGAATCTCACTGAAATTACATTAAAAAATCTATCTTTTTGTATTTTTATACCTAATCCTTTTGTTAATTATGCTTATTATTATGTACTTCAAATAATGTATATATTATTTTATACTTAAATTAAATTTATACAAATATTCTAAATGTTGTTTTACTTTAAACGGCACGAGCAATGAAATTTTTATGAAGTTCAAAAGGCTTCCAATAATTAAATAAACACAGGATTCGAATATGTCATGATGGGAATTATTGATTATGGTGATTTTAAATTCGACTAGTATATGGCTTTTCGTAGCTATTGCGCTTGAACAATATGAATATAAAATCAACATTATTTTTTAAACGTAATTGTTGTGTTTCTGTGTTGTGTTGCCTGATCGTTGATATTCGATTTTTTTATTTGTTTCAATGTTTTCTTGTTATCGATTTTGTTCATTAAGGCTAGAGCAATAGTTTGTTAATAAACACGGGCATTACAAAGTAACAATATATTTTTATTGGGACAATACAAAACATGAATTATTTTACAACACCCAAAGCTGATTTTTCCTTCTTCTTATCTCTCTTATTGAGTGCCGAATGCATCTTTTAATATGACACAAGAAATGAATGGCTGCTATCAATTTGAACGCATAGCACTTGATTTAGTAATACTGTTTAGAGGAGCTATAACTCATATGTTTGGACAGATTTCTAGAGACAATATTGACACGTACATAGTTATCTGTACATCGTTCGTCAATATATGGGGATAATAGTAAATTGTAAGGAAAACCTTGATTTATTACTAGTTTATAAAAGGTGGTATGTGAAGATCTACAGAAAAAAAAGAGGATTTAGAATTGGAACTGGCTTTAAAAAAACTGTGCATTTGTTATCCAAAAAAACTTTTTCATGATGTATTGTGAATAAATAATGAATAATCTTTAGCGTTCAGTTTTTAACAATGAAAACTTTTGGTGTCTTAATACCATAAGTTCAATTCCTTTGCAATTGTTGTTTTCCAAGCAATACAAAGACAAATGTTAAGAAGAATTTAAATTAAATGCTTTTTTAATCTTTTAGTATATATTTAATTCATTATTTTTAGCGAAATCCTCGAAATTTAAACTCCGTTGCAACTTTAAATATGCTAAACATCAACATAGTCATAGAAGTTTAAGTCATTCAAATGTAAAATAAACATATTTTACTTTACATAAAAAAATACTACTGATAATTATTGCTTGTACAATTATCAACAATATTAACTGTTCAATCAATGTTCACATAGATTCTTAAATTATTTCAGTGTTGTAAAATTTAAAGAAAAATTTGGTTTATCTGTTTTAAACTTTTTATATTTTATCAAGCATCAAGAAAACAAATAGTGTATTGAAAAGAAATTCAAACGTCTTTCCGTGGTTTTTTTTAACAAAATTGTGTTTTTATCTTAAGATGTGACTTTTGATAAAACATTTTTGTTCGAATGTATCGAATACTTTTTACAAAATAATTTTTCTTGACAAATCTGCAGAATGTATCGAATATTTTTTTTACAAAATAAAGTTTCTTGTCAAATCTGTTACTAGTTTAAGTTTTATTTTTCTATGTTTTGTCATTCGAAGTTGGAAAAAATACTTCTTGGCATGCAGTTACTGTGCAAACACAGTAATTAAACCTGTCAACAACGTTCGACACTTCTACAAAAAGAAATAGGCAAACAGCAGATATTACAATGGAAAACGCAAAAACATTTTTTAATCAAAAAACATTTTTCACAACACTCTATATTTTCCTTTTATGTTAAATGTAAGCACAAAATATTGATTTCTCTGTTTAATTTTCTGATTAACTTCTGATAACTTGTCGATAAAGTTTTATACTTAATGTTTAAAAAAAATAAGCTAACAATCGCCTATTATAAGAAAATCTATACAATTTTTGGATAAACAAAAGATTCTCAGAATACCACACTCACTATCACACTCAACACATTTAAAATAAAAATGTTAATAAACCTGCTACAAATGTTTTTCCCCTTATAATAATAAAATACCACACACTGAAATTTAAATTAGATGCAATTTAAAGTTATTGCTTATTACCTTCAACTGAATTATTGAAAACAAAAGGTAAATTTGCATTTATAATGTTTCGTACTGTTTTGATGATAAAATTACAACGCAAACAATTGCTTATAGTAGAAGCGTTAACTGGTAGGTTAACTCAGAGGCCCAGTGGCTTAGTGGTAGTGCTTCGCATTGTCGCGCCACAGGTCCGGGTATCGAATCCCGGATTGGGCAAGGTTGACCCATAATTTCATCCCTTGAGTGGGTCAATAAAATGGGTACCAAGCATGCTTGGGAACTAAACACTAGGGGTTGAGGCTGACTACCTGACGCGTGAGGCTGACTACCTTACCAAGACATATGCCAAGCACCCCAGAGCTCTAGGTCACGAAAGCTGAAATGGGCAGGGCACGGCAGGCTTTGGCCCAGTAATGGGCTATTGCGCCGGGGAGTTTAGTTTTTAGTTGTAGAATTCAATAAAAAACTAACAATTTTAAAATAAAAACAAAAGAGGGTGACATATTTTACTTTTAGCTCACTTACAACTTTTTTTCTACATTGAGTTTGCCATAGAAATGGAAATAAAAATATAAAGTTTTGTTTTAAATCATAGTCTAGGTGTCATTTATTTTTCTCATGAACTGTTTCACTGGATTATCCCCCGATGACAGATATTTTTTAATAAATCTTGTTAGCTAAACTATATCTTCGAATGTATGTAATGAAACGTAAGCAAACCGATACTCTATTAAACCAACCAGAAATCGCAAATACATCACTTTTTTTAGTTCTTGTCTCTTTTTATTTTTTTATAAGCGAGAATACAGCTTCCGTTTCTTTCTTCCTCTAGAGATTTTGTCGGTTTGTCTTATTTTATCCGCCAATAGTTCTTGTTCTTTATTATACTGGCTGTAATACCCGACGTTGCACGGGTAGAGGTTAAAAAATAATTTAACAGTCAATTTAACTACTTGTTTTTTGTTTTTTTTTTCATTTTAGTTACATAAGATATGAATATTACCCAGTAATTTTCCATTTAATTACCCAACTTGGATATAGTAATGATTAATACTAATTTTTAAAAAAAATTCCTTTGATAAGAAGCTCAAATTTTAAAAAAATGCATATTAAAGTATAAAAAAATCATTAATAATAAGCGTATCCACTTTCATAATTCTTAAACTATTTCAATGTCCTTTACAAACAAAAGAATATGAGTAGCTTCAAAAATTAATGATCAAACTCAGTTGGAATGATCACAGAGAAGAATTAAGTTCTAAATTATTCTAGTTTAAGTTCTTAATTCTCCTACTCAGTTAATTAATGATTTAGAGACCTTTCAAAAAGAACTGTTATTTACTTCAGAAGGATGACTTGCCGACTGTCATCTTAATTAGCGAAAATTGGGACATAAGTAATTATATAATTGTAAAACAGACAGGGTATTATTTCATTATTTAGGTAGTATGGTAACATTTAGAATAGGAGCATACATTTGGTTTTAATATCTAGTGATATTTCTAGTAGCTGTATTACATTTCAGAACGACGTTTATCCAAATTTTAAACTATTAAATAAAAAAGGCTTTATAATTGTTATTTTTTTAAAAAATATTTATGCATTTGTCAATGTCAGGGTAAGAAATAAGTTAAAATTAAAATAGTTAAAACAAGTATTAACTGTTAGTTTAGAGGATATGTTAAAACTAAACTGAAAAAACTATATATCGTTATCGTGATTTCCAAGATAAATATTACTCTAATTATGGAGTAAGTTTTCACTTTTTTTTTACTCTGTATTGCTTTCTACCATCCTACCACAAACTCCAATCCATTAAAAAAAATTCAACCACTGAAAAAAGTCAGTTACCAGACCACAGATCACGTGTCAAAGGTATTCGTACATTGAGATATTTTCTTTACTTTTTTTCACCAAATTTGAAATCTGTATCTTACCGTTTTTGAGAAATACCTATAAATCCAATATAGCTCTATGATAGCTACCCTTTCCACATGTGGGTGAATACAGTTTTAAAAGATTTTTATTATAGTTTTTTTAGTCAACAGAGCGTGATATACCATGTCCGTGATGTGTCCCAGCAGCACGTCCGTGGGCAGTTCATATCTAACTTATAAGATATTAATTCACTATTTAAATTAGAGAATTGAAGAAAAGAACATTTTGGGATTATAATAAAGCATTTTTTAAAATTGTATTTATTTTACTGAGCTTTAAATGCTTGTCCCCGAGGACTGCAGTCACGTCCGTGGACATGAACAAAAACTTTATGGATTCAATAGGTGGCAGTACAACGCATCGTCCATGTCATTTTAGCTTTATTTGCAGCCATATTATAGCAAAATCAAGATATCAGTTTGTTTTTAGTTGTTCATAACTCAAATTGTCAAAATTAGCATCTCTGACACATGGGGCGACCCTTGCATTATAAATCTGTTTAACCTGAAAAAATAATATCAAATTTAATACTATTATGATCACTCTCCCCTAGATGATCACTGACAATGGGCGCGTTTACATGAGCCATCGAATCCATGTATAGGAGAGCAAACTCAGCAATTTTTCCCTCTTGGAGACTTTCTTCCAGACAGAACCAGAATTGTCGGGTTCATTGGGGGGGGGGGGTTCGCAAACCCACCAATGAAGGAGGGTTTGATGTTTCGTACCATAGATGTTTCATACCATTATTTAAGTTTATCTCATTTAAATTTAAAGTAAATGAATGCCCTTATAACTCCAGCATGAATTAAAGAAAAAACACGATTGAGAGTTATCCAAAGAAAATTGAAGTAGTATATGGAAATTACTCCTACCCTTAGGGCCTTTTCACACGGAGCACCTTGATCACGGAACTTCCATAGGAATAACATGGAGAACCGCTGTGGAGAATTTTTCATTGATTTTTTTCGTGGAGACACGAAAATCGGTAAACCGGTTTTGCGGAGAGATATAAGTAGCCAATCAGCATCAAGTATGGCTCTGATGTCTTGTTGGCAAAATCGAGTTTGCCCAATGGAGAAAAATCTACTTTATGCTCACCAATGTTGATTTTTGTAGTTAGTACCCCTTGTTAAATCGGCTTGTGGGGAGCCTTGTGGTTAAGATCTCAATCTCGATATCGTAAGGTATCGCGATCGAGTCTCGGTACCACTGAAGACCCACCGAATATGCGGAGTACGTGCTCGTTAAATCTGTTGGGACCGAAAGTCCTGTGAGTGGCCATTGCACATTTTCCCACGGGTACAGGTGCCTGAAGACTATTTCCCTCCACTTCAGGGACTTGTCTAAATTGTAGAAATGGCGCGTGATAGATAGCAGCATCTGTCATGTGTGTGTGCGTGTTTGTGTTGTTTCTGTCTTACATGATGAAGGATTATAAGCGGGTCTCTGACAGAGACATAACATAGAGTGGACTGCGCATTCATAGTAAAGAAGCTTAGGGATGGAAAACCAAAACCGGTTTTCAAAAAACCGGTGGTCCCGGTTTTGACTGAAAACCGGTTTTTTTTTTGTATGAGGTCCTTCGGAACCGAAAACCGGTTTTTTAGGGAAAAACCGATGGAAAATGGGAAACCGGTTTTTTATAAAACCGCCATCCCTTGCAGATTAGCATTATGTCCTAAACATCATAAATCGCCAAGAGGGGAAAGGTTGCTACATATGGCAACTTAAAGCTACCGTTTCGTTACGAACTATTCAAAATTGTCGCAAGACCTGAATATCAGCTAGCAAACCGAAGTGGAGACTACCATCAATGTCCAAGTCACGTGGGTTTCTACCAATCACGGCAGCTTGATTTTTTTAAAATTGTTTTTGCAGACGATTTTTTGAGCATTGTTGGTATTTTTCTCTTTTGGCTCTTATAATAAATATTTAATTCATTCTTTTAATCTCTGAGCATGTTAACAATCGTGAATGTTGTACTCTTAATTCAGTAACGTTTTGTGCAAGATCAACGTTGTTAGAACTCTAATTATAATAAATATTTTGGGCCAAGTCAATTAAATTAATGGTCTGAACATTGACAGCTTAGAAGTAGAATATTTTTTTTACAATTTGGTCAAAACGAAACCTGTTTTTGCAATCGTAGTTTTTGAGTTATTTATATTTAAAAAGTAGAGCATTTGTTGAATTAGGAATATATTGATGCGTTTTAGAAAGTTGATTTATTCCAGGTGAAATAAAGGAAGAAGAAATATTTAAAAAAATATATTTGATTTTTTTTTAAAAATCGGACCGTTAGAACGAAAGTTATAGAGAAGGCAGAACATATTCACCATGTCAATAACCAACTTATATTACAGCAACACTCTACATAAACCTACTAACGTTCTTTTAAATTAATTTTTAATAAAGAGTCCACATTCAATTGTTCAAGTTATCTTAAATAGACGCACAAAATCAAAGAAATAATCTGATATCTATTAAGAGGATCTTTAAATACTAGCGATTCATCCTTGCTCCTTTCCAAGCTTCTTTATCATAACATTAGATTGTCGGCCTCTGTGTTCAGGTCGTTGTGGAAAAATTCGCCAAATGGTAAACTCGCCATAGATGCTACCAGTGGCGGATCCAGCGGGGGGTAAATGGGGTAATTACCCCCCCCCTAAGATCTTAAAAAAAAATACCGAAAAAGAGTACTTCTCCAGCGATTTTTTAGAAAACAAGTTTCCTTATTTTAAAAAATTATAACGCAGAATACTCTCTTTTGAAAATGAACAGATGGGTCATAATTGCCCTTTCGTCCAAAGTAATTTCCAAAAATTTTTCAAAACTGAAACTCAAAATCGACAAGAATGTATTTTAATGCAAAAAGCAAATTTGCACAATTTTCTCGAATAACAGATCACAAGACTCAAAGATGAAATCAATCCAAGGCGAGTTTGAAGCCTTTCAGCCACTTACTGGGTCTACTGACGTTCTGCGACAGACTCGCAGTAGCAACGCCTTAGTTTGATTTTGTAAAATCGTTTGAGCGATGGGGGGGGGGGGGGTAAATTATCCACTGCCTAGGGGCCCATAAGAAGTTAAAAGCCCAATTTAATAAAAAAAGTATTTGAAAAAACTGAAATAATTAACTTGATTCATGTGGGCCCAAAATTTCGTACCAATTTTAAAAGAAAATGCAGAAATGTTTGCTTAGTTTTATATAATTCGTTATTATTATTAGACTTTTCAGCTGTTAAAAAAATACTAAAAATGCGGAATAGTTGAGTATTTAATGAGAGGGGTCGCAATGAATGAGACAAAGAAGGTTATTGGTTTTTGGTCAGATATAACAACGGGCCCCTTATAATGACCTGGCCTATAGGTCCCCAGTAATTTAGGAACCTTAAAAATTATTTTATTAAAAAAAATTGTAGAAAAATAGAAATGTTTGATTCTTAAAATTCATAAATTATACTTTAATGTTTCCGGACTCTTCACTATATATTTTTTAAAAAATATTTAATACCTTTTCAAAAATGGAAACTGAAAAATTATCTTTCTTCATAAATAAATTTCCCTTATTAATTTCAGATCACACATTAAAGGCGGGAAACTGAAGGCGTCAATTTGGCTGATGCGAAAAAAAATATTGATAAGTTTAATTTTTACAGATCCAGGCTTTCAAAGGCTGCCTAAACCAGTTTTTTTACAGTATTTTGTTAAAAAAAAATCATATAATTTTTTTTAAGTTGAGAATTTTATCGTTCGATATGAGGAGATTCATGAAGAAAACACCGTAGATTATTAAGTATTTTCAGTATTTTTCAGCGTTTGACTAGGGGGCGGCTATCTATGAGTATAAAGGCCCTCGCCAGATAAGACGGTGAAAAATGCCCCCATTCCAATCGGGCTAATTTTTTTTCTGAAAATACCTCATAGTATGGACAACTTCTCAGCCAAGTTTCAGCTGAAAAATATGACGCATTTTTGAGTAAAAAATTAAAGTTTTTTTTCTTTTTAAATTGATTATTCCCTGAATATATTTGATAAATCCAAAAAACTACTCATGAGTTTTTAGATATCATTGAGTAGTATTCTCAGAAAAATCCGCTCATAAATCTGATCGAGAGATCATTCTTAAAAATGCAATTTTATTTTTCAAAAAAAAATTTCATGCCAAAATCGTTTGGTCACAACTTAGGATTTTGTCTCTACATATTCCTCTATTATCAATCTATAATATATATTTTTTTCAGATTTTTAAAATTATTGGACGATAGTTTAAAAAAATAATTCTTAAAGCCTGATTTTTTGGCTCTAAAATCCATAGATTTAGAAATAGCATGCCCACCGATTGCGCAATCCCGTACAACGCTATGATGCGTGATGAATCCACATTTCGTCGTTTTCGCAATGCATCACGGGATACTGATTCACAAAAATGGTTTTTCCGAAGAGTTACATACAATAAAAACTGCATTTTTAACTTGCTTCTTTTGTGAATATATACCTCATGCCTTACAGAAATTATCAATACGCATGCAGCTATAAAATTATGCTAGCGAAACTTGTAAAAAGTTTTAATTAGTTAATATTGAATATATATCTTTTATTAGTCGAATTATCTCATGGTGCCATCTGGTGGCGTATGGCATGCCATGTGCAAGAGCTTGCGAACTGCCTTATGGGATAATGGTTAACAAATGGCTTCACCTTTCCCCCTAGAGGCAGATCTGCTACTTTCTAAATCTATGCTAAATTCTTTAGTCCGAAAGAAATTCTCCCAGATTGAATTTCCCCGCCTTTGTTAGGAGTGCCATCTGCCGAGTAAGTAGTGCGAAAAGTCAGGTTTTAAGAATATTTTATTTTTTTTAAACTATCGTCCAATAATTTTAAAAATCTGAAAAAAATATATATTATAGATTGATAATAGAGGAATATGTAGAGACAAAATCCTAAGTTGTGACCAAACGATTTTGGCATGAAATTTTTTTTTGAAAAATAAAAATGCATTTTTAAGAATGATCGCTCGATCAGATTTATGAGCGGATTTTTCTGAGAATACTACTCAATAATATCTAAAAACTCATGAGTAGTTTTTTGGATTTATCAAATATATTCAGGGAATAATCAATTTAAAAAGAAAAAAAACTTTAATTTTTTACTCAAAAATGCGTCACATTTTTTAGCTGAAACTTGGCTGAGAAGTTGTCCATACTATGAGGTATTTTCAGAAAAAAAATTAGCCCGATTGGAATGGGGGCATTTTTCACCGTCTTATCTGGCGAGGGCCTTTCTTCTTTTTTTGTTGTTGTTGTTGTAGTGCCTTCCAGAAAAGACTACCAAGCATGTTACTAGAGCGGCATTTCTTGTAAACGACCAGGAATGACAGGATGCGCATTTGTTAGCGCCTATACACCAAAGTTGTTTTTCTAAAGCCTTGACTTCTCACAAAAACGGGGGTGACACCACTAATGGGGGGGGGGGGGACGACCGTGACTGAACCGATACGCACCATCGTTTTTAATGGACGGGGTGGGGGGGGGGATGGAATTCTTATCTTCAAGTAGGAGGTCAGGAAGAATATAACAGACTGCTTGGCTCTAAGTTTTGAGAGGGAGCGGCAAGGGTTTCACGTTTCAAAGTTGGGATCGCTACCGCAGAAAGGATTTTCGGCTTTTGTTTTCGTAAAGCAAACTGCCGCAAAACTCATAAATTGTATAGAATGATGGCATCCTTTTCCGGTTTGAAATCTAATTTCACCAAAAATTTTGAGGGGACCCAAAAACAAGTCAAAACATTTGTTGGAAAAGGGACACTTTGGTCATTGGACTGCTATTGGAGATTGCAGCTGTGTCGTCAGAAAAGCTGTGAAGGGGGGGGACTTTTGGCAAGTGAAAATGCAAAATGTATAGTACCACCGAAACACTTCCAATGAGGATGAAACAGTTGTTCAAGTAAGACCCAGACCCCCCAAGTAACCACAAGATGTTCAAGTAAGTAAATTTGGTATTGTTTTACTATGATTTTAAGTAATTTTAACAGATTTTTTTTAACATAAGTAAAAACAATATTTTATTACCTGCAATAAAAAGGATTAATTTACTTGATTTTTACCCTAAAAATATTCAAGAATACAACTCTAACTTCCTTAGGTATGAGAAAAATTGATTTTTTTTATTGAAAATGAATCTAGAAGGTTTTTTTTACATGATATGTATAAAAACAGGAACTATAACAACTTTCATTGTTAGGTGGAATGGGCACGGCAGGCCTTTGGCCACCAACGGGCTGTTGCAGTGAGGAGGTTTTTTTAACTACGAATTTGAAATTTATTCAATAAAAAAACAAACCAATCCAATTTAAATAAACATAAATCATACAGAAGTCATTAACATACCATATTAGTTATTTTACATAGATCAGGGGAGAAGATCATATGAAGGGGATCAAACATTGCCCTAATTTTAGGAAGCTAAGTAAATTTGTCCGTTTTTATTTCTTTAAAGATAAACCTCTAGTACCTCTAGTAATATACTGGAGACACTGAACGTAATACTGAAAGAAAGCTATGTATTTATCCTTTCCTTTTATCAGATTCACTTTGTGAAAATAAAATTTTTAATCAAAAAATAAGTTTTAAAAAATTATGGTTTCTCTCATTGGAATTGTGATTGTATGTATACAATGACTGTATTTCAAAATGAAATTAGGATCTATTTAAGACAGTCCCTCTTTATAATATCAATTATACTATCCCACTCGTTTATAAATTTACAATTGTGCAAAAGGGGAAAAAAAGAATCCGAAGATAAAAAAATAACTGTTACATATGAAAAAGCTAACTATCATTTTAAGTTTTAAAAACGGTTACAACATAAGGGTATATTACTTTTTCATTATGTGTTGTAAATAATTCAGTGAATGCCATTAATGTAACAAGTAATTTATGTTGTGCATTTAAAAGTAGAATGTAATGTTTAATTGCTGCATAAAATTTTTATTAAAAAATAATATTTTCAAAGAAGTATTTGAAAAGAGTTGATAAGATTAATTATTTAATTAAATTTATAAATTATTACAAATGATTTTTTAAAATTTCAGATTTATTAAAAATTATAAAAAAATCCCCCCCTCCCCCCTCCCCCCAAAAAAAATATCAGGATTACCACCCCTATGGAGAAAGGCTGGATCCGCGCCTGGCCAAACGCGACACAGTCATGTGACTGTGTAAGTTAGATGTTTACAGGCCCGGACTGGCCCGCCGGCCCATCGGCCCTTGGGCCGGTGCGCCTTTCTAAAAAAAAAATCAGACTAAAATTTTTTTTGAAGCCTAGATTCATCTTCTCGTAAGTATTCCGCACTTTAATGATGTGCACTGATACTTATTTTCTAAAGGGGATCTGCATATCTTTAGGGTAGGCACGGAAGAACTAAACATTGCAGCACCGATACCTAGAAAGGCGCCTCTCTGCTTCACTTCCATACAGGGCGATGATGAGCCGGTTAAATAACGATTGCATTTTCATATATGCATGGAATTACTTTAAGGTGGTATATGTTCGGTCTTACGTGATCTATTAATTCGATGGTTTCAAAGGCACTTTCATTCGACTTTCAAAGGCAATCACCATATGGCTTGACGCCTTAACACACTCGACAGAATCAATTGTAACTATAAATTTTAAATGGGACATTTTGTTAAATATTAAAAAAAGATCTTATTAAGGCGCCTTCCTTTACATACAAGCGCCAAACGGCCTCCTAACGCGTGCATTTCCCAAAATATTATTAATCCTGGGTGCTGGATGTAAAAAAATCCAAACACAAAAGAAGTATTGGGATGACTATGATATCACTCGCATATCATGGGTAGTTTTAAACTTCTTTTGATACTCTGTGCGGAATCGTATTTATGATGTATCATTCATACACATACTGTCATTGGATTTTTTTATTTATTTATTTATTTATTTTTTTTTTGAATGAGGGATCTAAAAAAACATGCGTCAAGGAGTATTAGGGTGCCTTTAATTTCACACACCGTTTTTAAACTTTTTGCAAATATTTCTCAATTTTCTGAGTAAAATAGCGCCCTGTATATGAGACTTATGCACGCTTAAGATGGTGTGGTCTACAGCCCTGACGCCGTGGGCTCTAAGTTTGCGTTGGGTGCCAGGTTAGGTTTCGGCCACGCCACTTGACCGCATTCCTAAAATGTGAGACTCATTGCCAATAACCCTAGAGTACTTCTAGTGCAACATTCTCAATAAAACTAAATGTTAGTAAAAAACACATTTTTTAAAAACCTTTTAAATGTGGGTCTTGTTTATCAATCTTGAAAACCTGGTGCTGAATATTATTTGAATTGTTTCCTTTTAACGCTGCGATATCACATACAGCGCCCCTGGACTTCGCTGTTTAAAATATCAATTCTTGGTGCCGAATATTATTTAATTATTTAATAATCTTTATCGTGGTTAGCGTTCGTTTCCTTCTGTTGTTCTCTTTATTAGTTTCAACTCAGACAGGCTACATGTCAAATGTCAGAACTATTTTCACACTCCACAAAGAAAATTTAGACAAAATATATGCATCGTTTGCAATTTTTAAGTATCTACTTCCTCACCATATCATGCGATTCAGCTGCTGTTTTGACTAAATTTGTGCTGGTTGGACCTCGATTTGTTTTGTGTTTTAAAGTTTCCCGGGTATCAAACGTCCAAATAAAAAGTGTAGGTTGCACATTTGACATCAGAAACCGTTTACTTTTTTTGCTTGATTGTATCATTCCGATTAGATTTTTTTTGTTTGAAAGATATGATATCCGAGACATCTTTGTACTTTTTGTCCATTTATGCGTTTAATAGTTGCAGAGGGTCGCGTCAATGTAGTTGAATTTGTTGTTTTGAGCTCTAAAAATACATTTTTTGCTATGAATGATCAAGTTCTGACAGTTTTTTGTGATTTAAAATCTAGATATCAGAGACATATCCTTGTGCTTTTTGTAGATCCGAATATTTTTGAGTATTAAAGTAACAATTGCCAAGGCCATTGGCTATTTTATAGTTAATTCATTACTTCTTGTTTTATTTTGTCGCATGAATTCTTCCTATACCAAAACCGAGCTTAAGTTTGTAGCAGAGAAATGTACTGAGCGGAGGAAACTGGGTAAACAACCCGGCTGGCGCCGCAATTTTGCGTACTCTGATTGGCTGCTCCTTATGACCCTGATATTCGTGCGCCCTGTTACGTCAAAATCGAAGGGAAAAAATAATTAAAATAACACTCTAACTGAAACTTAACTAATAAATATAATAAATTTATATCTTGAAATAACAAATCAATTTGTTTATTGGATGTGAAATACCTTTTTGTATTCGATTCTCGCACTCAAAAATGAGAACTATTTACCCTTTTTCTCGTAGAACATTTGTAAACTGCAAACTTAAGGTCGGTTTTGGTATAAAATAGGAAAATTGTATTTACTTTTGAACAATGATTAACACTTTATATGTGAGCCAAGATTAATTTAAGTTTGGCTAAGAATATGCGGGAAGAGGGGGCGGGGCGCCCTTTGAAGCCGGGAAGGGCCGGTAAAACTGCGCCCTTGTTAGGGAGCCAAGGGCCGGATTTAGATTTTATGCGCCCCTAGGCCCGTGGTTTTTTGTCGCCCCCTCTTCACACCATCGTAAAGGACGGAGAAATGTGACCCCAGAAAGGTCTTTGTGAAGATAATTTGTATTTTATTCTAATACTAATTCACCGTGAAGTAAAATTAATTAAATAAAATGAGAAAATCAACTGTTTCTAAATTTTGGTAAATAATTAGGACAACGAGTTATTAAGATTAGTTTAGTACTCATTATAAACTTACATATATAAACTATATTTCACTCAAGTTATATATAAACTGATATTATTATACAAACTTAAATTTTCTCCTGATAAATCATAAATTTATACGAAATTGGATTTAAAAAAATCATAACTGTTTTTGAACTCTGAAAAGAACTTTTTAAAGTGCAACTGGATTAAAAAAGAGCGGGCAACAACAACAAAAAAAAAATTACGGAAAGCCACTTGATAAAATCATAGGACTAGGGATATTTTTTTAAAGTGATGTGAGATAGTTTTTCTTCAGACATGTATTGTGGTCTATAACACTTTATGGAAATTTTCTGACAAAAAAAATGCGGAATAATTTTGCGCCCCTCATCATGGTGCGCCCCTAGGCCCGGGCCTATAGGGCCTATTGGTAAATCCGGCCCTGCCGGCCCTGGATGTTTAGGACACTTTAGGTTTGACAATGCGCATTCCACTCTATGTTATGTCTCTGGTCTCTGGAGAAGCACACGAGCCTGAAAATATATGTATACCAACCAACCAATTCCTACATGTGAAAGAAATTTGTAAAAATATTGAAAAATTAAAAAAATGTGCCAAGACTAGCGATAAGTATCATTCACAACAACCCCTCCAGGAACGTGTGACGTCAGAATCTTTGCATGTGGACAATGCTGTCCGCATATACGAAAATCCCACATAGGGTAAAAAAACGCACCAATGAGAATCCTACTTTGTCGTTACGTCACATTGCTTGGCGAGTTCTGAAACTGTTTCGTTTGGCGATATTTGAATAGGAGTTTCTATTCAGAATTCTACCGTATGTGGGTAATCTATGTGAGTAGAGAGGAATTGACAGTTCTGGCCCAGCGGAGGGTCGAGGGTCAGACCCTCCGCAATTCTCGTACTGTTGTACGAGGGTATTTTTAGAGATCCACCACCACCACCGCCACCTCCGCAATTCTCGTACTGTTATGCAAGGGTATTTTTAGAGAAAGTGACGTCACTGATCCACCACCACCGATTAGTCACCACATATGAGTCACCACTGACCCTCCACCAATATGAGTCAACACTGACCCTCCACAACATAAGCGGATATGACGTACTCCTTATGGAATGGGTATGAGTCACCTGATATGACGCATAATCTTATGACGCGAGTTGTTTTGAGGTGGGTGACGTAGATTATAGGTTTATGCTATATGTAAAGAACAGTTATTAGTAGTTGTTGAAAGGGAATATTTTTTAGTACAATAGTAAGGGTAGGTTTATACGACGTCGGTTTCGATATTAGTTTATATAACGTGGCGCCATCTATCAGCGAGAAAATAAATTATTTTTTAATGAGAAATTCCGCGAAAATTATGGTTTTAGCACGAAAAAATAGGCTAATAAAATAAGTGGGATTTTGAACCCATGATCTCTGACAAAAGATATTCACAGTCGAGAAATCTACGTTTTTGACTTCTCGGTTATGAATACCTATCACTATGGAGAGAATATAAGGTAGTATACATGTAAGAAATAATCAGTTGGAGATATGTCGTCACTGAGTGAAGAAGCGTGGGCCACTTGCTTATATATAGGCATATTCTTGGTTTTTGCTTTAATTTATATTTTTACAGAGAGTGAACGAGTAGCTTTAGATTTTGTACTTCGCATTAATGAAACCGCTAATTTAACTTTATCACTATGATGAGAGTTACAATACGAATAGGTAAAATTACATGTTGTAATGAATCAAACGTATCAAAACCCAGCAAGCGTAGCAAGTTTTGGTGGTGTAAGTGCATTATACCGTGCTGCGGACGGCAAAGTTCCGAAGAAGGTGATACAGAAATGGCTGGAGGGCGTGGACGCGTACACCCTGCACAAACCAGTTCGACACAAATTTCAGACGAATCGGGTGATAGTGTATGCGATGGATCAGCAGTGGCAAACGGATTTAGTGGATACGCAGAATATCGCGAAATTTAATGATGGTTATCGTTACATATTGACTTGTATTGATGTTTTATCAAAATATGCATGGGCAACACCTCTCAAGAAGAAGACGGGTAGAGACATTGTGAAAGCGTTCCGGAGTATTATAAGGAATCGACAGCCCAAGTACTTACAGTCAGATAAGGGTACAGAATTTAAGAATGATACTTTTCAAAAATTTCTAAAAGAAAAGAAAATAAATTTTTTCACAACCAATAATGCAACGAAAGCTTCCATTGTAGAAAGATTCCACAGGACATTACGCACTAAAATGTGGAAATACTTTACTAGTAAAAAATACATATCGATATATTGATGTATTACAAGATTTGATTAGTAGTTATAATCACACTTACCATCGCAGTATTAAACGTGCTCCCTTCGAAGTCACTTCAGAAAATGAACAAGACGTATGGTATACATTATATGGTGAGGATAAGAGACCACCTCCGAAATGTGTTTTTAGCATAGGAGATACAGTACGTATATCTAGGAAAAAGTTAACTTTTGAAAAAGGTTATGAAACGAATTGGACTGAAGAATTATTTATAGTAACAGAGTGTGTGAAACGTAAACCAGCAGTCTATAGAATTAAAGATCTATTAGGTGAACCCATAGAAGGAACGTTTTACCCTCAAGAAATGCAAAAAGTGTTAATGAAGGACGAATTTAAAATTGAAAAAGTATTAAAGAAGCGTACAAGAGAAAAGAAAACTGAATATTTTGTAAAGTACCGAGGATATCCCAACAAGTTTAATCAGTGGATCCCCGCTTCAAACTTACTACCACTATAAATATCAATGCTATTCATGAAAAGGGTCATTCAGCATCATGAGTTTCTACATTACATTAGTGTCGGATAGTTCCATGGCCTATTTCCCCGAGAATAAAATTTCACATTTTATTACTCGTTTACCTATCCCCATTGAATTAAAAGGAGAATGGGAAGTTGGAATGGTAGAATTTGTTTACCCACACACGTGGTATAACATTAATGACCAGAATAACCTGTTTGGGTTTGAAGTAGATGGAAATATTACCGCAGGAAGACGCATTCCACCAGGATGTTACGAGACAGTTCCAGATATTTTAAAGGCTATGTATGTGGAAGAACATAAAGATAAAATCATTATGAATTTCAACGAAGTAACTAAACGAGTTAAAATCAATGTGAAAAATATGGCTAAAGTAGTTCTACACGATGGTCTTGCACAAATACTTGGTTTCGAACCTATGGAAATTATTTCACCAGATCCAAACATTGAAAACACAGTTATAAGTCCAATGGTAGCAGATCCCACAGCACATTATCATGTACTCATGATTTATACAGATATTGTGGAACCGCAACTGGTGGGTGATGTTTTAGCGCCTTTACTTCGAGTAGTGAGAGTGAAAGGTCAAGATGGTGAGACAGTGAGCGAACAATATGATAGACCTCATTATTTACCCGTGAATCGTAAAATGATAGAGACTTTAGAAATCGTTATAAGGACGCACATGGGCTGTTTAACACCATTTGAACGTGGGCGCTCGTACGTGAAGTTACACTTTCGTCAGAGATCTCTTTCATAATGTATGTTCCTTATCAATGCTGTCAAAAATCCTTTGAGGATTACTACACTCACCAGAGAGGAAATGGTTTAAGCTATTATCAAGGAAGTCCCTATCAGAGAGGTTATGGATTAGGAGGACTATTTAGATCATTTTTCCGATCGGCCGCACCCTTACTCAAATCAGGTGTTAAAGCAATCGGTAAACAACTTTTTCATAGTGGGGTTAATTTGATGAACGACATTTCTCAAGGCCAAGATGTGAAAGGGGCAGCCAAACGTCGTTTTAAGGAAGCTGGTAAAGTGTTGACAGATAAAGCCGCTATTAAAGTCAAGAATATGATTGGAAATGGAAAACGTAATAAAAAGCGTAAGCGCAGTAAGAAGACAGTCAGTTCACGTCCAGTCAAGAAGAAGTGTGCAACTCCTGATATCTTCTCCTAATGGCCTCCCTCATCTATAAAGATTCACCACCCTGTGTGAAGTCGGAACTAGACTTGTTTACAGTTCCGCCTACTCAGACTGTTATCGAAAAGGGCCAGTTCGCTGAATTTTTCCCCCTTTCAACTGTCAAAGATGGTGGACCGATTGAATTCAACATTTCTGGAAGTGGAGAGGAATATGTAGATCTCTCTGCATCTTATCTACACGTTAAAGCGAAAGTCCTCAAAACAGATGGGGGTGTAATAACAGACACTGATTCTGTAGCCCCAGTCAATCTATTTCTACATTCCTTGTTCAGCCAAGTGGATATTAGCTTAAACGAAAGGAATATCTCATCAGCCACCAACACCTATCCCTACAGGGCTTACATTGAAACTTTACTTAATTATGGAGAAGATGCAAAGAAAAGTCTACTTACCTGTGAAGGATTCTTCAAAGATACTCAACCTGAAAAGATCGACTCGTTGGACAAAAATGCAGATGTCGGACTCATCAAGCGCAGTCAACTTATTAAAAATGGACAAACTATGGATTTAATTGGCCAACTTCATTGTGATATATTTCAGCAGAATCGAATATTAATTAACTTGGTAGATGTGAAAATCAAAATGATACGCAGTAAACCAGAATTCTGTCTCGTTTCACCTACTACCAATGTAACAGGTTTTAAAGTAGTCTTGGAACACGTTTCCATGTTTATTAGAAAAGTGAAGGTTAATCCTGCCGTATCAATTGCACATGTGAAAGCGTTGGAAAAAACATCTTGCAAGTATCCCATAGACCGTGTCATTTGTAAAACCTATAGTATTTCTAAAGGGAGTTATTCCTTTTTACAAGATAATGTATTTCTTGGACTCATGCCTAAACGAGTAATCATAACCTGTATCGAAAATGTTGCCATGAATGGAGATTATTCAAAGAATCCTTTTCTTTTTAAACATCATAATGCAAGTACTGTAGGAATTTATGTCGATGGACAACCGGTTCCAGGTAAACCATTAGAGTTGGATTTTAATTCTAACAATTACACACGGGCTTACCATAGTTTATTCTCAGGATTCAATAATGATAAAGGAATTTATTTATCACATGAAGAATATGCCAAGGGATATGTGTTATATTCATTTGATTTAACCCCCGACATGTGTAACGGAGATCATTTCAATCTACAACATCAAGGAAATTTACGTGTGGAAATCAAGTTCTCGAAAGAAATTGAACAAACTTTATCTGTGTTGATTTATGCAGAGTTTCAGAACGTTATAGAAATATCAAAGTCTCGCCACGTCCTGTGTGATTTCCCTAATTAATGGATACCCAACAGATTACAACTATTCTCTCCAATCATGCAAAAACAAAGCATTCCTTTCTGGGTGCATTCCCAAGTGATCGATTACCGACAAGTATCCCTCACTACCCCGCATGTTTTGTTGCCAACACTGACAGGTCGTCAGAAGAAGGTAGCCATTGGGTAGCTTTCTACATAAATTCTCCATCATCTATATGCTTCTTTGACTCTTATGGGAACTCGCCTATGTACTTTGAAGGAGGAATATCCAGATATGTGGAATATTATCAAGATCTCGAATTTAATCCTATGAGATTACAATCTAATGTTACTTCTGTTTGTGGTCAATATTGTATCTATTATCTGTATGTTAAGTGTCATGATTATTCTTTGAATGATATTTTATTATCCTTTGTACCTAATCAACTCTGTAATGATAGAAAAGTACATCATTTTGTAACCAAGCGCTTTAATGTTGTAACACAATTTTATCAATAAAAGTATTTAAAGACTTACATTTTTGTGTCACGTCTCATTTCAACATGGAATTTCCAAAGCTTCAGACGCCTTTTACTCTAGTAGCCGCCGGACCAACCGGAAGCGGTAAGACATATTTCATACGAGAACTACTCAACTATAAAGAAAACATGTTTTCACTAGTACCCGATAAAATCGTATGGTTTTACGGCATTCATCAACCCTTATACGATGAAATTGAAGACGTCACGTTTGTAGAAGGTTTACCTACAGACTTTAAAGACTATTTAGGAAAGAGTACGCTTTTTATCATTGATGATCTCATGCATTCTTCTAACGATAAGCGACTCAGTGATCTTTTTACGAAGGGGAGTCATCATTGGAACTTGAGTGTTATTTTTGTTACTCAAAATTTTTTCTATAAGGGAAAAGAAATGCGTGATATTACATTAAATGCTCATTATCTACTACTCAATAAAAACCGACGAGATATGAGTCAAGTAGGTCATCTAGGAAGACAAATATTCCCAAGACATGTGAAACTTTTCCAAGAAGTATTTGAAGACGCTACGAAAAATCCATATTCTTATCTATTCATTGATTTACATCCCAACACTCCTGAAGATTTAAGATTACGCACCAACATTTTACCTCATCAAACTCAGTGTGTCTATCAATTTAAGTGATATAAATATGCAACGCATGTAAAAATTTCATCAGTTGTCAAGATGGCGCTTCAGAAGAAGCAGTTGGATCAGTTGCGTTTATTATACATATGTCCTAAAAAGCTACGTAAACAATTTATAGAAAAAGTGAATAAGCAGTATATAAAAACTATATGTGAATGTTGTCTCAACACATTAAAAGGAAACGTTCCACTGACAACACAACAGAAGGAAAAGCTCTCTAAGCATAAGTCAACTTTACGAAAGTTGAGTAATCGACGACTTGCACTTTCAAAGAAGCGGAAAATTATAAGTCAAAAAGGAGGCTTCCTCAACATACTTATTCCGAGTGTGCTAAGTGTCCTTACTTCCCTTATCCATGGCTCAAGTTAAAAAGTTTGCCCTCATTCCCGAAGAACTGGTGATAAAGCATACCGTTTCCAATAAACGGTTGAGCGAATTGGACAAGTTGATGATAAAAATATTAAATAGTAACTTACCAGATTATGAAAAATATCTTCGATACCAAGAAGTGCTCCAAACCAGCTTGAACCTGCAGGAATACAACCGACCTGTGGGAGAAAAACATTCACAAGAACAACCTGAAAAGAAAGAACCTGAAAAAACTGAGAAGAAAGATGTTCAAGAAATAAATGAAGATCACCATAGTTTCATTCTAGCCGCTATGCCTAAATCGAAACGAGATGCTGCTGAAAATATTCTGAATCTTATCAAGAAGCAGCCTGACATACTCTCCTACAATAACCGTGGTGAAATTACTCTACATGGACAATACCTTCAAAACTCCAATATTGTAGATTTACTGAAATATGTATTTAATTCAAGAACAGTTGTAACGAATAAAAATAAATATAATAAAGCTATAACTGATTTTAATATTCCAAAAACATTAATAAGTATTAAAAAAATAAATGAAGACATTGTATTAAAGAAGCCTGTATTAAGGAAGAAGAAAACTGTAATAACGAAAAACCCTGCTTTTAAATGGGAAAATTATTGAACAAAAATTATTTAAGTCTTATAAATTTGTTGTTGTTACTTATTTCTAAAATCATACAAACATGTCATGGCAAGCAAGTCCCCAAAGAGAGTTGAAGGATCTTCATGGAGATCCTTCAACAGTCTTACTATTAGGCCTTTCGGCTGGTGTCACCTCTGCCAAGAGGCTCTTTGTTGCAAGTTTTTGACAAATCAATGTTTTAAATATTTGAGGTCCCACCACCACCCGATGTATCATATGATAACATCGCCTCAAGATGAAAAACTAACCTCTCCTGAGGTTTCAAGTTGAAAACCAAGTCCTGAAAAAAAAAAATAACTACCATTAGAAAAAAGTCAAATACAATAATTTTCTTTAAAACTTAAAAAAAATAATACTTACAGTAATACAATAGTATTCTTGTATTTGAGGTCCACCACCACCACCCGATGTATCATACGATAACATCGCCTCAAGATGAAAAAAAAAACTAACCTCTCCTGAGGTTTCAAGTTGGAAACCCAGTCCTGAAAAATAAATAACTAGCATAAGAAAAAAGAAAGTCAAATACAATAATTTTCTTAAAACTTTAAAAATAATACTTACAGTGGTATAATAGTATTCTTATATTTGAGGTCCCACCACCACCCGGTGCATCATATGATAACACCACCTCAAGATGAAAATTAACCAGCGCCATCCTGAAAATAAAAACAATCATAAGAAAAAAGTCAATAATTTTTAAAACATTAAAAAAAAAATTGAATTATACTTACAGCAATGCGATAGTGTCCATAGGAGTATGACGTAATACCATCCTCTAACAGCCAACGTTTATCATCATACGCTGATAAAGCGCGCTTTGTTTGGCGAATGGAGTAGATGTTGTGTAGATCGCTGCCAATTCTGCACTGCTGGACTTGTAAAGGCTTCAGTGAGTTTAAGCAGGTCTTAAAGGTGTTGTGCTTCAAGAGTTGTTTGGCCACTGTTCTGTTAACCCCCTTCGTTGCTTGTTTGGATCCGGACTTGCTTAATATGGAGTATAACTTCGAGCTCATTCCAATGAATTCAATGCCATGATCCCCATTTAGCTCGTCTTTGAAAAATCCAATCTTTTTACTGATACCGATTCTCTCACATATGAAGTGACCACCCCGAATCTTGAGGATGATTTAAGATCATTGAAGCAATATTTTGATTTCTCCGATTACCCGAAAATTCATTCCCTATATGACATCTCCAATAAGAAAAAGATTGGATTTTTCAAAGACGAGCTAAATGGGGATCATGGCATTGAATTCATTGGAATGAGCTCGAAGTTATACTCCATATTAAGCAAGTCCGGATCCAAACAAGCAACGAAGGGGGTTAACAGAACAGTGGCCAAACAACTCTTGAAGCACAACACCTTTAAGACCTGCTTAAACTCACTGAAGCCTTTACAAGTCCAGCAGTGCAGAATTGGCAGCGATCTACACAACATCTACTCCATTCGCCAAACAAAGCGCGCTTTATCAGCGTATGATGATAAACGTTGGCTGTTAGAGGATGGTATTACGTCATACTCCTATGGACACTATCGCATTGCTGTAAGTATAATTCAATTTTTTTTTTAATGTTTTAAAAATTATTGACTTTTTTCTTATGATTGTTTTTATTTTCAGGATGGCGCTGGTTAATTTTCATCTTGAGGTGGTGTTATCATATGATGCACCGGGTGGTGGTGGGACCTCAAATATAAGAATACTATTATACCACTGTAAGTATTATTTTTAAAGTTTTAAGAAAATTATTGTATTTGACTTTCTTTTTTCTTATGCTAGTTATTTATTTTTCAGGACTGGGTTTCCAACTTGAAACCTCAGGAGAGGTTAGTTTTTTTTTTCATCTTGAGGCGATGTTATCGTATGATACATCGGGTGGTGGTGGTGGGACCTCAAATACAAGAATACTATTGTATTACTGTAAGTATTATTTTTTTTTAAGTTTTAAAGAAAATTATTGTATTTGACTTTTTTCTAATGGTAGTTATTTTTTTTTTCAGGACTTGGTTTTCAACTTGAAACCTCAGGAGAGGTTAGTTTTTCATCTTGAGGCGATGTTATCATATGATACATCGGGTGGTGGTGGGACCTCAAATATTTAAAACATTGATTTGTCAAAAACTTGCAACAAAGAGCCTCTTGGCAGAGGTGACACCAGCCGAAAGGCCTAATAGTAAGACTGTTGAAGGATCTCCATGAAGATCCTTCAACTCTCTTTGGGGACTTGCTTGCCATGACATGTTTGTATGATTTTAGAAATAAGTAACAACAACAAATTTATAAGACTTAAATAATTTTTGTTCAATAATTTTCCCATTTAAAAGCAGGGTTTTTCGTTATTACAGTTTTCTTCTTCCTTAATACAGGCTTCTTTAATACAATGTCTTCATTTATTTTTTTAATACTTATTAATGTTTTTGGAATATTAAAATCAGTTATAGCTTTATTATATTTATTTTTATTCGTTACAACTGTTCTTGAATTAAATACATATTTCAGTAAATCTACAATATTGGAGTTTTGAAGGTATTGTCCATGTAGAGTAATTTCACCACGGTTATTGTAGGAGAGTATGTCAGGCTGCTTCTTGATAAGATTCAGAATATTTTCAGCAGCATCTCGTTTCGATTTAGGCATAGCGGCTAGAATGAAACTATGGTGATCTTCATTTATTTCTTGAACATCTTTCTTCTCAGTTTTTTCAGGTTCTTTCTTTTCAGGTTGTTCTTGTGAATGTTTTTCTCCCACAGGTCGGTTGTATTCCTGCAGGTTCAAGCTGGTTTGGAGCACTTCTTGGTATCGAAGATATTTTTCATAATCTGGTAAGTTACTATTTAATATTTTTATCATCAACTTGTCCAATTCGCTCAACCGTTTATTGGAAACGGTATGCTTTATCACCAGTTCTTCGGGAATGAGGGCAAACTTTTTAACTTGAGCCATGGATAAGGGAAGTAAGGACACTTAGCACACTCGGAATAAGTATGTTGAGGAAGCCTCCTTTTTGACTTATAATTTTCCGCTTCTTTGAAAGTGCAAGTCGTCGATTACTCAACTTTCGTAAAGTTGACTTATGCTTAGAGAGCTTTTCCTTCTGTTGTGTTGTCAGTGGAACGTTTCCTTTTAATGTGTTGAGACAACATTCACATATAGTTTTTATATACTGCTTATTCACTTTTTCTATAAATTGTTTACGTAGCTTTTTAGGACATATGTATAATAAACGCAACTGATCCAACTGCTTCTTCTGAAGCGCCATCTTGACAACTGATGAAATTTTTACATGCGTTGCATATTTATATCACTTAAATTGATAGACACACTGAGTTTGATGAGGTAAAATGTTGGTGCGTAATCTTAAATCTTCAGGAGTGTTGGGATGTAAATCAATGAATAGATAAGAATATGGATTTTTCGTAGCGTCTTCAAATACTTCTTGGAAAAGTTTCACATGTCTTGGGAATATTTGTCTTCCTAGATGACCTACTTGACTCATATCTCGTCGGTTTTTATTGAGTAGTAGATAATGAGCATTTAATGTAATATCACGCATTTCTTTTCCCTTATAGAAAAAATTTTGAGTAACAAAAATAACACTCAAGTTCCAATGATGACTCCCCTTCGTAAAAAGATCACTGAGTCGCTTATCGTTAGAAGAATGCATGAGATCATCAATGATAAAAAGCGTACTCTTTCCTAAATAGTCTTTAAAGTCTGTAGGTAAACCTTCTACAAACGTGACGTCTTCAATTTCATCGTATAAGGGTTGATGAATGCCGTAAAACCATACGATTTTATCGGGTACTAGTGAAAACATGTTTTCTTTATAGTTGAGTAGTTCTCGTATGAAATATGTCTTACCGCTTCCGGTTGGTCCGGCGGCTACTAGAGTAAAAGGCGTCTGAAGCTTTGGAAATTCCATGTTGAAATGAGACATGACACAAAAATGTAAGTCTTTAAATACTTTTATTGATAAAATTGTGTTACAACATTAAAGCGCTTGGTTACAAAATGATGTACTTTTCTATCATTACAGAGTTGATTAGGTACAAAGGATAATAAAATATCATTCAAAGAATAATCATGACACTTAACATACAGATAATAGATACAATATTGACCACAAACAGAAGTAACATTAGATTGTAATCTCATAGGATTAAATTCGAGATCTTGATAATATTCCACATATCTGGATATTCCTCCTTCAAAGTACATAGGCGAGTTCCCATAAGAGTCAAAGAAGCATATAGATGATGGAGAATTTATGTAGAAAGCTACCCAATGGCTACCTTCTTCTGACGACCTGTCAGTGTTGGCAACAAAACATGCGGGGTAGTGAGGGATACTTGTCGGTAATCGATCACTTGGGAATGCACCCAGAAAGGAATGCTTTGTTTTTGCATGATTGGAGAGAATAGTTGTAATCTGTTGGGTATCCATTAATTAGGGAAATCACACAGGACGTGGCGAGACTTTGATATTTCTATAACGTTCTGAAACTCTGCATAAATCAACACAGATAAAGTTTGTTCAATTTCTTTCGAGAACTTGATTTCCACACGTAAATTTCCTTGATGTTGTAGATTGAAATGATCTCCGTTACACATGTCGGGGGTTAAATCAAATGAATATAACACATATCCCTTGGCATATTCTTCATGTGATAAATAAATTCCTTTATCATTATTGAATCCTGAGAATAAACTATGATAAGCCCGTGTGTAATTGTTAGAATTAAAATCCAACTCTAATGGTTTACCTGGAACCGGTTGTCCATCGACATAAATTCCTACAGTACTTGCATTATGATGTTTAAAAAGAAAAGGATTCTTTGAATAATCTCCATTCATGGCAACATTTTCGATACAGGTTATGATCACTCGTTTAGGCATGAGTCCAAGAAATACATTATCTTGTAAAAAGGAATAACTCCCTTTAGAAATACTATAGGTTTTACAAATGACACGGTCTATGGGGTACTTGCAAGATGTTTTTTCCAACGCTTTCACATGTGCAATTGATACGGCAGGATTAACCTTCACTTTTCTAATAAACATGGAAACGTGTTCCAAGACTACTTTAAAACCTGTTACATTGGTAGTAGGTGAAACGAGACAGAATTCTGGTTTACTGCGTATCATTTTGATTTTCACATCTACCAAGTTAATTAATAATCGATTCTGCTGAAATATATCACAATGAAGTTGACCAATTAAATCCATAGTTTGTCCATTTTTAATAAGTTGACTGCGCTTGATGAGTCCGACATCTGCATTTTTGTCCAATGAGTCGATCTTTTCTGGTTGAGTATCTTTGAAGAATCCTTCACAGGTAAGTAGACTTTTCTTTGCATCTTCTCCATAATTAAGTAAAGTTTCAATGTAAGCCCTGTAGGGATAGGTGTTGGTGGCTGATGAGATATTCCTTTCGTTTAAGCTAATATCCACTTGGCTGAACAAGGAATGTAGAAATAGATTGACTGGGGCTACAGAATCAGTGTCTGTTATTACACCCCCATCTGTTTTGAGGACTTTCGCTTTAACGTGTAGATAAGATGCAGAGAGATCTACATATTCCTCTCCACTTCCAGAAATGTTGAATTCAATCGGTCCACCATCTTTGACAGTTGAAAGGGGGAAAAATTCAGCGAACTGGCCCTTTTCGATAACAGTCTGAGTAGGCGGAACTGTAAACAAGTCTAGTTCCGACTTCACACAGGGTGGTGAATCTTTATAGATGAGGGAGGCCATTAGGAGAAGATATCAGGAGTTGCACACTTCTTCTTGACTGGACGTGAACTGACTGTCTTCTTACTGCGCTTACGCTTTTTATTACGTTTTCCATTTCCAATCATATTCTTGACTTTAATAGCGGCTTTATCTGTCAACACTTTACCAGCTTCCTTAAAACGACGTTTGGCTGCCCCTTTCACATCTTGGCCTTGAGAAATGTCGTTCATCAAATTAACCCCACTATGAAAAAGTTGTTTACCGATTGCTTTAACACCTGATTTGAGTAAGGGTGCGGCCGATCGGAAAAATGATCTAAATAGTCCTCCTAATCCATAACCTCTCTGATAGGGACTTCCTTGATAATAGCTTAAACCATTTCCTCTCTGGTGAGTGTAGTAATCCTCAAAGGATTTTTGACAACATTGATAAGGAACATACATTATGAGAGAGATCTCTGCCGAAAGTGTAACTTCACGTATGAGCGTCCACGTTCAAATGGCGTTAAACAACCCATGTGCGTCCTTATAACGATTTCTAAAGTCTCTATCATTTTACGATTCACAGGTAAATAATGAGGTCTATCGTATTGTTCGCTCACTGTCTCACCATCTTGACCTTTCACTCTCACTACTCGAAGTAAAGGCGCTAAAACATCACCCACCAGTTGCGGTTCCACAATATCTGTATAAATCATGAGTGCATGATAATGTGCTGTGGGATCTGCTACCATTGGACTTATAACTGTGTTTTCAATGTTTGGATCTGGTGAAATAATTTCCATAGGTTCGAAACCAAGTATTTGTGCAAGACCATCGTGTAGAACTACTTTAGCCATATTTTTCACATTGATTTTAACTCGTTTAGTTACTTCGTTGAAATTCATAATGATTTTATCTTTATGTTCTTCCACATACATAGCCTTTAAAATATCTGGAACTGTCTCGTAACATCCTGGTGGAATGCGTCTTCCTGCGGTAATATTTCCATCTACTTCAAACCCAAACAGGTTATTCTGGTCATTAATGTTATACCACGTGTGTGGGTAAACAAATTCTACCATTCCAACTTCCCATTCTCCTTTTAATTCAATGGGGATAGGTAAACGAGTAATAAAATGTGAAATTTTATTCTCGGGGAAATAGGCCATGGAACTATCCGACACTAATGTAATGTAGAAACTCATGATGCTGAATGATCCTTTTCATGAATAGCATTGATATTTATAGTGGTAGTAAGTTTGAAGCGGGGATCCACTGATTAAACTTGTTGGGATATCCTCGGTACTTTACAAAATATTCAGTTTTCTTTTCTCTTGTACGCTTCTTTAATACTTTTTCAATTTTAAATTCGTCCTTCATTAACACTTTTTGCATTTCTTGAGGGTAAAACGTTCCTTCTATGGGTTCACCTAATAGATCTTTAATTCTATAGACTGCTGGTTTACGTTTCACACACTCTGTTACTATAAATAATTCTTCAGTCCAATTCGTTTCATAACCTTTTTCAAAAGTTAACTTTTTCCTAGATATACGTACTGTATCTCCTATGCTAAAAACACATTTCGGAGGTGGTCTCTTATCCTCACCATATAATGTATACCATACGTCTTGTTCATTTTCTGAAGTGACTTCGAAGGGAGCACGTTTAATACTGCGATGGTAAGTGTGATTATAACTACTAATCAAATCTTGTAATACATCAATATATCGATATGTATTTTTACTAGTAAAGTATTTCCACATTTTAGTGCGTAATGTCCTGTGGAATCTTTCTACAATGGAAGCTTTCGTTGCATTATTGGTTGTGAAAAAATGTATTTTCTTTTCTTTTAGAAATTTTTGAAAAGTATCATTCTTAAATTCTGTACCCTTATCTGACTGTAAGTACTTGGGCTGTCGATTCCTTATTATACTCCGGAACGCTTTCACAATGTCTCTACCCGTCTTCTTCTTGAGAGGTGTTGCCCATGCATATTTTGATAAAACATCAATACAAGTCAATATGTAACGATAACCATCATTAAATTTCGCGATATTCTGCGTATCCACTAAATCCGTTTGCCACTGCTGATCCATCGCATACACTATCACCCGATTCGTCTGAAATTTGTGTCGAACTGGTTTGTGCAGGGTGTACGCGTCCACGCCCTCCAGCCATTTCTGTATCACCTTCTTCGGAACTTTGCCGTCCGCAGCACGGTATAATGCACTTACACCACCAAAACTTGCTACGCTTGCTGGGTTTTGATACGCTTGATTCATTACAACATGTAATTTTACCTATTCGTATTGTAACTCTCATCATAGTGATAAAGTTAAATTAGCGGTTTCATTAATGCGAAGTACAAAATCTATAGCTACTCGTTCACTCTCTGTAAAAATATAAATTAAAGCAAAAACCAAGAATATGCCTATATATAAGCAAGTGGCCCACGCTTCTTCACTCAGTGACGACATATCTCCAACTGATTATTTCTTACATGTATACTACCTTATATTCTCTCCATAGTGATAGGTATTCATAACCGAGAAGTCAAAAACGTAGATTTCTCGACTGTGAATATCTTTTGTCAGAGATCATGGGTTCAAAATCCCACTTATTTTATTAGCCTATTTTTTCGTGCTAAAACCATAATTTTCGCGGAATTTCTCATTAAAAAATAATTTATTTTCTCGCTGATAGATGGCGCCACGTTATATAAACTAATATCGAAACTGACGTCGTATAAACCTACCCTTACTATTGTACTAAAAAATATTCCCTTTCAACAACTACTAATAACTGTTCTTTACATATAGCATAAACCTATAATCTACGTCACCCACCTCAAAACAACTCGCGTCATAAGATTATGCGTCATATCAGGTGACTCATACCCATTCCATAAGGAGTACGTCATATCCGCTTATGTTGTGGAGGGTCAGTGTTGACTCATATTGGTGGAGGGTCAGTGGTGACTCATATGTGGTGACTAATCGGTGGTGGTGGATCAGTGACGTCACTTTCTCTAAAAATACCCTTGCATAACAGTACGAGAATTGCGGAGGTGGCGGTGGTGGTGGTGGATCTCTAAAAATACCCTCGTACAACAGTACGAGAATTGCGGAGGGTCTGACCCTCGACCCTCCGCTGGGCCAGAACTGTCAATTCCTCTCTACTTATGTGTGGGATTTGTGGCTGGTGTGGTGACTTAATACCAATAGCGGGAAAACTTCTTTAAGTTTTTTTTTTTAAGTTGAACTCTGTGACTTATTTCTGAAAAGTACTCGCCCCACCAGTTGTTTTACTTTCAATTAACTTATTTGGTTTTTAAGGTAAATTTGTTTTAAAAAATTATAAATTCACCAAAAGTTTAAACTTCATTGAAAATGCTACCAAAATTTTTTTTCTAATTTTTTTCATTCAACAGTAATACAAGGAATTAAAGATACATATTTATTATAATATAGTATATAAAGGTTAAGTAAATGCATTAATTAAAAAAAACATTAATTTTTTTTTAAATTTAAACAAGTTCTGTGAAATACAAAAAGATTGATCCTTAATAAGTGTAAAAATTCAAAACAAAAAAAAAAACTTTCACAAATATTTGTTTTTAATTTAATTTCAAGTACTAAGTTTTCGATTAGTGGTTATAAACACACATATATTACTAATGAGTAATAAAGTGTCACTGTATCTACAATAAACGGGTTAGGAAATATAAAGCCCCCAAAAAGATACATAGGGTAAAGGAATTCGAAGTAAAAAAAAATGTTGATACAAAATAAAAAGGTCCAGCAATCAAAGAAATTAAACAAACAACACATTGCGTAACTCATCTCCTTCAGAGCAATACAGAAAAGAAGAAACACATTAAAAACACACATTCCTAATTTCGCGCCTGTATCGCTATTTTGAAGCGTATTTTACGTTCCTGATCTTGCCAAGCATTGCTTACGTCACTCTAAAGTAGATTCTCATTGGTCCGATTATTCTACCCTATGTGGGATTTTCGTATATGCATCCTGTCCGAGCAGTTCCGTGCACAAGGAATACCGTATGAAAAGGCCTTTATTGACATCCCTTGACGTCATCTAAAAGAAAATATAATTATGTAAATTTTTCACATAAAATATTGATTTTTTTTTATATTATCCAATCTTAATGAAATAAAAATTTAAATTATTTTATTTTTTATTTAAAAACCACCATTAACTAAAATTTCTTTGAAATCTGTTCGGAAATAAAGCTTTTATTTTTTTTATTAGTATTATATAAAACAAATGGCAATCAAGTCGGCTGTCATAAGTTTTGTGTACATTCATTTTTAATGCGATGAAGTTTTGGTTTTATTTATGTAAAAACTCCTATTTAATCAATTAAAGGTACACTAGTCAAAAGTAAGTTGTCAAATTTTGTTTTAATTTTTAATTTTTTTTTACTCCTGTCATTCTTGAATGAATTCCTTTCCGCGTGCTTCCTGCTAGTGTTTGTTGTGAGTTTAATGTTTACCTCCTTTGCGTCACAGTTTTATGGCAGGTGAAATTACATAAGACGTTTAATGTTACTCTCCTGAATATGTTAAGTCCCCTATATCTACCTTTATATAGTATTGAGTGAAAAGAATGGGTTCACTAAAGCTCTTTAAAGGTTATTTTCTTTCCCTTTTAATATGGTGTCAGCTATTAAACAAATGCTGATTTTCATTGTCATGGTGTAGTTTAAATGCCTTATTTAGTTTTTATGTCTCGAACTGTTGTTTTTGAATAACGTTTATCTTGATTCCAATTTATACTTTTAACCAACCTTGCTGGAACTCTGACCTGTCCTCAATTTTTGTTCTTGATTTGATGTGCTTGTTTGTCTAAAATTTTATTTTGTTAGTTGGAGTCTCTATAATGGTATTTAAAATTATTTAAGTTTAATTTAAGATGGCAGAGCTGACAAAGGTATTTGGCTTGTATCTTGATAATAAGATTTATTGTATAAACGTAAAAGTTTTAATAATGCTGATAACCTTCTTATTTTAAACTGTAATCCTTGAGATCTTTTGGAAAGAATGGATCCACTTTACGGTATACGGTTGGCCTGATTTTTGATTGATTTTGATGGAAAGAAATTATTGTGGCAGCCTGCAGCCTTCTTTGACCGAAACGAAACCAGTCGGATATGCTTTGCCAGAAAAAAACTTCATTTTGTGAGAAGAGCATGTCGTCAAAAGTCCAGAATACAAACTTTTGGCGTGATTTCGGAAAGTTTGCCAATAGTTACTGTACAGCAAATTTCCACCAGAAATATCCCTTAAAAACATACAATCTGTCACTATACTATTAGTTTCTGATTGATACAATCCTTTCTCCAGTATAACTTATAAAAATTTGAGACTTTTCAAAGAGTTTATATTTTTTTATGGCAACCCTTCCCACTTATCCAAAAGAACTGTATGTAGGCTTTGTTGAAGACAAGGTATTTGGGTATTAACATCGTTGCAGCAAAAGTTGCACTATTAACAAGCAATCCTGTTTTGAATTCTGTACGAGTTTAAATTTTAAAAAAAGCGCTTTATTTTCAATTTGTCACGAAAGTTTAGAGTATAGATTAGTGGCATTTAAAACCACCAAATCTGTAGCTACAGTGGTGTTAATCCGCAGGTACCTAGATTGGTTTTAAGGTTACTGAAACATGATTTTCAAGGTGTCAAAAAATCTACCAGTCCCTGAAATAGAATTGGTCTTAAAATAATCCTACCAACAATCATTTGAATACCTTTTTTTAATTTCCTCAGCTTTCACTTCAAGGATGGAGTCTACCGTCAACTCCACGTCTCAACAAGATCTTGGGGATGGATCTCAAATCAGCATTGCTCCAAAGAAGAATCTAAACGATAAAACTCCACTCTTGCGGAATGTGCGTCTCCTTTGCAGCTTTAGCAGTGACACGGCTTGCGAATCGCAGAGTACAACTAGTTCCACCAATAATGGCGATATTCTCCGACGCCTTACGACTTTCCCCGGTGTTTTTGTTCCTGTGTCGCTGTCTATGTTTAGTGCAGTTTTGTTCTTGCGAGTTGGTGAGTATTCATTTGGTCTGTTGAAGATTAGTTTTGGATGTTATTTGTATTCATAAAATTTATCTAATATATTAAAGACTAGGAAAGTCTAGTATAGAATTGGTTAAGCAAAGTCTTCAAAAAAAGTTAGGCTTAATAGTTGTAATAAATTTTAAACTAGATCTTATCTGGGCTTTAATTTGAATAAAAATGTATAGTGTTTAAATAGGAAGTCGCTTGGAATGTTTTTGACTTTTCTAAAAAGACAGCCATGCTTAATTTATATTTATACTTTAAATGTGTCGACGTGATTATTATGTGGAGATTGTCATAACTCTTAAGGATTTCAACTTTAAATTCCTATTACAAACTTAATCTAGTTTACATTTTCTATTACTCAAACTATTTTCTCATAAGATTTATGAACATTTATTTAAAAACTGAAGTTGGTAATTATCCATTTAACAGATGGAAGTTCTTGCTTATCTCAAATCATTGCCTAAATTTTGAATGTAGTAATTCGTGATCTCTACTGTTATTTATAGATTAATATTATTTTTGTCACAAACTGTAAATTATAACTTTTAAAATTTTGTAAAAATAGCTTTAAACCGCAATAAAAATCTGACTAATGCTCATTACTTAAATGTTTTAAATATTTATGCATTTCATTCCCTACTAAATATTTATGTTGTATATACAAAACTTCAATTTTTAATATTTATTGCATAACTGCATACTTTGCTTACCTAACGCTTTCTAATATTGTTCTAGGTTTCATTGTGGGCCATGCAGGTTTGCTGGAAACACTTGCTGGAGCTGTTTTATCCTATGTCATTTTACTCTCAACGGTATTATCGATCTGTGCAATCTCGACCAATGGAGCTGTAGAAGGTGGTGGTGCATACTGTATCCTTTAAACTATGATGTAATAGCTCTAGTCTGACCTTAATTTTTAAAAAATGGAATAATATTCAATGTCTAGACTATCTTGATATTTTATTACCTTGATTTATTTTAAGCTCTTGTTAATTTTTAACCTTTTATAATGTTGGAAAAACCTCGAGAAAATCATGACTGTATTTATAAATTGGTCACAAGTTGTATCAATTTAATTTATTAAATAGGTTGTTTCATGTACCTAATTTCAATCACTACTAAATGAACTAACTATAAGCTAATATCGTCTGGTATTGAAAGAAAAAATGAATTTAAATAAATTCTCTCTCTCGGTCGTTCTATTCTTAACCTTGAAAGTTATGATAAGTCGAGCTCTTGGACCAGAATTTGGTGGCAGCATTGGGACTTTATTCTTCCTGGCAAACATATTTTCTAGCGCACTTTATGTTACTGGTTGTGTTGAAGGATTAGTGGACAGCTTTGGACCTTCTGGTATGTTCTATATGAAAATTTTTTCTATACAACTGATACCTATATATTTTAAATTCAAGCTGCCAGTTTTATATTTTTCAATGTTTCAGATTATTATCCACTTTTAGATCATTACAATTTAAAATTATTTTCAATATTCTATATCTACTGATTGATCATACAAAAGTTGAAAATTTTAGAATGAGAGCTAAATAAGATTTCAAGTTTTCTTGGCATTGTGTCACAGCAAGTCTACTTGCATATTCCAATTCAATGCCTTTAACTGTCTGTAATAGTAATAAGGTGGGTCAGACCATAATATGGAAAATATATAGGCTTTAATTCTAATCTAACATTAAATTTTTGCTCTTTTTCTTGAGTAGTAAAGAGACTTGGTTGGTAGTTTCCAATGGTCGGCTATGGATATTATCTATGCTGCTCAAAACAACTAGGAATGCATGGTTTAAACGGTTATATCCCCAATGATTCCATTCAGTATCATTAGCTTCAGATTTTTTCTCGTTAAGTTGAGCTTGCGCTTATTTATCGTTAAATGGAAGAATAGTGTCTTTTGAAGATTTAGATAATGTTCGTTTAATAAATAAAAGTATGAGTGAATTTTATATTGCCATGTTTTTCAAACATTTATGAAATTAATTGACCCTAAATTCTTCACGGTTGCATTCTTAGAAGTTTAAAAATTTTACCTTTTGCAAAAGAAGTTTTGGAAAGTTAATGTAATAATTTATTCAAAAGTAATGATTCTAATATCCCCCCCCCCCTTTAAAGTTCAGCTAAAAATTAGATTTTCCCCTGTTCTTTACCATTTCATTCTAGATGCATAATGAATCTATTTCATATTTTGGATTTCTCTAATAAAAAAATAGGAAGTGGAAATTGAAAGGGTATAAACAAAAGTACGCAAAGTGTTCCCCTAATTCTTTTAAGTGTACATCTAATGTGCACATTCATACAGCTAGGGTTGTGCTAGGTATTGATGTACTTGGATAAGGTTTGCTCATAAAATATCGAAATTCAATCTATTTCAAAGGACCCATATCTTTATCCATCTGTTTTTACTTACAAATGAAACATTATTTTAATCTTATCCGCAGTGTTTTAACTCGTTAAAAATTATTAGAATATATTTTAACATGTTGAATGTATTTGCTTTTAGGAAGTCTTGAATCTTTCTTACCAAGTGGAGAGTGGTACAAATTCCTCTTTGGGTCGTGTTTCAATTTCTTCAACCTCATTGTATGCCTAGTTGGAGCTTCAATGTTTGCAAAGACTTCAGTCTTCATCTTTTTCATTGTGATTTTCAGCACATTATCTGTAGTTGTGAGCTTTATAGCTATGGGTGGTCCTTTCTTGGTTACTATTCCTTCAGAAAATACAGTTTTGAATATGACACAAGCAGAATATACTGGCTTTAGCTGGCATACATTTACAAATAACATCTTTGGTAAGTATTTGCTATCTTTACTCCTACATTAGTTTATTTTTATATAAATTAGAGAAGAGTTCTATCAGTTTTGAAATTTATTTTAATAGATTCTTATTTTTAATTTTAAAAGTTGGCATGCTGTGTTGTCGAACTTAAAGTTTGGATATAAAGAGTTCAACAGCCTTAACTGTATACAATGCTTAGTAGTTGTATCTTTTCCTAATATATGGTTTGCAACAGCCAGATATTTGAATATAACCTTAAAAATGATATTTTAAATTTCCTTTTCATGGTAAACTAACTAACCGTATATTGTTAAAACGTGTGCTTTACTTTAGCAGTTTTTACTAGTGCAGTTTTTAGTTTGAGTCTCGATCTCGTATAAACTCGGCGTGAAGAGCTTAGTGGAAGAACGTGCCAAATGACATTTTTGTAAGGAGATTTTTGTGTCGATGAACATGCTATTCTTGACACTTAAAGAAATAGTTTCCCTTTTTCATAAAATTAAGTATTTTTAACTGTTTGAAAGTATCGTTTTAATGGATTTAAGTCGAACATTAAAGTTTAATTTCTTAGTTTTTACTTATTTGTCACTTGGAATATTCTTCCATTAAGCTCTTCATATAGTATGAAGTTCACCTGACTTTTTGATTCTAACATGGTACCAGTTAGCTTGTTTTATGTCATTGTATTCTGGTAGACATACATATTTAAAAAATTGCAAAGCAAACCTTTAGTTACATTGTTTAGCTGATATTTTAATTTATTTTGTCCTTAAATTTAGGAAACTATGGCCCTGATTATACAACTGGCAAAATGACTAACTTTGCCACAATATTTGCTGTCTTGTTCAGTGGTGTTACTGGTATTATGGCAGGAGCTAACATGTCTGGTAAAGTATTTTTCTGCTTATTAATTTAACTTGATTTTAAAAAGAAACATGCAGTAAAAAGATTTATACAAGTAGATTTTTACTCGCTGAACTAATTAATAAATGTTTCTATTGAGTTTAAATTTTCTTTAAAAATTCTTTTTTTAATTGTAGGTGATCTAAAAGAACCTGGCAGATCTATTCCTAAAGGGACTCTCTGCTATGGCATTTACATTCATGACCTACATTCTTTTGTTTTTCCTGTCTGCAGCCACTTGTTCAGAGTATGTTTGGGCTTTTCAGCTTTTTCAGTAAACTTAACAAAATATAACCAAACGGTTCTTAAATTTTATTCTATGTAAGCAACTACACAGCGTAATTGGTAAAGTGACAATATATAACTACTAATCTTCGATTTGACATTCCTAAGTATACTTAAATATATTGGCTGACATGAGAAGTGATCAAGAGTTTTATAAATCATTTTACAGACCTGAAAACTTTAAATATTAATATTTTGTCCGTATGAAATTCGTTACAATTTGACCTAAAACTAATATGACAGTTTTCAGCCTTAAAGTCATTTCTAGTTCAATTCTTTCCTATAATTTGGATTTAAATACAGTATGGTAGAAGTTGAAATAGTCAGTCAACTTATTGTATTGTGCATCTGATTATTCTTGCATTACTATATTTTAACTTCTTTTTCAGTATACTTTTGAAGAACAACTTCTTATTCATGCAGTATATCAACTTGTGCCCACCGATTGTAGCAGTTGGTTTGTTCTGTGCTACTCTTTCGGCTGCATTGAGTAACCTCATTGGATCCTCTAGAGTCTTGGAAGCTCTTGCTAAAGATGAAATTTTAGGTAATTTGAATTAATTTTGTCTGCTGTTTTGATCTATTTGCTTAAGAAAAATTAATATTGTGAGAGTTTAAATATCTTAAACTTGGGCGATATATTATAGCTAAAATTTACACAAGTTATTTCTTTGCTTCCCTTGACTTAATTGTTTAGACATTATCAAAATTGTATTTAATATGTATTGGACTAAAGCGTTCCTTGATATGTAATTTAATATGTTCTTATATTAGACTAAGTAACAGCCATTTCAAGCAAGACTGATAACCAAGTTTATAGATTAATTTTTAAACCTTTTTAAGTTCTGTTTTAAATCTTTCAGGTCCCCTTCTTGCTCCAATTAACAAGTTTTCTTATGGTGGCAACCCAATAGCAGCAGTAGTAACAGCATGGTTTCTTGTTCAGGTATGTTACTATTAAAATAGTGAAATTGTTTTCTAAGCAATCTTGTAACTTTCTTTTATATACTTTGGTTTATTAATATATTCTAAACAAAGCTTTGTTTATAGTTAATTCTTTTGATTGGATCCTTGAACACCATTGCCCAAATCACTTCTGTATTCTTCTTGCTATCGTATTTTTCAACAAACTTGGCATGTTTGGCTCTAGAATTGGCTTCAGCTCCGAACTTTAGGTTTGTATGTTTACCTTTATTGATTTGTTTACATGTTAACTACAAATTTAGTTATTCTAAAATAACCGTTTTTAATTGACATTCATAAATGCTAACCATTCGCAATATAAAGTTGTGCCTTTTTCTAATTTGCATGCACTTATTTTCTGCAAGTATATTTCTGTTGTATTTACAAAAATTGTATACAGTAAAACTTCATTTTAAACAATTTTTTCATTTAAAAGACCCAATTCTTTACATCTTATAAATGTTTAATTATAATTCAAAATGTCCTATAAAATTCAGAACTTTTTTTTAAAACCTTGTGAAATTTTAGTTATGTTCCCTAAAGAGTTTTTAAAAAGATGAAAAATTAGTCTAGGAACTAAAGACTTTAGAAGTTTAAGGTAGCTCTTGTCATTTTTCCATAATTGTAAATTATATTGTACTTGCTTAGCAGTCTGATCTTAAACTTTGAATTATCTTCCAGACCATCTTTCAAATACTTCTCCTGGCATACAGCAATCATTGGCATTACTGGATGTCTTACCATGATGTTTGTCATTAGTCCCCTCTATGCTGCTATTAGTATAATTATGTGTCTGTTGCTCGTCATAGTATTGCATTTACGCGCTCTCCCGGTCCGCTGGGGATCCATTAGTCAAGCTTTGATATTTCACCAGGTAAATTTAATTCCTTTTGCTTTGGCTAGATTAACTTTTTTTTAAAAATTCTGCACTAACTTTTCTGGTAATTTTAAATTTATATCGTCTGCTATTTTATTAGTAGAACATTCTATAAGTTATAAATGAAATACTTTAAGCTGGTAGAAATTTTAGTAACTTTAATTTGTACGTAACTTGTCTTGAATGTTGCAGGAACTTAAATTCTGTTTAAAACTAAGAGGTTTATATAAATTCAATCTAGAAGTTTAGTATTTTTTAAGTTATATTCGGTATAATGTAATAGAAAGTTGAGCTACATACTTTTGAATTTTCTAGGTCCGTAAATATCTGTTGCTCTTGGATAGTAGAAAGGATCATGTTAAATTCTGGAGGCCACAATTTCTATTACTGGTTGCTAATCCCCGTTCTTGTCTGCCCTTGATAAAATTTGCAAATGATCTCAAGAAAAGTGGTTTGTACGTGATTGGTCACGTGAAACTAGGAAGCATTGGAGATGATCTTGTGTCCGACCCAGTTGCTGAGGAATATCCATTATGGCTAACTCTTCTGGATAAATTAAAAGTATGTATTCTTTGCTTGGTAGATAATTAAATTTATTTAATGGAAGTATTTTTTATATTGGCTGTAATGTTGCACAATAAGTCTTGTTGTGGTAACCTTAAAGCTATAAAGCTTCTATATTTACTATTTTATAAATGTTTTAAAATTTTACGTTTTAAAGTTGTCTTTATTGATGCTTAAACTAGCAAAATTTGCTACTGTATAACATTGTTACTATGCAGCTTTTGAAATTTATCTTGTCCTTTGGTCTTTGTTCACTGGTTTGGCTTTATCTGTAGCCAGCTGAACTTGGTTTGCACTTCAATCAAATTTTTTAATTAATACAAATCTATTTTTAAAGATTCTTAATGTCATTTTACTTTGCAGATCAAGGCTTTCGTAGAAGTGACATTGTCGCCTACTGTTAGAGAAGGATTTCATCACTTGGCACGCATCTCTGGCCTTGGCGCTATGAAGCCTAACACTGTTCTCCTTGGGTTCTATGATGAAATTGAGCCTGAAGATTTCTTTGAAAAAGATGCTGCCTACAATGACATCCAGAGGGTTATTTTGAAAGACCAGGTATTCCTGGAACTTCGAGATGGAGAAGGGCAACGATCTCTTTCTGCCCAAGAGTATGTCCAGATCATTTGGGATGGCATCTTCTGTCTACAGAAAAACGTCTGCCTGGCAAGGCATTTCCACAACTTGGACAAGAAAGCACTGATGAGAAAAGGCATGAAGAAGTGTGTTGACCTCTGGCCAATAAACTTTTTCAACCCAAGATCCGTGACCTGCATCGACAACTGCTGGCAGTTCATCATGCAGCTGGCCTGCATTCTCAACATGGTGGCTGGGTGGAAGTCCAACACTGTCATCCGCGTCTTCATGTGTGCCAGCGCCCATTCGGAGAACTCTGGTTTCCACCAACAGCAGTGGGAGAACATGCTGAAGTTGCTGCGGGTCAATGCCAACATCAGCATCATACTCTGGGACCACGTGACGTCTTTGCTGGACCCAATCGATGAGTCTTCAAGCAGCACTGGGGAAATCAACCTATCTTATGTTTCCGGTGTGAATGCTATGATAAAACAGCAAAGTGGGCTGACTTCAGTTATCTTGTTATATTTACCACCCCCTCCTCCAACGTCCAGTGACCAGTTAACCTATCTGAGATATTTAGACACACTGACTGCTAACTTGTCACCTACCTTATTGGTTCATGGCATCAATCCTGTAACTTCTACTGCATTATGAGCTTGTTTGACTGTTTTTTTTACGTTATTGTAGTTGCCTTATTTACCAATGACTTTTTACTTTTACGTTTGTTTAGTGTTATAGTATTATAAGTACATAATCTTATTACTTTCAGATGTTGTGATCTAAAACTCGTGTTGTTTATACAAATTGTGTTAGAATTTTATTAAATCTCTGTTTACAATTTACATAATACTCTTATTCTGCTTCTGCCAATATTTTAAAGCATTAAGTGCACAATTTATATTTAATTCGGCAGTAAGTGTAAATTGTTCAAATTTATATTTTAACCTATTTTGATTACAATTTTAACTTGTTGTAGTTAGAATTAATGTCCTATTTATTACAATAAAAAATTTATGCAATTCATTTTGTAATTTTTTTATTTTGGATTTTAATTAACTGTAGTTCGCCACCTGAAATAGTTTAATCCCTCTGGATTGGTTTTCTGCCACCAAGGTTGGAACTTTTTCATATTAACAAAACCTTTAGCTTTTCCATTTTTAATTGTCTTAAAAGATAATTTTAAAATTACTACCTTGAACTATGTAATTTTATAGTTTTGAAGATAATCATTTACAAATACAGTATATCAAAGCTATATTTTAAAGTACAGGGTTTTAACATCTGAAGGAGCGATCAAGGCTGAAGTATAAACTTGTTTTCATTGTATGAGATTGCAGTAAAAACTGGAACTTCAAATTTATTTTCGAAACTTGTTTTTTTCCTAGGAGATGACTAAAATAACTAGTTGGTGGTGGTTAAACTTTTGTAAAAAAAAAATTAGGTTGTGCATTGCTTTAAAATTAAAACCTGTTAGTCATAAAAAGTGACTACTTTTTGTGTCTATCTTTCAGAGGATGAAACAATTAGAACTGAAATCCAATTAAGGGTAGTATTCAGAAAATTTCTCTTCCTTGAGAACTAATCTATATTTATATATTCTGTCTTAATTGAGAAACTTGTGGAAACCAGTGATTTCATAGTTGTTTGGAAGTATTTTGTGGTGATATCTTTATGTTGGGCTTCCATGGTAGTCTAATTAGGAAACTATATTGTGATATGCTAGTATGTAAACTTTCAGTGACAATTGTAAGTTATCTCATTTTTCTCATGATTGATTGCCTGTCTTGATGTATAGTTTTTGTTGCTTTAACTTTTAATAAAGTGTTTTACTTAATTTTTGTTCTTTAATACTTGACACCTTGAGTTTGAGTTAAATCAAGTATTTTAATTGTAGTTGGGGATAATTTTTCATGTACCGTGATGAATGGGCATGTTTCACGTCATGAGATACAACAGTTGTAGATATATTGCATTTATTTTTAACATTTTCTTGCTGTCCCACAAGTTTAATTTCTCTGCACATAAGTCAAAATATAATCAAACGCTCAGGTTTCCAACAACATTGACGTTTTAGTAATTCTTTGCAGTTGCAAACTTAAAATTTAATCGAATTAAAATCGATTAAATTTAATAAATAGCAGGGAGGAAAAAAACCTAGTTGATTGTTAAGAACTTTAAAACATTTAATCGAATGAAAATCTAAATATATATGTATAAAAACAATCAAAAAATCTAAAATAAACATTAATATATATCGTTTCGCTGAACTTGTCTTGCTATAAGTAACGTAGAGAGATAAAATGACAAAATATACCGAAATGTCAAGGAGCAACACAATTTAGCATAAAACCCCTTAAAATTTGGGCCCCTGACATTTGGGGAAGAGGAGGTAAGGCCCTAAACCAAGGCCCTGGCCTTTTGAAAATCAGGTCCAGGGTATAAAAGTATAGTTAAGTGTCAAAACCCTTTAAATGTGGATATTTCTATTTTAAAAAAAATTAATTAAAATAAATCAGTTCTGGGATTTTGCAATTTTTTTTATTCAACTACTTCTAAAATGTCAAATTTCATTAATATTCACAATCCCTAGTGGGTTGTGGGTGTGCTATACAACCATTTTTGAGGGATATTTGGTTTTTAAACTAATCCGGTTTTTAGCTGCCCTAAACTTGTCTTGTTTAAAAGAACATTTTTATCCGGAAAAACAGCCGAAGTGTAGCTCTAGAGCACAGCCCAGCATACCGGTTAAGCTTTTATGAAACTTTATCTCTTTATTCCAGTGGCAACAAAGTTATGACCCATCTCAATGTTGACATTTTTTTTGTATTTGATCTGAGGTTTCTTATGCAATCTTGAAATATTTAGCGATATTTTAAAGAGTATCAAGTAATGCTAGTTTTAAAGCTTAATTTAAAACTTGGTATATCTAAGTAAATAAAAATATTCCATAGATAATTTAAAGATCCCAAACAAATACCGTTTAGTTTCCTAACCGAGCTACATATTTTTTTCGTGCCGGTAAAAAATGTCTGGTAATAGATTCATAAAACATAGTTCAATTTGTTTAAAACAATTCAACTATAAATATTCTACTTTTGTTCGTAAAACTCCGAGTGGTGAACTTTTAAAAGGAGTAACCTTTGCCCGTCATGGACAACGAAATGTTTCGTTTGTGTTTCAAGTGCTTAGAGGTGCTTTGAAAATACGTTACATTATACTAGGATCCGCAATTGGAGGAGGTGTTCAACTGTCTAAGGTACTTTTACAGTAAAAATACTACTAATAATGTATGTTTTATGCTTGCTAATACTGTGTTGTTCTTAATGCTAAATTCTGATGACCCATACACAAGGAAAAGTCTAAGGTTAGTGTCCACAAGCAAGAAAACTTGCTCAAGTTGTTTGCAAGGTAAGGTTTCTAACCCGTCTTGCGCCTGTATACATCCTAGCAAGTCACTTAGCAGGAACGCTCATAAAAATTGCAGCAAGAAGAAATTGAAGTGTAACCGGTTTGTGCAACTCAACTTGCTTGGTTCCAACGGATGGAAAATTCTTGCAAGCTTATTGCAAACTGTGTAGCTAGGTGCATGGTTGTTTTTGCTTTGCTTGCTCTTGATCTTTGCTATACACTTGACACCTGTGATAATAGCCTCTACTTCTTTTTGAGGATGGTTTTGACGGATTCCCCTATTGCCACAAGTTTGGTCTTCATATTCAGTAAAAAGTTTCTAAATCAGATGCTGACATACATATATATATTTTAATTGCTGAGTGTCCTCTATAGCTAATTCCTGAAATAAATTTCTTAAAAGTTCTAGTTCATTTCCTTTCCGCACTCAATTCTTCACCAACACATGCGTATTTTACGGGCATTTTGATTTTTTAGTTGTATGGGCAATTAATATTAACCCTTTCAGTCCCAAAAATTTACTACACTACAGAAACATCTGATATTCAAAAAATAAGCTTATTTTAGGTCAAATATACGAATTCCATAAGAAAAAAAAAATCCATTTACATTTTTTATATGGTTTTTGAAACAATGCCAAAATTCTTTAACTGTGAAAAACAACAAAATAAAAATATATATATTACCTAAAAACACTTCGAGTTATACATTTTAAGGTAACTGACCATATTATTAAAAAAAATTTAGCAATTATTTTAACCGAAATAGTTTAAATTGTGTTTTAAATAAGTGGAACTGAAGTGAACTTATCAAAAATCAGGAGAAACGCTTGTTGACTATTTTCTAAATAAAAAAAATAGTAGTTCTGACTTCTATTGAGATTAAAGTAAAATTTTGTCGGATAGAACAAAGTGTGAAGAATCGAATGATGTGTGTTTAGATGTCATAGCGGGACATAGACATTTTGAAAAAAATATTGAAAGTGATGATGCCAAATGGCATCACTGGGACTGAAAGGGTTAAAGCGACAGCTTTCCTTTTATTCATGGTGAAGGGGGATGGAATAGACTATCCCGATAACTTTTTATGTTTATAACTGACACAAACCATTGCAGAGTACTGTTGTGAACACTACTCTGCAAGTTTAACGTGCAACAAAGCTATAAAATATCTTTCAGTGCTTTGCCGCAAGAAAATTGCAAGCTCCATGTAACCACTCAAGCAAGTTTCTTGCATGAAACTTGTGCAATTTTTCTTGCATATGGACACTTAGCTTAACTGTTTAACAGCTAAATGGAAAGTTTATATTTTTAAATAATTGACAGCTTTAGTAAATAAGCAATGTATACTAGCAAACTGTTCTGCTCTTATTTATATCCTAGTTTCACTTTCCACTGTATTACAGGTCCATTAGTTAAATTTCTGACAAAAAAAAGGCACCTATGCTGCCCCCCTATGCAATATTACAGTGAGATAGGCAAATCAAATTAGACTGTAATGCAGTTTGGATTCCATTGTAAAAATAAAATTAATAAGGCTTTATAGGGAACTATAGTCCTTCTGATTAAATTGCAAGCTTGGAAAGCACTTTCTTCCCCTACACCCATAGTTTGGTTTTCCAGGAACTGAATGGGGGTCGCTGTTTTTATACCCCACCTTATTTGGGTTTGGAAAGCAATTACGATTAACCTCACTGCAGAGCCTCAAGCAAGGTAGGTTTAGAACTGTGACACTCACACAGTTTCCTAGTAAACCACACATGGGGTAGAGGTAGAAAGTGTTTTTAAATTTTGCATTGTAATCACAAGGAGTATAGTGCATGTTAAAGTTACTTATGGTACAATTTCTTTAACTTTTATTTAAGCTTATGTTGTCTGCCAGCTTAGATTAAGACTTCCTCACTATTTCCTTGGGCTATAGACAGTTAAATGTACAGTTTTATATATTATTAGTTTATCAACTTTGTTTTGTACAAAGAAGTTATGTATAATATGTACTAATATTATCTTTGTATCGTTCCATCTTTTTTTAAGCTTTGTACTTCTCTATGTTTTTAGAAATATGATGAGTGGAAAGAGAATTTACCCGACTTTGGTTGGATATCAGACTTGCTGCCACCTCCAGAAAAGATTGACAAATATCGGGAAAGTTTCATGGAACTTAAAAATCAAATAACTTTCCCTGAAAAAGGTTGGATAAAGAAGAACATGGACACACTGACTGATAAAATGGAAGAGTGGAAAACTCTCTGGAATTTGGAAGATTTTTCTGATGGAGATCCTACAACCTCTATTGCAGAAGGTAGTTTAATTATTTATTTTTGCAATGTTTTTTAAGTTTAATTAATTATTGGTTTATAATTTTAATTTTAATCTTTTAATCCTCTTAAAGCTTTTTTAAATTTTAAATGAGAAACTTTTTTAGCAACTGCTTGTGAACTTTTTTTTTTTTTTTTTTTGAACTTTTTATTTTTTTATTTTTTTTTTTTTTTTTTTTTTTTTAATTTTTTGTGTTTTTTTTAAAAACATTAATAACAGAAAAAACATGAATAAAAATTAAAATTAATAAAAAATAAAAAACCCATATAGTGAAAAAATGTGAATGCTTTTAATGCTTATAGGGTTAGAGGGTTATTTTTATTTGGTTTAAAAAGTTTTTGTTGGATTTTATCAGTTATATTTCATTGTTGTTGTTAGTTATATTTTGTTTGCATAGTTGTAAAAATAAATATGTAAGTTTACTTTAACTTATAATTGATAGTTGTATAAGAATTGTAAGAAAGCTTTTTTTTGCTTTTTTGCTGTTTTCATTTTTTCGAAACAATTAGTATTTAAAAACTTCAAAAAAAATTAAAAAAAAAAAAAAAAAACATTGAAAAACTTGGACTTTTTAAATAAAAAAAAAAAAAAAAAAAAAAAAAAAAAATATTGCCTTGAAATATTTATTAATTATAATTTTTTTGCTATTTTATTATGTATGTGTCGTTTTCGTTCTACAGTTAATCTGATGTGACATTAACTCAAACAAAAGTTAAAAGAACACGTACAAACAAAGTGTTAATGTTGTTAGCTACTTGTTTTGGCAATGCCATAACAAATCTTGCTGAATACCACATGGTTTTCTGATACACTTTCGACTTATTGTGAATGGACTATAGGTAATTTTTTTTACTAAATTCTTTCTTTAAATAAATAATTTATTAATCATAATTATAAAGTTTTGCAAATATTTTATAAATTAACTAAACTGGAATTTTTGAAATTCTGACTTGTAGTTCAAAGTATCTTCACACATTTTAAATGTTGATAAATGTTTTTGACATCCTAATTAATTGTTAAGGTAAAAATAATTTAATTATTAAATTTAATAAACTTAATTGCTTATACCTAAAAAATTTGTGATTTGTTTATGCTGCTATTTGAATTTTTTTACAGCATGGTCTTCTTGCTAAATGCATGATGTATTGCACTTTAAAATTATCTTGCTATATTTGGCTTTTTCATTTTTTTAATAGGTCTGTTTTTAATAGGTAATCTTGGAGCAAATACCCCATCTATAAATTTAGGTCTGTGGTTTTATTATTTTCTTTTTACTTATTTCTCTTTGATCTCTATTTTAATTTCTGCACATAAAACCTTTTCATATTGAATATTAAGAAAATCAAAACTTATTTATTGTTTTCTTTTTCTATCCAGTTTTTTTTTTTTTGTCATGAAGACTTGTTGTAATTAAAAATTTACTTTTGGGCGTTCAACTTATAAAAATTTCCTAGAAGCTATTTTGAACTACAATTCAGAGTGTAATTAAAAAGTTTAAATGTTATTATGCACGGTAGTATACTGTACATAAATGTGCAAGTAGCAATACTTTCTTTTAATTAAGCAAAATAAAACATCAATTAGAAATATATCGAAGTAGGATTATATGTTTAGACGGCTAATTATCCAAATTTACATAATATCATTTTCTGTTTATAAAGTTATGTAAGATACCTTATTGTAGATTTAAACAATAAATAATTTATTTAATGATTGCTTTTATTTGTTTTTGCAGATCTGTCATTAGGAACTACGATGTCAGCTACTTCATTTCGAGGTTCTTCCGATTCTAGTTCTAACTTAAATGATGAAAAGGCTAGAATTGATAAATTGCAAGAAGAATTAATCAATGTACAAGTATGTGGATACTTTTTTTACATACATCTAAATAAATTCTTTTATAAATGTTACCACATTAAAAGAAATAATCATGTTCTTGAAATTTCTTTTGTTATAAAAATGTACCTATCTTTATTCATGTCATGCTCTGTTGTTGGGCCCGATCTACCTACCTGGCCTAAGGTCCCTTAAATTTTAATAGCCCCTAAATTTTAGTTTTGTTAAGCTAACTGCTGTAGACCCCTAAAATTGCAGTAAACTTTTTAAAATTTTCAAGAGACGCCATTTAATTTTTAACTTGACTTTGACTCTGACATCAACCTAAGGTCATTGGTTTGATCGATGTTAAAAGGAAGCCGATAAAATATTTGTGAAACTATGATACATTGGCCAACTAGCATCATCATTATGGGCAATTAAACACAAAATTTATAGTAAAGGGGCCCCCAAAATTTGCTGTGCCTATAATTTGAGTTTTCTTAGATCAGGCCCTATCAAATGTTATATGAAGAGTCAAGTTGCAAAGCTCCCATTCTCTTTAAGTATAAGTGAAATATATCGGGCTTGGTACGTTCATTAGCCACTTTTGATAATTCAATTGACGAAATCTCCAGTGAAGGGTCCAGACACTATATCTTAGCTTTAACTTGCAGAATGTGAGTTTAAGTCCTTGTTTTCCAGGGAAGAAAATATGTATGAATCCTATGCAATAGTATTTTTCTCTTTTGTTAGATAAAATACCAAAAAGAAGTTGAAAGGTTAGAAAAAGAGAACAAAGAGTTGAGGAAACAAGTTTTGTTGAAATCTATTAAATCAGGACCATCAAGAAGAATAAAGGTAATTTGCAAAAAATTTTAGATTTAAAAAATAGTGCCTTTCCAATTATCTTTTAAAATGTTTATAATAAGTTCTTTTGCAAACTTTATAAAGCTGTTATTTGCTTTCTTTTTTTTTTATATGTAGAAATCTTTAATTGATATGTATTCAGAAGTTCTGGATGAATTAAGTGATTATGATTCTAGTTACAATACTCAAGATCACCTACCAAGGGTTTGTGCCATTTTTTTCATGTTCTTTTTGTCTGTGTAAAACTAAACCATTTGTTCAGTTTGTATTTCTTTAATTTTTGGTAATGCCTATATTGTAAAATATACTTTTAAAGCATTAGAGTTTCCTTCTAAACCACAAATTAATTTTTAAAATTACGTTATTTATAGTCGTTTTTAGGCTGCTTTAGTCTCCAATTAACTGTATATTTCATTACATTCTTGTTGTTTTAATGTAATTTTAAATATTTGCTAATTTAAACTTTTTATTGACAATATTTATCTTTTTTTTAATTTATTATTTTTATGTGATTACTAATTGTTTCTGCAACTGTGCTATTATAGGTAGTAGTTGTCGGGGATCAAAGCTCTGGTAAAACTAGCGTCCTAGAAATGATAGCACAAGCTAGAATATTTCCAAGGTAAGAATAGCTTTGTCATGAACATTTTTTTTTTTAAGTTTGACGAAAGAAAGTTTTGTAGGTATTTAAATAATTTGTGTTTTGTATTGTGATTATGTATTATGCGCTATTTCTTTTTATAAATAATTTTAAGTCCATTTTTTTTAATTTGAGTTCAGTGTGAAATCTAATAAGCAAAAATCAGAAAGTTACATATAGTAATGTTTTAATCTTTTAGCTAATATTTAAAGTGTTAAGGATTTAATTTGACACTTATCAAAGGTTTTATTTTTTTTATGTTTGTTTTTTTTTCAATGCCAACTAAAGTTCCTATTTTTTTATTATTATGCTGTAAAGAAAAATCCTGTGGCAAAATGGTTCATTTTATTCATTGCCTATATTAAATAACTTGCAAAGATTAATAGCCCAGTTTGTTTGTGTTTAATTTGTCTTCAACATCACCAAGGTCTTCAAACATCATGCAGTCTTTGACGCTGTTCTTCTTTACAGATTGTGCAGCTAAAAAAAATTTTAAAAAAATACATTAAAAAATACCTGATAGGTTTAGTAGGATGTTGTTCAAATCCAATAAAAAATACAACTTTTAAAAGTACCTCTGGTATGATCTAGTTCCCGTCAGTGGAGCCTAGGGGTCCGCAGTGGTTCAGTGCTATGCCAGGTCCGCCCTATGCTAGCGCAAAAAAAATTAAAATATAAAATAAAAAAATAAAAAATAAATAATTTTTAAATTTTTGTTTTTTGTTTTAGAGTCTTTTGCAAAACACTAACTTCAAATTTTTCAACTAACTTCCCTTTTCATACTACTCTATTTTTCTAACTCAGATTGTACTTAATTACATGTAACTAGTAAAAACTATGTTTAAAAAAACTTTTTTGTAAGTAAAAAAAGTCAAAAGAAAAAAAAAGAAAAAGTTAAGTTCAAATAGTCAATAAAAAGTGTCGCAAAAGTCAAAAAAAAAAAAAAAACAAGTCACTAAAAAACTTTTCTCACTTTAACACAATTCTGGGAGTCAACAGAGAGAGTTTTGAGACAGAGATCAAGAGTCATCAATGTATAGAAGAGAGTAATATATCTGACCCTGACAAAAGAAACAGAAAAATCAAAAAAACAAAAAAAAAAAAAAAAAAACAAAAAAAAACAAAAAAGAACTGCAAGATCAAAGTGGATCTGTCCAGCTGGTTTTCGTTGATTTTGGAAAAAAATTTTGTGAAGGTGATAAAATTACTGACTTCTGGGCATCAGCCACAAGAGCAAGGAAGAAAACAGGGAGATAGGCATGAAAATTCCATTGCCAAATTCAAATCGAAATTGAGAAAGCATTTTTCTTTTTCTGTTTTTCATGAAAACAAATTTTAAAATTTAATCAACATCGCGGTTTGATTTTAAGTTGAAGTTTTTCAGTTTGGAAGCTAATTTTTCAAAAAAAAAATTGGGTCAAAGTTACAGATTTAAATAATCTCCAAGAAAAAAAAAAAAAAATTAACACATAACTGATGAAGTATAACGTTTTTAAACTGAAAAAAACTTATACAAGTAAAAAAAAAACTCTTATGTTGGTCTCACTGTTTTTTTTTATTATAGATTTTTTATGGGGTCCTTGTCACAATAACGACTCGATGGGGGTCCCGCAAGAAAATTTTGTTGGGAACCCCTGATCTAGATGTTTTAAAATATTTTCTTTATTTCAGAGGTGCAGGAGAAATGATGACTAGGGCACCTGTAAAAGTGACATTAAGTGAAGGCCCATATCATGTTGCATGTTTTAAGGACAGCACTAGAGAGTTTGATCTGTCCAAAGAAAGTGAGGTAAGGATGAATGTTTTTTTTATAACCCTCATGAATTAGTGACATTGGTAACAGAGATTACACATTTAATAAATTGCAATGTAAAAAAATTATTTACAAAATCTAAATATTATTTGAGTATATTGTATTTTATTATTGTAATTTAATGTCAATGTCAATTATATTAGTATACACTCTTGATATAAAATAAGACCTTTGACTTCATTAGATAATGGTATCAAATTTTTTAAATTAAATCGAAAATTATTCCACTTTTGTAAATTTATTTTTAAATCAAAAATTCATATCATAATTTTAAGATGAAACAATTTCAATTTATGATTTTTAGTATTTTTGTCTTGTGCTTTAAAAAATAGGTCTGTATTGTGTAATATGAAATAATTGTATTGTAAGGAACATTGTTTAGATATTTTGCTTCAATAAGTTTATGGAATCTAAAACCTGTAATATTTTTTTGTGTGAAATCAATATCATATTGAAATAGTGTATTAAATATTTTTCTTTCTAAAGCTTGCTGACTTAAGAAAAGAGGTGGAAATTCGTATGAAAAAAAGTGTAGAAGGAGGCAGGACTGTCAGTAATGAGGTAAAAATACACAATCACTTTTGCTTGATGATATGTTTAGCCTAAGTTAACCTCATCATTATTAGTAATTAAATACTAGGTATTTTATACATTTCAATAATTTATTTTTAGCATAATTTTTATTAATCTTATATATTTAATATTACTATAAATGATTTTTAAATTGCAATCGTATCATTTTTTACTAAATAACCAATTTATATTTTTTAGGTTATATCAATGACTGTTAAAGGTCCTGGGCTACAAAGAATGGTTCTAGTAGATTTGCCTGGTGTAATAAGTGTAAGTTTTTATTTATTCTATCTAAACTTTTTTATTCACATGACATAGAAAATTATGATAAATGAAATGAAAGATATGCTGTGTTAAGTGTTTATGTGACTGAAGCTGAAAAAATTATTTTAAAAATTAGTAATTTAATTAAAGTTTAATAATTAGTTGCAAAGTATTATAACGATAGTAAGGATTCAAGTTGCACATTTATTTCTTTTAATAGGTACTTATTTTTGCTATGATTTCATATTTTTAAAAAATATATATTCCATATGGCTTTTCACTTTCTGTCTGTCTTTTTAAAGAATGTTTTGCCATTTTTCTGAATTTATACAATAGAAACTGATATAAATTAATCACAATGAATTGTGATGATGATTAATTTTTAACAGTTGCTGTTAACTATTGTCAAGTAATCACTGATAGGGAAATAAAGTATATATTCTTGAGAGAGTATTTTTCTTTTCTGGGATAAAGTGTGGATTATTTTTCATTTTTTTGTAGACTGTGACTACTGACATGGCAGACGGTACAAGAGAGGCTATACGTGAGATGACACAGCTTTATATGAGCAACCCTAATTCAATAATTCTATGTATACAAGGTATGTTTCTCATGAGTTGTTAGCATGATTGTTATCAAATATTATTCTTTTTCAATTACTCATTCCTTTAAGTAAATTTAATCTGTACGGCCGTGGGCAAACTAAATTACAGTATCTACAACTTAAAGTGCCTATAATTATCAACAAAAATTATTTTTTTATCAAATATTCAGTTTCTATTAGTCACTATCTGCATTTATTTGTTTTCCTTATAAAGTCGCCTGTTAGGCACTCGCCTGGCATGCAAAAGGTCCCAGGTTCAGGTCCGGGCATCGTCATGCTGCCGTCAAACTGCCGTCCTATAAACTGCCCATACAGCCAAACATTTCCGACCAATAATACCCCGTGTAAGGGAGTGCGCATTAAATATCCTTCAAATTCCTAACTCTGTGTACGATGTCGCCCTTAACGGTTGCGTTGGGTGCCTACTCAGGTGTTGGCTCGTCGTCACTTGACTGAGGTTCTAAAATATGACGCCTGTTGCCAACAGCCCTCGTGCAGCTGTAGTGTGATGATAATTCAAACCAAACCTAACCTTATAAATTCATTTATTAATAACATCACAGGAAACCTCTAAACAATAACTATTAAATATATTTTAGTCGGTGCATGTAGACTTGATTTAATTTGAGAATTTGCCAATACCCTAAAGTGTTTAACAGGTTTATGGTGTGTTCTATAATATAATTTTTGAAATGTGTTGCATTAACAAATGATACTGCTGTCTTTCAGATGGAGCTGTGGATGCTGAACGCAGTATAGTAACAGATCTTGTTAGCCAAATGGACCCTCAAGGTCGTAGAACTATCTTTGTGCTTACAAAAGTTGACCTTGCTGAGCAGAACATGGCTGATCCCACAAGAGTGAGTTGCTTTGCCTTTTAGAGTCTTCATATTTAGTGAGCACTGACAATAAAAGACAACATGAAGTACTTTTAATTTGGTGATATCGCACCAAATTATATCAAGTTTAATACTACGCTATCATAACTAAGTTTGATGTTTGTTCCACAGCAATAGATTAAGTTATTAAAATTTATTATAATTTAATTAATTTTTAAATGCAATATATCTATTATGTATTATATGTAAGCTATAATACACATGCATAAATTAAATTCATTATCTTGAATTTTCCTTTGCTTTTGAATACAGATTCGAAGGATTTTAGATGGCAAGCTTTTCCCGATGAAGGCTTTAGGATATTTTGCTGTAGTTACTGGACGTGGTAAATTTAATTTTTTTATGATTGTTTTTTAAACAATTATTTTTCTAATTAGCTTAAAAATTAAGGACATCCTCCAAAATTAAGGAAATCTTTGTCAATAACTGATTCTGTTTTGTAGATGTAGTTTCTGTAAGTTTTTAATGCTTGTGTATGCCATATAAAAAGAAACCTTAGTGCTAAAAACTCATCTATCAAACAAGTTTTAACCATCATAAGTCATTGAATCTAGAATTTTTACTCATCAAAATTTTTTATAGAAGTTTTTCTTTGAGAAATTTTGCTTTATTTCCAGATCTTACATTATTTTATACAATTTCAAATTCTTATCATAATTTTTATAAACATGCAAAAATATATAAATTTGTTTTTTTTAAATTTTTTGTATGTTGTATGATAAGATTTTTTAAAATGTCATTTAAATTAGCATATTAACTTTTTTAAATCTAAAAATGAAGTATGGCCATAAAACCCACTATAATTGAAAGGATTTTTGTTATGAATTGAGAATTTAATTAACCTTTAAACTTATTTTGTAAAATTTATCATCTCAATTAGTCTAGCCTGAATAGTTTTAAACAGTTATATTAATTTAATCTGTTTTATTCTTAAATCTTTTAATAGTTCACTAGTATAATTGACTTTCTGAAAAAAATTTTTGCTGCAAATTGAGTATTTACTTAACCATTAAATTTCTTTTTATCTGAAATGTCTTATAATTCCCAATTTGGTCTGGATAGTTTTAGACAAATTTTAATAATTTCCACTATGTTGTTCTTAATTTTTAACAGGCAGCAAAGATGATAGCATAGGTGCAATTAAATCTTATGAAGAAGACTTCTTTAAAAATTCAAAACTATGCAGGTGTGTATTTAAAAAAAAATAGTTATTTTGTTTTGACATAATTTGTATCAGAATGTATATTGAAATTCTATATTTTTCCTTAGGATTGGTACACTTAATGCATCACAATGCTCTACGAGAAATCTTAGTTTTGCAGTTTCGGACTGTTTTTGGAAAATGGTAAAAGCTTCTGCTGAGCAGCAAGCAGATGCTTTTAAAGGTAGTGGTCTTTGTTAATTTTTATTATTCAAGTGCAAAATAATTTTTTTTGTTAATTGAATCCCAGTTAAACTATAACTAATTTATGTCTAATATTTCTTATTAAAAATAAGTAGCATGACCGTTTTGGAACTAAAACCTTAGGACAGTCATGGAAAGACCACAGTTACTTTTTTTAGTTAACGCTGAGAGTAATTATGAAGAAAACAGTGTATATTATTGGCACAAAAAGTTTATTTGTTAGTACAAATTTTACAATTTTGCTGCGAGTATGTAGCTCTCCTTCAGAAAAAAACACACGTAGCTCAAACTAAAATTTGTACCAACAAATAAACTACAGCAGGAGATCGTATAACCCCGCTCGATCTTTACATCAAATTTCGAAACGAAAAAGTTATAAATTCATCAAATTTTTTTTTTTTTTATAATAATAATTTATAATATACAAATTTTTTATTATTTTTATAATTTTATTCGAAAATTATAAAAAATTAACATAATTTAAATTTTTTTAACATTTTTAAAAAAACAATAAAAAAATAACAAAAAAAAATAACATTTATTTACAATTATAAAAACAAAAATTTCTTAAATTTATTTATCATTTTTAAAGATTTGAATTTTTTTCAGCACCAATGGAATTTTTTGATTATTAGATTTTCCAAAACATATTTTATTTTCTATCTCAAATTTTTCTGTAAAAAAAAAGTTGTTTAATTGCCTTAAGCAAGCAATTTTGTTTAAAAGTGAACCTATGGCCTTAGTGTTCTTCATTTCTTCCGAAGGAGAGGATAAATATTCTTCTCTTTCTTGTTCTTGGATAGAGAAGACGATAGGAGTTGTTTGTTCTTTCTCAGATGTCGCAGACTTCTTCGGCATTTTTCATCGCAGCATTCGATTCTCGTTTTTCGAAGATCGCGGTCAGCATCAATTCTCGTTTTTTTTCCCTCCATTTGGAGTTTTCAGATTGTGGTCATCAACGCCATTTGTTCCTGTGGTGTTTTTCATCATTCAAGCTCGACGAAAGCAATTTCTGATGGTAGTCTAGTTTCACATGTCACAATCCTTCAAAATGTCTTTAGTCGTTAGCATGCATCAAATTGCATCTAAGTCACAATTGTGTATTGTCGTAACATTCTAAAATAACAGATAAGCTTGCCCGGTATTAAAATCATTCGGACTCCGATCACGTCTGGTCCATGCGGTTTCAAACGTTTTAGTCGTGTGGGACTTGAAGAAACTTAATCCATTGAATGTTAACATTTCAATGTCAACTGAACAATACATTTGTCTTCCAAACATCATTGTTTATCTTTTTCCACAGGTTTCTTCTTCTGTCATAGTTTTCTTCCCAAGTTGTTCTGCGGTGTTTCCAAGCAAGAGTGTGGCCTTGATTTTTACAGGCAGTTTTTTTGTTTTCTTTCTTTTTGCATTCTTTTTTTTTTTTTTTTTTTTTTTTTTTTTGGTTTATTTCAAGCCATTATTTTTCCACACGAGCCATTCGTTTTTTACATGTTTTTTTCCTTTAAACACATTTTTGTACTTTCAGCTCTTTCTTTTTTTTTGTTCTTTGTTTTTTTTGGTTGAAATCTTGTCAAAATTTAAATTTCTGCTCTTCCTATAATTGATTTTCCTGTTCATAAAATAAGGATGGATTCATATAGCCAACACTTTTTAACGGCAGTAGGTAAGACCAGAGGCAGAACACCAGCGGTTCACCCACAATTGATATTGTTACGCTTTTGTTACCTGTCCAACCATCCATTTGAACCATCCATTTTTTTTTCATCAAAAGTTCAGCACAAAAATAGTTCAGCAAATTGGCATGCCCTTGTCCATTATGGGCCCCCCCGATATGTAAAATTTCCTATTGCAGGGTAATTTCTAACCTAACTTATCAGCATCATCCACGTTTTCTCGTTCAGCTTTTTGTTTTTTTATTTTTATTTATATTTTCTAGTATGCGATTCTTTATAGATATTATTGAAGCCTTCCTTTCGCGATTTTTCAATTGTTGAAAAAATTGATTTTTGAATTGAATAATTTTTTGCTCAATAATTTCTCTGTCTTTTTAATTTTTTTTTAATTTTCTTTTAAGCTTTTTGCTTGCCTGAAAAGCTTGATGGTGATTTCGTTATTGCTTGATTTCGATTTTCACAGAATTTGAAATCAAATCTTTGAGGCAACCACAACCATGCTGTGGTTGCACCTGCGTCGTTTGTCAAGAAACAGAACCACCCATAAATCTCCTTCCCCCTCCCCCCCCTCTTAGAATGGCAATATAGATTTTGGCTATGAAAGTGGAAAATGAAAAGTGTCTAGCAAGTGGTTTTCCTCCAGTTTTTTGTCCACAGCAAATTTGAATTAAGGACATAGAATGCCCCCCCCCTAGGCCCTACCACTTCCCTTACCCCCCTTTTTACCTTGAGGGGGGACAATTTGACAAAGGACAAAAGATGAATTGTTGATTTCTATGCTAGGTTCGGAGGAGAAAAAAAAATGTATGTATATGGTGGGTCGTTTTGCTTAGGACAAGAGAAAATGAATGTCACTGGGGAAAAATTGGTACCGATAATGGAGAGAAAATTTTGAAAAATTGGGATCGCTATCGCCGATTCTCCTCCGACTTTTGATGATTTATAAGCGTTTCAAAATGCATGCATGGTATAGGGTTTGTTTTGGTTGATCATAAAGGGATCGCTAAAACCGGGGGGGATCGTTATATCCCGGGATCGCTATAGCGGGGTTCGACTGTATTTGAACCAATAATATTATGTTGTTTCCTTCATGAATACTCTCTTGTTTCGTGCACAAAATTGAAGATATTTTCTGAGTACTGAGTAACATTGATTTTTCAAAAAGTAACTAACTTAACTACCTTTACTGCAACAAAGTAACAAAAAATTTCCTTTCTTTTCCGTTACCTCACACATGATCTCTTCCTCACTTGTCTACTAAATATAACTGCTAAATATATATTTTTTCTCTAATGGGGCTGCAATATTGGCGGTCAAGCCTTATTCCCCAGAACTGAGAACCATTTTTTGTGGCACCAACTAGGCGACTCTCACTACCAATTTTGACGCGCAGATTGCAGTGAATCTGAGCTCTTTGGATGTTAAAGTATGCTGAGATTTAATTTTGTCAAGAACCCATGCCAAAGGATTCCTCCAGGAATCTTTTGCATACCACACAATCATATGACATGCGTGCCCAAGATTTTCCCATCCAGAAAATCCGACGACTCAGCCGGGGCTCGAACCCGCGATCTTGGGCTTACGAGGTGGACATGTTAAACCTCTCAGCCACTGAGCTGCTAAATATAAGTGTCCTGAAAGTTCTTGTCTGAGTAAAGTGTATATACATACATTTTTACCTTTTGATGTAATTTGTTGTTTTTAGCTGCCCGTTTCAATCTAGAAGCAGAGTGGAAAAACAATTTTCCAAGGCTACGTGAATTGGATAGGGTATGTGAAAACCTATTTTCAAATTACATTTGTTAAACTTTTTATTCATATTTTGATGTGTAATTTGAAGAATTTTGATAAGCAGTTTAAAGAAGCTGAATTGCACTTTCTGCTGGTAGAAATTGGATGTCTTAATTACAAGCTTTTAATGTATATTAGTATTAATCAAATAAAATTATAGTCAAAAGAACTGTTTTATAAAAAAAAATTTATATTGTAAAACATTGTATGAAAATTTTATTGTTTTGATATTACTAGGATGAACTTTTTGAAAAAGCAAGAGGAGAACTATTGGATGAAATAATCAACCTCAGCCAGCTTTCTCCTAAGCACTGGTTTGTTAAATTATAGTTATAAATGCATCAAGTACATTTTTATTGTAAAATGTCTTAGTAACTTAGTAATTTAAATTGCAGGTCTTTTTTAATATATATGTAAATATTTTTTTAATGTCATCATCTTTTAGATATAATTAGATTTTTTTTCAATAATTTAAATATAATTATTTCAGAAAATTGGTCTTTATTTTGTTTTTTTTTTATTTGGGAAATATTTTTTATAGTTCCTAATACAGGGTAGTGGAAATAAAAGTGGCCCCGGTATTGAGATAGGAATGCATGAAAAGCCTATTGAAGAAAAGCTGAAATCCTTCCAAAATCCTTCCAAAGATTAGTCAAGCTTGCAATATATTTACTTTTGCAAACTTCCTTTTCCTCCTTTTTTAGCATAGCATTCAAAACTACTTATGAGCTATTGGGGAGTTCAGATCTGAGTGTGTAAGCGTGAGTTGATCAACTCTCAGGTGAAGATGATATTCACAGTATAGCAGAAGGTGTTCATTGTAGAAAATTTTATTTGAAAAAAATCGTAGAAAAAATGTGGACAGTTGTTTGCCAAAAATTTAAAAGGTGTAAAAGTGCCAAAAAAGAGTGCATTGCAATGATTGTTACGAAATGGTGTCACACAGATATGTTTTGAACGAGTCTAAAATCCTTCCAAAACGGGTCCGAACACCAGATTTTGTGAATTGCAATCAATTTATAATGGTTTGTAAGTTTGTATCAACAAAAACAAAAAGGTCTGGTTCTCTAGGATAAATAACGGTCGAAATAATCACTTAGTGGGAACTTTTGTATGCTGAGCTGTACAAACCTTCAGTTTATATTGCATTCCAACTAGCTTGTCAAACAATAGCATAGTTGCCGCAAATAATTCGCTTTTGTTTGGGCTTAATATTGAAGCAATAAATAGTTACAAGTAGCAAATCTATTTTTGCATTGTTTTTTTTTCTTGTCAACAATTCTATCTTATTCCTATCACCATAACAGGGCCACTTATTTGCGCTACTCTGAATAAATTTGAATCCAATGAATCTGTATATTTCACAGGACATTCAGATCAGTAAATGCATTTATATTTAAAAATACTTCAACTGTTATTTTCTAGGGAGGAAACATTATCGAAAGAGCTGTGGAAGAAAATGTCAGTGTATGTTTTTGAGAATGTTTATATCCAAGCTTGGCAGGCTGGTAATCCAGGGTCAGTATAGGATTTTCATTATTAAATTCTAAAATGGTACTTTTATCAAGAAAATAATTTATCTTGCATCATTGCAGGTCATTCAATACTGCGGTTGATATCAAACTAAAGCACTGGGCAGATGAAATGCTTCCCAAGAAATGTGTTTCTGTAAGAATACTTATTAAATCTCTTAAAAGATATTTAATGTTAAAATATTTTCTTCATAACATTTTTTTTCTTTATTTAAAGTAATCTAAATCATTACCCAACTTAAAGTTAAAAAATCCATAAACTTAATTATGAACAAAGCTACCTCTTAACATATTATTATTTTTTTCAGTGGTGAAAGTGGGAAAAAATAAGTGGGGGGATGCCTTCAATTAAAATGCCATGCCCCATCCCCATTCCTATAGATTATGGATTTGAAAGATATATAAGAAGTGGGGGGATGGATAGCCATTTTCTTGAAAAGTGGGGTGACGCGTCACCCCGTGTCTACCCCCACTTTCAGCACTGATTTTTTTGTTTAACAACTTTTTGCATACAACAAGAAATAAATTTAAGATAAAAGTTCTTTAAACTGATAGTGCAGTGATTTCCGCCATGGCAGGTAAACTGCATTAACTTCCGTTATGACTTGGACCATTGTTGCAAGCACTCAATTACTCTAACAATTACGAAAACATACTGTAAAAAATTATTTCAGATCAAAAATGGTACAACTCATTGTTGCGATTACTGCAGTTTATCTGCCCACAACAGATTTAATATATATGTGTGTGTTGTCACCAATCACCATGTAACTGGTTAGATGAGGTGTTAACAAAATCAATGCAGTCAAAGAAAAATACAGTCAAGATTTAAAAAATATTCCAAATGTAATGTTATTTATAGCCAACTTTTAGGGCTGATTTTTGTAATACTAAAGGTAAAAGTATGAATCGAATCTGCATATTATCTGTCGTGTTCAGCTTAAAGCAAAATCTTAATTAAAAAAAAACTGTAAATGAATTCCTAAAAGTATTTTAAAAAAAACCTTATTAGTGCAACTAATATAATACCTTAATATGTAATATTATCATCACTGAGGTTATTTTGTATCTATCATCAGGTTGGATGGGACACTCTGCAAGAAGAATTTCGAACCATTCTAAACAAGTCAAAAGCATCCAAAGAGCATGACGATCTTTTCGACAACCTAAAAACGGCCGTTGTGGACGATGCCATAAGACACCATACCTGGGAAGACAAAGCTGTTGACATGCTGGTTTGTTAAATTTATTTTCATTTAGCAGGTTTTTACACCTTTAAGCAAATTACTTAAATAGTTTTAGTTAATTTAGTAATGGAAAAGGTACATATTTTCTTAATTATAAATATATTTATTAAAATTAAAAAATTATGTTTATAAGTTATATTTATTAAAAAAATATTTTAAAGCAGTAATTGGAGACAGAATTTTCAGATTACGTAAATATGATTTGTAATTTTTATCACTGAGCATGTGTTAGATATAAATTTTTTTCTTTTAGAAATTTAATTTTTTTTTTTTTTTTTTGTGAACTTACAATGAGTTACAGCTGAGTCCTGTTTATCCGAATCCCGGTTTATAAAAAAAAAAAATGCCCAAGCTTTTCTTTTAAAATAAGAGATGTATATGCATACTAAATGCAAAAAAAAAAAACGTATTTACAAAGTTAGATATATTTCTCAAAATATGCAGTAATTTTTTTATTTTGCTGCTCAATTTTGGCCCCGTACCTTTCGGATAAGCGGGACTCTACTGTATTTTGGTTTTAAAAAATAGGTTATTATAAAAAAGTCATTTTGAACAATCATATTTTATTACTCTTTCAAAGTGATCTGTATGCATAAATTAATGTAGTTATTTTTTTAATGAATAAAAGAAAATTATATTTGAAGCATTGTTCTAAAGGCCTAAAACATTATGGCCTTAACTACTGCAGTTTGATTAAAACTTTGAAGCTATTCATTTGAAGTGTTTTTTAACATATAATGACAAATTTTCCAATTTAGCTAATGAGATAGAACGTTTAAAAAAAATTCCTCAAATATTTTGTTTTTCATTCACAAAGAAAGTTATGTTATTTGAAAAATCATAAGAAAATTTTATGCCTTAATTATTATGTATTCTTAATGCAAGTAATCTTTCTTTATTCCAATTCTAGCGCATAATCCAGTTGAATGCTCTTGAGGATAGAGCTGTTCCCGATAAGAACCAATGGGATCTTGCCATAAAGTTTTTGGAATCAAGTTTAAAAGAAAGACTTGCCAAAAGTAATTGTATTTACATATGTTTTATTTTTCTATAAAATTAATTTTCAATAAAAAACAATACATTTATTGTTGTTCAATCATGTACTAGTTTAATTTTTTGTTATTTAATGTAGGTGAAAGTTTTTGTTCCATTCTATGGGAAATTCCCAATTTATTGGAAAATGTAGGAATTCCTGTTCACTATAAACTAATAATCGCATATAACTTGTTGTTTAATTTATAAATTTAGCTATTTATTTGTTATTGACTGGGTTTGTTAGTTGTAAATTTTCCTATTTTAATTACGTATTGAGTGATTTAAAAAAAATGTTTAGTAATTAAATTATGTAATTAAATCAGTGTATGGTATATCTTAAGAAAGTAGGCATATAGTAGATTGTTCCCAGTTGAAGGAAGCATTTTTTTAGTTTAATTCTTTTCAGATAAATCTGTATTTGGGTGGCAAAGAATAAAACTAATTTTTTAAATTTTCAAATTAATCTTGCCAACTGAATATATTAAACCCTAGTTTCTATGCAGGAAAAAAAAGTATGCAGTAAAGGGTTAATTATATTGAATTTTGTGAAAGAACTTAATATGACTCAAATATATTTTCAATAGTCTCCTGATTACTAATTTATATCTTATTTATTATTTAGCCTATGCTTATATTTATGAGAGAGAAGGCCCTTCCTTTTATGAACGCTGGTTCCACTGGACCAGTAAAACACCAGAACAGCAGCTATGGTCCAATGTAAAACAAGAAATTGAGAAATTATTTCAACATAATGTGAGTTTCAATTTATGCATTTAATTTAATTATTAGTGATTTAGCAAAACCAAATAAATTTGTACCGACATACAGTGGTGGCCAAAAGTGTGGACACTTTTTTTAAGTATTAGGTATTCACCTAGCATGCGAAAGGTCCCATTTTTGGGTCCGGACATCGGCGAAATAACTGCCGATCTAAAAACGGCCCATGCAGCCAAAATGTCCGACGAATAATACCCCATGTAGAGGGAGTGCACGTTAAATATCGTAAGTCCCAAAGTTGTGTACGATGTTGCCCTTAACAGTTGTGTTGGATGCCTACTCAGGTGTCGGCTCGTCACCTGATTGTGGTTCTAAAATATGCCGCCCATGGCCTATAGCCCTCTTGTGTGATGAGGGTCCTCGATGACCCCACCTGCAGGGGCTGTAGAGACAAGGACGAAACGGTCACTCACATTCTCTGTGATTGCGATAACTATGCAGCGCACAGATTTGAGCATCTAGGGCAACATTTGCTTGAGCCCTGGGAACTCCAGGATATTCCAATCAGATCCTTGCTGAATTTTGCTTCGGCAACGGGGCTCTTCCTATAGGAGTGAGGGATTTATTTCTTGGGGACAGTACAATAGACCCCTGGTCGCAGTGCTTGGCTCTAACAGAGCCCCCCTCCAATGTCATAAGTCATAGCCCTCTTGTAGCTCTAGTGCGACGATAATTTAAACTAAACTAAACCAAATAAATTTATGCGAATTGTCCTTATTATAGAGATGTGTCTTGCATGCAAAGATATTTTTATTAATTTTTCAAAATGGATATTTTAATAATAAATTTTATGATATTTATTAAAACTTACTTGTTGACCCTTTCTGGGAATTACTTTTATTTCATAAAAATGCATTTTACACCTTTTTATTTTCTTTAATTAATGAACAAAGTTATGCTGTTTTTCTATAAATAAATGCTGGTCAAAACCTAAAAAATATATTTGGAAAATATGCTGTCTTATTCAGTGGTTTGCTTCATTTCACACTTATTCATTGCATTAGAATGAATGCTTTACCAAGGGTAACAATTATTTTATGATCATATCTTTTCAGAATCGAAACAATAATCCGACTCTGACTGCTGATGAATTAACAACCATTAAAAGGAATCTCCAGGCATCAGATATCGAAGCTGATTATGACACGGTGAGTTGTACAATTCAAAATGAAGAGAAAACCCCTCCAAGTGAAATTTTCATTCATGCAAAATGGACTGGCTTACAATGAAGTAAAACGTATTTTTTGAGCAAACATGTCTTAAAAGTAGTTCCACTTTTAATTTCACAGGAATGCAAATTGTACATCCAAAGTAACTTTGTTAAGATAAGAAGTGTTTATGTCACTGGGGATTCACATTCATTTATATAAAATATTTGGTTGGACAATCGGTTTGGGAGATATTGAAAAGAAAAATTTACAAATGAGAGGAAAAATATGAAGTCCTAATTAACTTCCACCTTTTTCTCCTTATTTCGATATTAGTATTATTGTATGCGATCGTTTTACATATTTTGTTTGTTCTTTTTAACTCTTTAAGACAGGCGTTCAGATGGCGCTGATTTAAAATTATGATGCTAAATTTGGAGTTTTATCAAAAAAAAAATGCTTTAAACAGCATCAATGCCAGCAACTCCTTGTAAACAAGTCATTTTTTTATACAAATCACGAATGGTACAAGTCAGCTGCTTCGGTATTGATATTTTTGAAGAGCTTGAACATTCTCTTTTATACCAGCAGGATCGAAATAGCTCTGTCAGAAAGGGTTAATATATTTCTAATGATATAACGAAGCCACACTCTTAACTGGCTTAAATACGATAATCATTAAGTTAATATGTTTTTAGTTTAATCTATTCTAAAAACTAAGATTTTGAAAGATTGTTGGAAAATTGTAGTTATAAATTAGAAGTTTAAAATCATTATTCTTGTATCTTTATTGTTTTGCTCATCAAGTTTTAAAGTGATGCTGTAGCTATAGACATCACAAAAAAATTGTCAAAATAACAATTTGGTACATATGTAGAAAAGAGTTGCTGACCAATATACTAGTATATAAGTAGCAAAGAAAATATAAAGTATTTAGTTACTATTCAATATCAATAGCACTGGACAACAAAATTTGAAAAAATTTCTGCGAATCGGGTGAAAGTACCCAATTCTGAATGATTTCAACGTGCTAAACTCGAATATCACCTTAAAAAATGACAGTTAGCTCTTGTTTTTGAGTTACGGTCATTTTTTTTTTCATTGCATAGGATAAGGCAAAATGCATGGGCGCACCAAACTCAAAATTAATTAAAGTCAATTTTGTTTATAAAAACCCTCCTAATTTCTGCTCGTACAGGTTATATTTTATATTATCAACATGGGGGTGATAAGAAATGATAATTTACAAGGATTTTCAACCACATTCACAGCTTAATACCCCACAACACAACATAATTGTTCTCACTTTAAGAGGCGCTGGAAAAAAAATCAATAAAATCTTCACATTTCTCCATGGTTGTTTTTAGAAGCTGTAGCATATTTAGCAGACGCATGGCTATTATCCTCATTAAAACTATAAAAAAAAAGGAGACTTTTTGTTAATAGTGTCATGTTGGACCGGACGCCGAGTTGAAGGAATGTTAGGCTTTTTAACTTTTATCTTTTTCTAAAAAAACACCTGATTTAACTAATGACATGATGCAGAAATAAGTCATTAATCCGAATTTTTGGTTCCCTCTTAATCTTAAAATGACATTCCGTTTTGTAAATTGAAATGGCATTCGTTTTTCTTCCCTGAATACGGCACTATCTGTTGTCCCAGATGAAATTTGCCCAGTGACAAATTTGACACACAAGTTTAACTACATACGTGAGGAAACCAGAAATTAACCTTGGTCTTCTATCTTGTAACCAAAATACAAATGATAAGCTTGCTTTACTTTTGCAGTGATGCTCTTTTTTTGCAAAAGAAATTGCATTTTGTCCCAAATATAACAGAAGTTATTAGCTCTATTAATGCATTTATAGATTTATTACTAAAACTAATTTTTGATATTCTGTTTCTAAAACAACCAAGTACGAAATACAATGAATTTATTGCTTTTTATTCTGCACCTCTTGAGATGAGAACAATTGCATTGATTAGAAGGGTTATTTAGCTGCTAATATGGTTACAAAAACCTTGAAAGTTATCATTTCCTCCCACCCCTAGGTTGATAATATGAAATAATATCTTTATGAGCCTCAAATTAGGAGGTTTTCGGTAAACAAAAGTGACTTTAATTAATTTTGCGTTTGGTGCGCTCCTGCATTTCGCTGTATCTTATGCAATGAAAAAACGACCGTAACTCAAAAACAAGAGCTAACTTTCATTTTTTAAGGTTTTATTCGTGTTCGAAATCATTCAGAATTGGGTACTTTCATCTCATTCGCATTTTCACTGTTGACCAGTGTAGGTAGTCAGTATATTGTATAGCAAGTTTGGTAACTTCTTTTGTTCAACTTGTTGAGATTTTTATATGTTTTTTTAGATCAAACAAGTGTGGCATCCTCTTCATAGAAAATTTTTCATGGAGAAGTCATTACATAAAGCTTACGACTGCAAAAGGGAGTTTTATCTATATAATCAAGGCCTAGAAAGCGAAGTAAGTTTATCTATATAATATTTTGATCATAAAGTAATTAACATAAAGTAACAAAACAAATTATTAGTTCTATATGGTATTTTAAAAACTGATTTAAAAATGCTGCGATGTGTGTGGTAAAAATGACTTTCTAATGGTTTTCAGATCGACTGCAATGATGTGGTTTTGTTTTGGAGGATACAACGAATGATTCAAACTACTTCAAATGCTCTTCGCCAGCAGATTATGAATGCTGAAGGTAGTTGTGCTATATTTAAATTTTTTAAAAAATATGCAATACATTGTCACCTATAACTGTTGCCTTCAAAGTTTTTCATTTTGTTTTGTACATAAAGTCAAACTTTGCTTACCATCAACTCAAATAAGAGTAGATATCTGTGGAAAAGAAATTTCCTTTTCAGTTGCAAGGAAAACCATTTTCTCTTATTGTTTGAAAAAAAAATTATTCAGTTTATTTAACTTAAGCTCAAATGTTAGTGTCATAAGAAATATTTCCATGTTGTAGATTTCCCTACATTAAAAGAGTTCTCCTGAGCCCATAATTGGTTTTATTTTATTAAAATACAGGTCATGACAAATCATGGGGATATGGCAACATGCCTCACTCATTCACCTTGGTTATTATTCTGTCGAATGCAGAATAGATTGCTAGTGGCAAACTAAACTCTAAATTGCCTTTAGCGGTGAAAGAAAGTGATTGACATCTAGCTCAAACTGTTTTAACTCGAACAGTCAGATGTGTACAATGTTTTACTTTTCTCTGCACTTTGGGATAAATTAGTACAAGTCGATATCAGGAGACCCTAGGTTGGACTGTGTTAATTTATCGAAAAACTTAGACTTTAGGTAGGTTAACACAAACTTTTGAAAAAAATGTTTAGAATTTTTTTCTAAAAATTACATGCTTGAAAATTTCCTTATCTCCTAAAAGAATTTTAGTTTTTTTTTTAACATACATTGGCTTTTTTTTTAATGAATAAAGTTAAAGATGTTTACTATCTTTTAAAGGAACTGTTTTGTCCGAAAGTAATACAACCCTTTCATATAACATTGTAAGCTATCCCTTTTTCATTGATATGTAATATTGGAATATTATATTTTTCATTATAATTTCAGCTCGAAGGTTAGAAAAAGAAATCAAAGAAGTCCTTGAGGATTATAGTCAAGATACAGACAAAAAGAAGCAACTCCTGACGGGTAGACGAGTGGTGCTTGCCGAAGAACTAAGTAAGTGAAATATCAAAACTTAATTAGAATTTTTTTAAAAGTAACTAATGTTCATAGTTCTTTAAAACTAATTTTGCTTCTAGTCTTGAAGAAGTCTATTTTATCTTTTAATCCCAATTACGATTTGGGGTTCACCTTTACTGTACGGTAACCATTGGTGCGATTTTTAGATTTGGCGATAAATAGTTTTTTGTGGCAACCTGTCTGACTTTGACCGAAACCCATAACGGTTAGATAGGGTTGCCGAAAAACGTCATCGTTGCGAAAAGAGTATGACGTCAAAAGTCGCCAGAATACGGAATTTTGGCGCGATTTCGGAAAGTTCGCCAATGGTTACCGTACAGTAAATTTCTACCACGATTTTGCATCATCATCTTAGAAATTTTTTTATCATCTATAGTCATTTATGATATCAAAAAGCACATAATTCGATTCTTCAAACTTTTTTCTATTAGAAAATATTTTTTATTAATCCCAAGATGTCATCCCTATTATTTTTTTAAAATTATGATCAGAAACATGATGATGACAAATGAAGAGTACACAGGAAAAACGATTGCTTTTGCAGAGAAGTTTCCTTAGCAGGCCACTTTGGCGATGATAGCGAGTGATCGCCTAAACTTGTGTAAGGAAACCAGTTCCTACCACAGATATCCTAGTTAAAGTAATAGAGTGGAAGATCACGTGTGACCTCCAATGCTAACGACGGGACGTGCAAGGAGCTCCCAGAAGAGCCCCAATGAAGTCAGTGTTGTACGGTGTTGTACGTCAGGTGATCTGCCACTCTAATACTTTAACTACGATCTCTGTGGTTCCTAGCTACCAATATTCAGGCGATTGGCGATACCAACGCCTGGACCAAGCGAAGACGAAAAAGAGAAACCGGTTTTCTGCCGCCAAGCAGACAATTGCGGGCATCCACCTAACAAATGAATCGGTTCTTCCCGTGTACTCTTAAAATGTCATCACTGGGACTGAAATATTTAAATCTAAAATGCTAGTCTTGAAAGCGAGTAGATTATCTTGTGGTCTTTAATAGTTTTGAAAAAGTCGACTCGGTGACTGTGAGGTATTGCCTGTCTGCCCCATAAGCCCAAGATCATGAGTTCAAGCGATGCTAAATTTTCATAATTTGAAAATCGTCGGCATGCATGTCATAAATATGTAGTATGTAAAAGATCCCTCATTTGGCTCGGGTTCTCTGAACAAAATTAAATATTGGCATACTTTAAAATCCACAGAGACCTCAGATTCATAAGAATGTGAGCCTCAAAATTGGTTGTGATTGCAGCCTAGATGGTGCCACAAAAAAGGGGCTCTCAGTTCTGGGAAATGTGCTGTGCTTGTAAAAGGTTTGAGCAGCACAGAATTCAGCCCAATTTAGAAAAAATTATAATTAAAAAAACTTGCAATATTTAGTGAAAATTGTGCAACTTTTATTAAATAATCTTCAGCACTTAATTGGCAATTGTTTAACATTATGTAACAATTCTGCAAAATTTGTGTGACAGGTATCATTTAGAATTTCTTCTAAATTGATTTTTATTTTCAGAACGAGTTAGGCAGATACAAGAAAAATTAGAAGAATTTGTTGCAGCTCTACATGCAGAAAGCTGAGTCCTATTTAATTTAGTTTTGTAAAATAATATATACATAAATATAATTATTATTACATTTTGCTAGTGTACATAACTGCAACTTTGTAGATACACTGTGTTATGAAATGTACCATTTTGTATTCTGTGATTCGTTTGTCTTTAAATTGAAATTTAGAAAATAGAAAAGAATTTTGGACTAATGCCAATTTCATTTTAGAATAGATATAAAATCTTAACAGTTGTATCAATACATTCAGATTGCAAAATTTAAGTTTTTATTTTTATTTTAGAAGATTTGAATACTTCTCTTAAATATTTTAGTTATATTTATAACAAAGTAATTTATAAAAAGATAGTATAATTGGTTCTTAAATATAACAAAACTAGTATTGCTTTCCAGCTTAAATATTGTTGCAAATTAATTACATGAAGTGCCAATTTGAGGCCTTCTGAAATTTGTAAAAGTTATTCCTAAAAAGGACCTTAATTCCTCTAAATTTTATATTGATTGGTTTTTATGGACAAGTTATTGAATTTAGATTGAATTATTGTTATTTAGTGAGATTCTTCAATTATATTCTAGTCTTTCCAAGTGGGATTGTAATAAATAATGAACTGTTGCTATTTACAATAATTACATTTATTTACAAAAATACAATAAAATCTAAAGCAAATATTAACTTCTGGAGCTTCTTATGGAACTTGATCGCCTAACTTGAACTGTGTAACTGTGATAGTTCCCTATGGTTTGTGCTAGTATGGATGCAAAGTACACAAAGTTGATGAGACTCTGTAAAAGAACGAAGAAGTTACTCGTAATATTTTGGCACAATAAAAAGTAAAATCCATTTATTTATTTCAAACCTATTTTGTCATTGGATTGTTTAAATGCATATTTCCACTTCATCTAACAAAAATAATTTTATATAAAATATTTATACTAAGTATTTGAGCACACTTTAGTAAACCATTGATTTCTAATACAAAACTGTGCATATTACATCCTTTAAAAATGTTTTCAAAAACTTTGTAAATTTATTATTGCTCTAAAGTTTTGCCAGGCTTTAAAAATTATGATAAATATAAAGAAATTTACTTAGCTATTGCACTAGAATATGCCAACATAAAATATTTTTTTAATCATATCTAGACAGGTGGAAAAAATGTGTGGACCAATTACAGCATTAATGTCTCTTTCTAAAAAGCATAAAATCTTCTAACTGTTTTAACAAAGCAAATTGTTGCATAATTTCAATGGATTTATTGTGAAATTATTCATAAATATCAAAAATATTGTAGTATAATATTATGGTTTTACATTTATATATATAGAAGTTTAGGTTGCATTTCAGTTTGAAAGGGATAAATAAATATTCTAATCAAAATGAGATTGCATTAAAATTTAATTAATTACATATTTAAAAATATACAATAGATTACCTAAAATATACTTGATCTACCTAAGGAATTTTAAAAAAAATTCATTTGAATTATCACTTACTTGAAAGCATAGTATTAGTGTTACATACCAAGCATTAGGTTGAATATTTGCAGCCCCTGCAAACAATATTCAAATAACTATTCTGATGTCATAATAATGAATGAAAGCAAATTAGGGAAATTTTTTTTCAAAATTCCCTCTCTCCTTAAAAAGAATCTAATTTTGAAAAGTTGACATTTGTGAGTTTGAAAGGAATGAAAATATATTGTGACATAGAAACAGCTTTGTATTAGTATTTAATTATTTGCATTTTTTTTTAATTCAGGGGTATTAGTGGTCCCTGAAAAGCTCCTAACTTCCCTAAAATACTTAAAAGGCCTTATTAATTCTTAAAAAGTTTTAGAAAAAAATCCAAGATCTACTTATGTTCCTTATTGTATTTGTTATCAAGGGGATAAAATCTACTCTAAATTCCACTGATAACTGGATTTTATGATGTATGCAATATAGGATGTTAAAGCCAATCGTAAATTGGGATATTCACTTATTTTGTACTTTGAATGATGCCCGTATTTGGCCACAAAAAATATTAGTGACCTTGAAATAGTACCTACATTTTACTGAAAATTTTGTATAATAACTGTTTTTAGGCACATGTAGTTTTGAAATTACAAAATCAAACCAGCTTAGTTCAAGTTTTAAATATTTTTGTATGATAAATATAATTTTTTTGAATGCATATACATTTAGGGTTCCCAAGATGTTTGCATTTTTTTGCATAGTCTTCCCAAGAGCTTTTTATTAGCACAAGTCAAACTTAGACCATGCATAACTCAAGATAGACTCTGTATCACAAACTTTTTTTATGTAATTAATGTAACATAACATGTGTCTTACCACATAAGGTAGCTGCCGAAACAGACAAGTACAGCAACTGGATGTATTGTCCAATTGCAATGTTGTCTTCAATTTTATTTGAGCTTCCAAACTCCCAGCTACTTGGCTGCAAAAGACATTTTATTTTTTTAAGTGTTGGGTTATGGTTGCTTAAGACAATTTACCATTTAAGTTGATAAAAATACAAATACATGAAATTTATTTTTAACTGCTCACTAGATATTTAATTTGTAAACTATTTTTAACATACCTTAATTTAAGGCTGACAGAACAACTGCTTTTGTTACCTGACTAAATACTCAAAATACGTTTCTATGCAACAAGCCTGTGGTTCTCAAATAAATTTAACTACATTTTCCAAAACTTTATTATGATATCATATACAAGTTTTACAAAAGGCTTAATACTAGATTTTAGTTGTACTGAGTTACAAAAATGTAGAGAACACTAGTCCCTCACATTCTCTTTAAATGTTCAAACCAAATGCCCTGAACATTTCTCTTCTTGCAAATATATTTTAGAAAACATCAGAACATTAATAACAAGCCAAAATCTAGTGTGCCCAATAAATCTTACAATTGCAATGACAATTTTAATCGACACATATTTTTATATGATTTGTTAAGGGGTAAATGTAGGGTCATGCCTTAGTCTATAGGAGATTTACAACGAACCACTTCTTTCAACATTATCGCAAAAGAAAAAAAGTTACAGAAATCTTCTTGTAGACTTGGACCCTTTTTACTTTTAGCAATTCTTATTGAATATGAAATTGGATAATAGGTTGCACAGGATCGTACCTCTATTCTGTATATCATGAAGTAAAGACCCCCAAATGTGATCACAGTGGCGAGGTATGTCTGTGCCATCAAGGATCCCTCCACTTTGTATTTCAGCATTTGACGAGAAAGCACAGCTAAAAGTGTGAAAAACATTTATTTGTCGTGTGGAATTACATGCAAATGCAGTGAAACCCTTATTAAACCCCCTTACTACTTATGTCTCCTCTTTAGACATGCTAAGGATAAAAATAAACTATTGTTTCAAGCCACCTCATTCCCAGATTGGGAAAGCTAACTTGGGAACTAAACAATGAAGGATTCGCGTCAGTATCCAACTTACCAGAACTTCTACTGCAATGCAACCCCATTGTCCCCAGTTTCTTAAGCTGAAATGGGCACAGCAGGCCTTAGCTCTTTTTGTGTTGTCGTACTCTGGGCTCTAAGTAATAGCAAGATAGGCACTGTAGTTTCAAAACAAGTAAAACCTGTTGTGTATATAACTATGTTGGCGAATTTCCATTAAAAGCATTAGTAGCTAAGAAATTTAACTAGGCACTCCCTCTGAGAAGCGTGTAAGGGGTTGTGCTTATAATTAATGTTATTTTTTTGTGTTGTTCCCTATGGTTTTTTTAGGAAATAATCATACTATACTCATTAATCAATCACATTTATTTTTGTCAAGTACCCTATCGACATAGAAAAAACACATTCTGCAAATATGCTTTTTGGAGAACATCTAATAATATTTAAAAAAATTCTTTATAAATATATTTTTAAATGCTCTCGATATCTCTTTAGTAAAACAAGTTAGTGATTTTGTCGCTAATATATTAAAATTACCTGTTGCAAAAGACACTAATAGCATGTTCAAAATTTGCAAAATGGATCCACAAGCTATTGTCTGAAAATAAAATGTATAATTTTAATGAGAATATAGAAATTTAATGTTTTACTAAAATATATATATTTAAGAAAATTTAATTTGAAACAATTTCATTAGGTTCAATCTTGATCTTTTTTACTCACCAGATAATGATATTCAGTATCTCGAACTTTTATATGTGTTAAATGGTCAAAAAGTGAAAGTACTAGGATGCTGACTAACTGAAACGAAAGAAGTAAAGCACACATATTTAATATTTGTAACTCATGTATCAAACTAAATATTGATTCTGAAATTTTGAAATGAAAAGGTTTACCTCTCACAATATTTAAACCAACAAATTCTAGAGACCCTAACGGAAACTTCTGTACATGATTGTCCATATAATTATACCAGTTGACCGATGTAATAGTCCCATTAGCTTCTTATTAACATATCGATCATACCAATCATTTGAGGTCAATGTGTAAATTAAAGTGAGAATAACATTTTACATTTTTTATTGAGTCGGCTCAGTAGCTAAGAGGTTGCCTCATAAGCCTAAGATAGCGGGTTCGAGCCTAGCTTAATCAGCAAATTTTCAGAATGATGAAATCATCGAGACGCATGTCATTTTTTTTTATATTATATGACATGTAAGCAATCCCTTGAGTTCTCATTTGACTTAGGTTCTCTCGACAAGCTTAACCCATAGAGATTTACCTCAGGACAGATTCATTGTAATCTGAGCGTCAAAATTTGCAACGTGAGATGCCTAGATGGTTCGACAAAAAATGGCTGTCAGTTCTCAGTCTCGGGAATACTCAGTCTTCAAAAGACTCCTTCCGAAAAAAAAAAGCTAATTATTGCTAGTCTGACCAACTGGACACAGCATTTTCTGCAATGCATCCATTTTCCTTAGATCTTACTAAAATAGTCACATCAGACCTTGGCCCCTTTGAGCTGTCGAGTTTACTTATTATTTCAGCCTCCTCACCTGTGTGAAGAGCACCAGCACAATCTGGTACTTGAGCAAAAAAGTCGTCTGCTCGAATGAGTCCATGTCCTCCACCCCAGCGTCTCTCTTGGACAGCGTCAACATTGGACCCACAAATTTGACGAGCATACGTTTCCTGCATGTACACGGACAACACAAATATCCATGCCCTATATCCGGGATTCCACTTTTACGCCCTCTTGCCTGACAAGGGAAGGTCCAAACCAGCATACTGGCTGGGCAGCGCAGCTTTAGTGCGACAATATTTGTAAACCTTTAATATGTCGAGTTTACTTTAAGGTAGGTAGGGTACATGTATTTTCCGGCTTGTGTGAATAGCCCTCGTGTAGCTCTAGTGCGACGATAGTTCAAACCTTAAACTGAACCGGTTTGTGTGCTTTATCAGAGACCCACTAAAAAACCTTCTTCAGGTAAAACAAAATTTTTACTGACACGGAGAGAGCAAGTACTCCCAGGACGAAGACGGGAATTGAACCCGCACCCAATACAGTGCGCAGACTGTCAGCGTAATGAGCGGCGCGATCAGGCCACCCAGGCCCCTTTATTATTAGTTTATAGCCTTCTCACCTGTGTGAAGAGCACCAGCACAATCTGGTACTTGAGCAGGAAGGTCGTCTGCTCGAAAGAGTCCATGTCCTCCACCCCAGCGTCTCTCTTGGACAGCGTCAACATTGGACCCACAGATTTGACGAGCATACGTTTCCTGCATGTACACGGACAACACAAATATCCATATCCTATATCCGGGATTCCACTTTCACGCCCTCTTGCCTGACAAGTGAAGGTAAACCAGCATACTGGCTCGGCAGCGCAGCTTTAGTGCGACAATATTTCTAAACCTTTAATATGTCGAGTTTACTTTAAGGTAGGTAGGGTACATGTATTTTCCGGCTTGTGTGAATAGCCCTCGTGTAGCTCTAGTGCGACGATAGTTCAAACCTTAAACTGAACCAGTTTGTATGCTTAATCAGAGACCCATAAAAAACCTTCTTCAGGTAAAACAAAATTTTTACTGACACAGAGAGAGCAAGTACTCCCAGTACGAAGGCGGGAGTTGAACCCGCATCCACTACAGTGCGCAGACTGTCAGCGTAATGAGCGGCGCGATTAAACCTTCTAGGCCACCCAGGCGCCTTTATTATTAGTTTATAGCCTTCTCACCTGTGTGAAGAGCACCAGCACAATCTGGTACTTGAGCAGGAAGGTCGTCTGTTCAAATGAGTCCATGTCCTCCACCCCGGCGTCTCTCCCGCCGGCGGGTCGCAGGTGTTCCCTGAGCAGGGCCGCCGTGTCTTCCAGGTGGGTGATGAGGTCGGAGATGGCGGCCTGTCTCTCCTCGTCTTCGTCCATCGTCGTGCAAGTGACGAGGGAAGGACTGAATGAACTACGGGACGCCAGGGAACTGTGATGGGGAAGTTTAACTTAAACTTAAAGTCATATTTTGTGGTAGAAAAATTTACAGGTAACAGGAAGCGTTATTTTACAAAGTATAAAATCATGCTGTCTATTGGTTTCGTTTTGCCTTTAGTTTTATGGAAAGTTGGCTTGGCTGTTATATTTTATACTTCAGACGTTCTGACTAAGATATTTCTTTTATGGTCATAATTAATAGCCAAGCCATTATAATCTAAGCAGATTTAGATGGGATTTTCGCATTGACTTCTTCTAGGTATTTATTATGAGGATTTTATAAAAAAATTGATAATAACAGACAAATTTGCTAAAAATTTTGCAAATTTTAAATGACATCTTTGTCAATCAAGCATGTGCTAAGTTGTCAAATACGACACTCTGTTCTTCACGTAGGGTTTATAAAAAATCCACAATTTTTTAATGAGGTTGCGTTTTTTTTTTTTGGCATGTTTGTTTTGTGTCGATTAGGGTAGTTGTAAATTAAAGATTAACTTTAATTTATTTTACCTTTTTTAATTTTTTACCAAAGGAAATGAAAAACTACCTTGTTTCCACTGCAGCTTGAACAATCGTGTCAATCAACGGGAAGGGGTCTTGCTTGTCTACCTTAAGAATAAAACACCCATTAAGTAAATAAAGTTAAAACAGAATTTTTTTTGTTTATAATTTTTCAAATTCATTTAGATAGTGGATTGCGCGATCCTCATCACCAAAAGTGATGTAATTAAAAAAAAACTTGTTTAATTCATACAACAAGGAAATTGTTTTCTTGAATGGTTCACTCTCTTCTTGTGGTGATAGCTATATACATTAGAAAGCTGTATACATTACAATTTTATTGCACATTGACTTCTTTACTATGTCAATAAAATACAAAATTAAAGATAGAGAAAATAGTTCATTCATTACGTTAATTTATGACATTTGATAACAATAAATCACACATTGTACAAAAAAAAACCCCACAAATTAAATGGTTTAGTAAATTAAACGACACTTTGGATAAATCAGGTCTATATTTTTAAATTGTTAAAAAATGAATAATGTAATAAATGTTTATAATAATTTTGCCGATTACATTCAAAAATCTTGAGTACATAAATCGTTAGAATTTATAAATGGAGATATTTTCGTTTGTTAAACGAAAATATTGATAGATTCTTTACAATTTGTATGGTTTTTAATAAGTTAGTTCTTCAAACTATCTTTAAAAAAATCCCAATGGGGCTGCAATCACTGAACTGAACTAAAACTCTGGAATTAGCATCCCACGAAAGAAGCATCCTAGCTGGTGAAGCCTATTTTTGGGTCACTTGGCGACAGCTTTAGGGAGAATATTTGCCACATTTGGCATGAATTCGCCGATCACAAGTGAGACTTGACTTAACAGTTTGCATTGGATGTTGCTGGCACAAGCCTAATCGCTCGCCACATATTCTCCCTAAAGCTGTCGCCAAGTGACCCAAAAATAGGCTTCACCTGCTTTTCAAGGGATGCTCCTTCCAGAGTTTCAGTTCATTTCAGTGGCTGCAATAAATAACTAATATACACGTCCATTCGACAACAATTTGGTCGTTGCCTTATGTGAAGAGTACACGGGAATAACCGATTGATTTATTAGGCGGACGCCCGCAATTGTCTGCTTAGCGGCAGAAAACCGGTTTCTCTCTTTCTTCTTCGCTTGGTCCAAGCGTCGGGATAGCCAATCGCCTGAATCTTAGTAGCTAGGAACCACAGAGATGGTAGTTAAAGTATTAGCGTGGTATATCACGTGACCTACAACACTGACTTCATTGGGGCTCTTCTGGAAGCTTCTTGCGCGTCCCGTCGTTAGCATTGGAGGTCACGTGATCTTCCACTCTATTACTTTTACTACGACATCTGCGGTAGGAACTTGGTTTCCTTACACAAGATTAGGCGATCAGCTCGCTATCATTGCCAAAGTGGCCTGCTAAGGAAACTTCTCTGCAAAATCAATCGGTTTTTGTGTACTCTTTCATGTGTGTCGCTGTCGACAAATTCTTACTTCCAGCTCGGTTTGCGAGAACTCGTCAATAAGAGTTTCTTCGCCATGATTTTCAGAAAATTCCATCACGTCTTTCAATTCCCAGTCGGCCCATTGTACCGATTTATTCCTGCTTGAACGATGGACATCAACACAATTTTCTAACTCCTGTAAGTATAGAGGTTAGGTTAGAATTATCGTCGCGCTAGAGCAACACAAGGCCTATTGGCGACGGGCGTTGTATTTTAGAACCACAGTCAAGTGACGAGCCGACACCTGAATAGGCACCCAACGCAACCGTTAAGGGCGACATCGATCGTACACAGCGTTAGGACTTGGCATTTAACGTGCAACTCCCTTACACGGGGAATTATTCGCCAGACATTTTTGGCCGTTTATAGGTCGGCAGTTATTTTGGCGATGCCCGGACCTGAACCTGGGACCTTTCGCATGCTAGGTGAGTGCCTAAACGACGTAAGGCAATTATTTGTCATCACAAATTGTCTAGAATTTATTCGAATTTTTCTCAAATTACCATTAAAATATACTTTTTTTAAGTTTATCTAAACACCAAAATTATACGAAAATAAAAATATTTTCCAGTTATTTCCAGAAAAATATAAGATTTTAGATTACTTTTCACCCTTTGTTTAATTCATCTTAACAACTAGTATTGGGTACTAGTATTAGGTCTGGTAGATTAAAACTTACCCCTTGGTAGATTGTCGGCACGAAAGGCTTAGTATCCTCATTAAAGCGGTTTGCCATGCTTTTTGATTATTTTAGATTAGCATTTTTTTCCCTAGTTTCCACCCTATCATCCACCTACCTGTGTGTCATTTGGAAGCAAACTAAAAAAAAAAAGGGAAGAAAAGTGAAACAATCAATTTAGATAAAACTATCATTTATTGATAAGGTATGTTTTCTTTTTAACGAGTGCATTTAACTTACACAATAAATATCTTTAAAACTTTTACAAACAAATCTAAAAAAATGAATAATTCCTTTTTTTTGCTAATCAAATCAGGCCTGATTAAATTCGATTCAATCACCTTTGTATTGAAATGTATAGAAAAGTGGTCAAAGTGTATAAATTGACACTTGTGTGTGTGTGAAAAATTCACTTAACCCTCTAATGCATGATTTTTTTTTCATCCCGAAAAAATATATATGAATCCTTAATACTCATACATTATATGGGAAAAATACTGAAAAAAAATGCATTAGAATTTAAATAATTTTTGAAAAATTAAAAATTTTCATGTGACAAAAACCAAATAAAAAATTCCAATTTTGATAATAATGACATGAAAACTACTAAATATATTTCAAAATAACCCTCTTTAACTATAATTAATTTTTCAAAACAATTTATTTGTATTTAGTGTACTATTATTATTATACTTTGAATACTGCCAAAAACGTAATTTCAGAACAGTTAATAACCTCACTCTTGAATTTTGAATACACTTTTACTACCGTCATCTATGAGTGTTAATAGTACCTAAAACTTCAAAATGGAATGTAATAGATGAAAAAAAAAATTGTCGAGAGGGAGCTTTACTTTAATAGAATAAAGTGGATTATGTTATTTGTACCAAACGGTAACAGTATGCATTAGAGGGTTAAAGGAATTAAAAAATTTATAATCTAATGGTTGGTGCAATTTGTAAACCCGTTGGATTTGGAACTGACAACTCATTGTAGTAGTGACGCCAGGGGTGGTGAGGAGGGGTTGTACCCTTCCCATTGCAGTTTGTCATATGATTTTTTAAGCTACAAAACCACTCTTCCTCATTTTTTTAAATATTCCCCTTAACGAGAGGTTGGGTTGGCTGAATATTTGTCGCACTAGAGCTATATACGAGGGCTATTGACGAATAATGGCACCATTAACGAGAAATAAGCTACTTTATTGTGTTATTTTATTAATAACGTAAATTGCATTTGAAGCATAAATATTAAGATATCAGACATGTATGTGACATCAGACGCCTATCATGTATACTTTTGTCAATCTGTTTAATAAGAATATCCATGAGCAATGAAGTAATAGGCTATTCTAGTTTTCCTCGATTTTTAAAAAGAACATATTGTTGGGGCTTCGCCAACGTGAACTTTCAGTGGGATTTCTCCGACAAATATTTATAAATTAGAGATTCGTAGCAATGAAAGAATATCAAGAAAAGGATTTTGCACATAAGTTAAAAAATAATTTAAATATAATTAGTAAGAAATATAAAATTAAATGTATATTCCTTCATAGTAACTTTCCTTAAATGTAATATTAAATTATGGAAATAACACAACATACATAAAAACATCTTTTATTTATACACTTAGACCTATTTATGTACATAAATACATTTACCATAGTCAGAAATACATTTACAAAAATATGAATAACATAGAGTTAATTATTTTAAAGGACTGAATTAACTTTCTAAAAGTAAAATAATTTTTTAAATATTTAATTTACCTCTCATTTATTTAAAAAAAAAAGACAGATTCACACAAGATAATCTACAATTTTGGTTTGCATACATTTCTTTAAGGAGCATTAAAGAGGATTTTCAAAAGACCTATTTCTGGTCAAGTATTACAAAAATAAGAGATTATGCGAGAAATATATGCTCATTCTACTCGTTAATTTAATAAGGCATGAATACGGCCAATTCTGAGTACACTTTGAGAAATATTTTTAAGTTATTGTAAAAAAAAAAACTAAGGTAACCCAGTACTAAATATTTTTGGAGTTTAAAATTTTTTGCTGACTGTTTCATTTATTTACAAGTCCTTTATCCAACATTGAACTTCGGCAAGGGTGTCCACAGAGTACGAAGGCATTTTAAAATTCCCACATTTTCTCCTGCAATAGGTTAAGACACAGATTTTTTTTACAAATTTTAGTGTCATTAACATAAATTTAATGGATCATTTTTTGAGTTTCTCAAAGCAAATTTAGATTATGTTTTTCAGAACTAAACATAAAGTATTAAAAGAACAAAAATATTTTTAAACAAGTTTAGTTTTTTCCCTCAATCTGTGTACAACCTGTTCATACACTCAGTAAAAAATGAAGATTTTCAATGACTTAATTAAAGAAATAACTTTTAAAGGCCTTAAAAACTCCAGTTCTAGATGAGGCCACACAACTTCACTCAGATAAACAAAACTAGCAATTCCAAGGTCTTAACATTCAGAATTCTTAGTTTCAAAGCATCGTACATAACCAAATTATAACAAGAACATAAGGAGAATTGCAGTATTTTAAAAAACTAAAGTACATGCATTTCAATCAATAAATATCACAAATTATGTCCATATCACAATTGTGTCATCTGTACACATAAAATAAAAGATAATTTCTATGTGAGTAAGTAAAAATCATAATTTGTATGCGAGAGAAAAATCAAGAAAAGTCTTACAAATTCAATTAAAACAACCTTGGTTTAAAGACAAAACAAAATTTAAACAATTTTCAGCACAATTTGAGACATATTTCAACAGTTTTCCCCGTTTTTACAAGACATTTAAAAAACTCACTAAAGTAGTTTTGATATTTGCAAAACTTAATAGAAACACAAAGTAGGTAGCCCTATTTAAGGAAGAAATATACTTTAATTATTACGCATTTTTTCAGTGAATTACTTCTAGTTGCATTTTAAATATGTCATTTCAACGCCATTGTGATTAAAGATATTATCAAATACTTTTTCCATATCAGAAACTTGCAACAATAAATATCCATAACTTAGTTGTTGAAAAAGGACTTAACAACACATACATACATCTGATTTGTCAGCTGACTTTCGGTTAAAAGTTTAATTCAAACTTTTATTGAAGAAGAAAACAAGAAAAAGTATAATTACTTTAGAAGATATGTAGAAGAAAGCTGCCTTTATAAACTATCTTTAAACATTTGGGCTATTGGTGATAATATCACTAATTTTAAAATAAATAATCAAGCTCATTTTCTGATAATATATCATGCAAACATATTGTTTTGTAGTAGTTAGTATTTGAAAGTTAGTAGAGAAATAAACATCTGATATCAGTTCATTTTTTTACTGGGGTACAGACTATTAACCTGCATTATGGTTTATAAACTATTACACTCTTTAGTAAGAAGGGTGCAGCATAAATATGTTAAATCACTGGATAGCTATTCCACTAAATTGTTTCTAAAATAGGCTTTTAGAATCATTTAAAAAAAACAATTTTTATTAATTTTCTGCAGTCATATCAAGTTCATTAGGTCTAGAAGAAAAATGTTTTTTAACATTCAAATAAATTAAAATTTAAAACTTCCAAAAATAGACAATAATTATATTTATAAAATGTGAATTACATATTCAGGAATAATTTGTACTATAGATTGATATAGTGGAAACAATAATAGATATAATAGAAACAATAATAGATATAATTGGAATTTTTAAAAACAGGTTATATGACTTCAAAATTGGAAGAAGCAAATCAAAGAGTTAAAAGAAAAAAATACACGTTTACAATAGTAACATTTTTTACAATAAGAGTTAAGATTTTATATCCAATGCTGCAAAACTAAAAAATCTTATCTACTATATTAGGGAAATTACAAATTTAGATGATTTATGAAGAAAACAATGTTGATCATAGACACAAATATTTTTTCTGTAGAAAATTACATGCTTCGGTGGTGTGTTCGGTAGTAAAATGTTTATTCATAAACTTCTGATTTTTAAGTGAGAATAAGCTTATGGACTTAAATTTGAAAAATGCACTCAATGACATATTGTCCTGAATAAATATAACTATATAAAAACTAGATATAGACTTAGGCTATTATTTTATATGCTTGCGACTTATAACTTAAACAAGAAGTAAATGTACTAAATATACTTCTGACACAACCCAACAACACATGATGTTATTGTCTGTTGAAATAACTTAACATAAGTTATAAACAATTCAAATAGAAAAATTAATTATGGCACCAGAATGAAAACAAATGCTAAATCACAGTCAAACAGGATCCACTTTTAATAAAAGACTATGGAGAATGATGGAACCTTCCTCCTTTGTGTACCATTCTAAATCATTATTGCTAAAATGAACATCGATTGGTTCGCGAACTCCTAATTGTTGGGGTCCGACTGTGTAGGATCCTGGTCGGACGCATACTTGAAAGGCCACCTTTACATGATATAGTTTTTTACCATCAGAATCGATAAACCTGGTTAAATATAATAAAGATGATGCAATTAATGTTTGATTAATACATTATTAACTAACAAAAATGGTCTAGAAAAAATCAGATAAAACTATATTTTAAAAAAATGATAAAGAGTATAGTAATCGTGAAAACTGTCAGATTTTTCTGTTTGGGGCGGGTAAATGCAGTAACCACAGCAATGAATTGGACCATTTTGGCTTTAATATATGTTGAGATCTTTTATAGTTCCTAAGAAAAGTAAGGTTTAGGTAAGAACTCATATTAAGAGTTTCTCAAAAATTATTATAAAAAGAAAACCACTAAACAGTAATCTATAATCTTGGTCTAAAGCTAAATTAAAGCTTATTAAATCTAAAGATAAGTAGAATAAAAAACCCACCCATCCGACATCGCCCCCCCTTAAGGAATCCTAATTGTAAAGATGACTACATAAAAACTAGAAAAACGGCATAATATTCGTAACGATTTGTACATTTAGAATTTCTAAGGCATAGAATGCTAGCACAGGTGCTAGTTCAGGTAAATACCTGCTACTTCAGGTAAAATTAAGTTGCAAACAATTTACTGGCTGTATTTTAAATAGGATAAGTAGACTGAAGCCCAGAAAGGCAATTTTTTTTAAAAGCACAAACTTAGCAATTTATAAAAAAGTTATAATTTAATTAGGTATGTAAAATATTGAAATATAAATTAAGACTTAAACTATTTATAAATCAAACTAAGTAAACTGTATGTTAAAATAATAAAATAAAACACTAGTTGTATAAAATAAATGTATTTACCTATTAAGACTCGAGAGAAGTCCTACACATGTATTATATTCTTAATCTAAACATACTTTTCATACAAATATATGCAAAAAAGTATGTTTTTCAAAGAATTAAAAAAAATTATGTTTAATAGCTACTTAGGGACATGCCTTAAAATTTAAAAATACACATCTTTGTGCTATAAATGCAACAAAAAAGGCCGCATCACTTGTTTGTAGTTAGCAGATTATTTCAACATTGTTTTTAATGCAAAATGCCTTAAAAATTAACTAACAAAATAACTTTCTGATATTTGAATTATCTTCTATCAAACCAGGTCAATTTTGGAACTAATTAACCTGTTCATTGTTTTGGGGGGACGCCACGTCGCAAGAGGTTAAGCCAAAGTGAATAATAGAGAGGAGTAAAGTAATGGGATAAAGATTAGCATTATTGAAACATTTCAAAATACTGAGACAATTACTTACTCTTCTTTAGGTGAAAATTTATGGGATCCCGCATACAGCATTGTAGGAGATATTAAAACATGATTACTATTTGTATCTTCTGAATTGCCCCCTTTATCTCTTACTTTCTGTTGAACTTTAAAACCTAACATAGCTGAAGAGAAAAATATGTGAGTCTTCAAATACAAAAATGGTACTTTTCCATAAAAGCCATATTATTAGGTTATTAAAATATCTTTATTATCGTGTTCAACTAACAATATTATTAGCATAACAAATACAAAAAAAAAATTTCAAAATCCTTAGAATGTGTAATAATTTTTTTTCACAAAGAAAGATACCCTTTTAAATACATACATGCTTGAGTATTTTTAAACAATTTGAATAATGAAAAAAGTATTTAAACTACAAAATAATTATATAAATTTAATATAATCCAAATATGGAGTATTTTTAAAAGTTATTGTTGGCAATTCAGTTAAAATACAGGGTGTCCATAAAAGAATGTCAGAGTTTCAGATTGTAATAGTACCAGCTGTAATCATTCGACAGTTGTGGTTGAAGGTGACGAATAAAGAATAACTCCAACAGCTTCAGATAAGCGATACCCCACAATTTGCCAACCTTGAAAGGTAGAATTGCACAAGCTGTTGCTTCCATTACTCTGACTTGCTGCAGACAAAACGGGAAGAATTGCATTTTTGTTTAGATATGTATTGTATCACTAAAGACGCACATATTGAGCACTTATAGGAAAAACTAGATTAGTTTACCTTCAATTTCATGTATGATTTGTTATATTTAGTAGATATAAAATAAACTCATGTAAACCATTGTATCACCATGTATACCATTAAAAATTCGACATCCCCTTACGGACACCCTGTACATTGATGTAAAAATATCACAACTCTAGTTATGTGAAGCTTAAGAACATACCAGGGGGCAGTAGTTTTCCTTGCTCAACAATACGACGCACAGAGCTAAAGTTACTACCATAGAAGGCTACATGCCATTTATCGTTGACACCACCTTTCTCTGCTTTGCTAACAGATCTAAATAAAAGTATAGTATGAATTCTATGTCTCTAAAGAAAGGCAAGGAATATAATATATTTAATATGATAGCTATGAAATGGCAACTAGAAGTCAGAATGAAAAACAATATGCATTTTGAAGCCATGTAATTTTGTAAAGCGAAATGCATTGAAATGTAGGTATTAGGCCAAAACACCAGTAATTTTACATAAAATGCTTCAATGTGGTTTAAAATTAAATGCTTATATAGGTGTGTTAAAGTTGGTGAAAAGTTAGAAATGTGCAGCCAGGAACATAAACAAACATTGGACTCCTTGATATTACCAGGTATAAGAACTACAGTGGTGGCCAAAAGTGTGGACACTTTTTGAAAGTTTCATGTGTTTTAACTGTTACCTGTGCTCTTGCATCTATTGAATTTCTCTTAAATACAAACACTTAAATATTAAGTTGAAGTTAATTTAATGTAGAATTTCATTAAAAAAACAGAATTAAAGTATCTGTATTACAAATAAAACTATGCTCATTTTAGTTGAACAAACAAGCACAATCAATAGATTCTCTTTTGCTGAATTGCAATACAAGTTGGTGGTTCAATGACTTGCAAAACTAAGACAGATCATACTATTAGTTGCATAACTTATTCGTAATACAGATATTGTAATACTGCATTTATTTTTAATTCTACATAAAATTACTTTCATGATGATGATGTTGTGTCCATGGATATAAATTATATGGGACCAAAGGTCTCATAGACTGCTTCAACGATCTGCAGACAGTGGTCCTCATAAAGATTAAATTACTTTTAATTAGATATACAATTGTTTAATTTGATATACAATTTTATATTCTGTAATCACACACAAAGGTGAAAAATATGAAACTTTAAAAATGTGTCCACACTTTTGGCCACCACTGTACATATAGATGGAATTTAAATGTACTTATGTAACAACATTATTGCATAGCTCTGTCATCTGTATGAATTACTCTATTATGTTTTGACATAAATTTTCCATATTGGTATTATTCCGTGATCATTTTACAGACATTCCAAATAGGAAATTTAGTTATGGCCTGGAAAATAAATATTACTATCCTTGAAATAAAACTCTTTTAGCAATATTCAATTTTCACAGCCACACAATACAGTCAAACCTCAATAACTCGACTTCCTTTAAGTCGAATAATCCGCTAACTCGAACTTTTAATCAGGTCCGGAATCATTTCTATAGGTTTTTTTTAAGAAACTGTCTCAATAAATCAAAGTTAACATCTATTAAGTCGAAGTTTTTGTCATAGATTTTGCATGTAAAAGACACATTTCAGTTAAAAATTACATTGCTATTCAAATTAATCAGCATTTTGTATCCATAATGTATGTAAATGCCGACAACCTTAAAAAATACAATAAACAAGAAATAAATGTGTATTTTTTAAATGAGATTTACATGGTATGCACAGTAATCAATATTTGATGAGGATGAATTTGCGAGTTTTAATAAACCTCTTGACCCTATTATCCACTTGTTGTTTACATGGGCTATTAAAAAATTGAAATGGGTATAACTATAGTGCATGGCACATATCAAATGATTTAAACCAGGTCGACCCATCTTAGGTGACATTAGTTAGAAATAGAATGTAACTTCTGTAACTCGAACTTCGGATAATTCGAATATTTTCGAGGGTCCTGTGGGACTTCAAGTTATCGAGTATTGTCTGTATTACAAAAAAGGGGAAATCTTCTACATTGTATGACAAATCGTCCCACTCATTTTTATTCAAATTTTGACTTAAATAATAAAAAAAGGCTTGGTACCACCACATGTTGCTGAACTAAACTTTGAAACTATTAAATTAGTACCTTAATGGAAACCTGCACCAACCAAATGGCTGAGCATAATCTCTTGGAGGATCTCCTTTTCTGTAGTATGGCTCATCTCCACGAAGTTTATGACAGTTTTCACAGAAACAAACAATACTATCAGGTAAAAAATAAATATCTGAAAAAAAAAATCAATTTTGTTTCAGTGGAGGATTTTCATCCATTTTTTAAATAAAAAAAATCAACAGTATGCATGGCTCGATACATTAAATGTCTAACCATAAATATAAAGACCCCACAGAATCAATGATAATTTAATCTAATATAAATATTAGATTAAAATTATATTTAATAATTTTAATCTTAACAGAATTATTTAATGTCAAATATAAATAAACATTTTAAGATTAACAATTTTTTTTTTAAAAAATACCATGAGACCAATTAAAAAAATGTTTTTAATAATGACATTGTACAAGCATTACGTATTGCTTGCATCATTTTTGTTTCAAGGTCAATAACATTTATTTTTACCATTACTTACCTATTTTTTTTTTTAAAAACTTACTATTTAAAAAATTAATTTTCAAAATCTAATTTTAAAAATTTGTGAGAACAATGGAAAAAGTAAATAATAATTTAAGTTCAATATGAATTTTGTACATTACCTAATAGACCTAAAGAATTTTTTATAATTGAGCATATTCCTAGGTGATCACAATTTCTTGTTAATAATTGACTAGAACACACTGGTTTAATGCTTTTCTCTCCTAAAAAATGCAGAACACAGACATATAATAAAAATTTATTATTTTAAAAAATACTTGCAATTTATTACAATAACACTATATTTTAACAAGAAGTTTTAAAATATGTAAATAGCCAACGTCCCTACTATTTTAATGTTCACAATATTCTTATGGTATGGATAAACAAAAGTGGGAAAACATGTTGCTTAAAGAACTAATTACAACTATGCTTTATTGTTCTCTTAAAATTTTTAAATATATATTTTGAACAATTTCATAATAATTCAATTTAGAAAACTTATGTTCATTAACTTAAACGTAACTTGATTTCAACGCTTCTTACAAACCATGTAAAAGCTTGGATCCAAGAAATTCTTACCATCACATTCTAGATTTGCCTTTTCTTTATCATCTTTTTCACTTTCTTCTTCAGATAAGTATGGATCAACAGAAATAGTAACCTATGTTATAAAAAATACTATCAATAAAAATAAAGCTTAAAATTTAACTTTAAAAAAATTTAATTCAGGCAATTATCATGCAATTGAAGGGATTATTTATAATAAACTCATGTTCATTATTATATGATTGAATAGTATTTTGCTATTTTATCAAAGATATGGATTATGGTTATTTACTATGTGAAACTTTGAGAACCAGGCAATGTTTATGTAGTTCAAAAAAATAAGAGTGTGTTATGCATGATATATTTTTGTGAGAATGACTCTCCAATGAAATATTCATAAAGCTTTGTTAAGTAATAAATAAATAAAATATGATTTTTTACAATGATTTATAATATCGTTAAGATTGATCTCAAATGGAACTATAGTCATGGGCATCAATGAAGAAACCTCAAAGTTACGATTTTCTAACTAATTTTCATAGTCACATAACACAAGATAAAACAATGATCTTCAGACATCTTACGCTAAGTTATAAATTACCAAAAAAACTTTATTTTATTTTCTTGTCTAATGGAGTTGCAATATTGCCGATCAAGCCTTTGCAGACTCGGCATATTCCCCAGAACTGAGAGCTATTTTTTGTGTAACCATCTAGGCAACTCTCGACTCAATGAATCTTAGCTCTCTGTGGTTGTTAAAGTATGCCAAAATTTAATTTTTCTCAGAGCACCCAAGCCAAATGGCTCTGAAGGAATCTTTTACATGCAATATAATCATATGACGTGCGTGCTCAAGATTTTCCCATCCAGAAAATTTGACGACTCAGCCGGGGCTCAAACCCGCAATATAAAACTTTATGGTAAAATAAATGTTTGATGGTTGAAAACCCTACCAATCACATGGACTTAAAAGATAATAAAACTAAGGCAATTTTAGGTAATCTAATGTAATTTCCTACAACCACAAAATATACAAAAAATATGGTGAACCTGACATTTTAAAGGTTCTAAAGGCGTTCCGCATTAGGTGGTTGAGACATGTGTTTCTATACGAAGACAGCTTCCCCACTAAAAAAGTAACTTTCTCCAAGATAGAAGGAAAACAGCGCGGAGGAAGACCCCCAACTAGATGGCTGGATGTGGTTGAAAGAGACCTCAAGGCGTTAGGAGTTAACCGATGGAGGGCCATTGTGGGGGACAGAGTCAGAAAGAGAATACTTGGAGAGACGGACTTGGCCTGTAACAGGCTGTAGTGTCAGCGAAGAAGAAGAATTTTAGTTAAATTACCTGTTTACACTTTCCATACACATCAACAACACCATATACAGGCTGGGGAATCTCTTCAGCTGCTATACCTTGATCTATGTTATTTACAAATAGGTGGAGATGGCTTTCTGGATCTATTTTGATGCCAACTTTGTGCTTGCTTTTGAGACTATTTAAGTTGGGACCATATTTTGATTTTATCTAGAAAGAAAAAAAATACTGCAATGTATAGCTAGATAATAAAAAAAAATATAAAACTAAAACTAGTATTTTAAAAAAAACATGAATACTAGCAAGTAAGTAGAATACATAGAATAGTATTTGGTTTATGCATATAGAATTCACAATGTTCTTACGGGATTAGAATTGAAGCACCCACTTAACTTTTAAATAAAGCTTTCAAACAAAAGTACTATGAACTGTTTTCCACATATTTAACACAACATTCTTTTAAAAATGAAAATGTGTTCTCCCAAAAACAATTTAGTTAGAAGAGTTAAATCTCTCTAAATGTTAACAAGTTAGCGATAGGTTAAGTCATACTGTTAATTGTAGTTTATTTATTTGCTTATTTATTTGATTTTATGTATTTATGTTATTCGTATTATGTAGTTTTGTTTGGGGCAACACTGTTTTGTAAAGAAAAGTTTTCGAAATAAAGTCTTAGAGTTTGCAACAGTTATTACTTTCGTCCGGTTTTTTTTATACATAGGAGCAGTAAGTTCAGCGATACTTGGTTCTGCAAAACCTAAAAGTGCATATTTTGAGTTTATTTTACATTTTTGGTGTCCGTGACAGAACGGAAGTTAGTTTTCAAGATATTTAAAGAAGTAAGAAACTTTAAAATGGAAGACCTGAAAGCCGTTGCTATGGAAATCGGCAAAGACGTTCCGCCGATGCGAAGGTAGCTGAACTAAAAAATTTATTTCAGCTATCTTTGCATTAGGCGGAACGTCTTTGCCGATTTCCATAGCAACTAACTAAAAATTTAGAGTGTATCCTAATTACTGAACGTGACTATGATGATAGCTTATAATTATAAAATAAATACTAAAACCCAACACTGTTATAGTGCAGGAAAATGCATCTTTGTTGTTTTCAGATTGACATAGTGTAAATTGGATATATTTTTAAACTGTAGGAAATGTCCTTAAAATCTTTATAAACTAGAATGAATAAACAAAATTAAATTTAACAAAAAAATATGCATAGTAAAAAATTTAATTTCAAAAGTTGTGTTTTTAGCTGCTTCAATTTTTCTATAAACAAAATGCTTATTGGGTATTTATTGATGTCACATAGAAGATATCTGATTCTCTTTATACTTAAATCTAACACAAGTTTTGTCCTTAAAATGAAAATGATTTGACAGCATTTCATTGGCGTTCTTCGTAAAAAAAAATTAAAAATACCATGATTTAAAATGAGTTATTGGGCAATTTTTTTCCCCATTTGCAGCTTGGTTACAAATCATTTAATGTGCCAAGAGGCAGGTAAACTGCAGTAACTTCCATAGTGGCTTATGCCATTATTGCAAACACGCAATTACTCTAACAATTCAGAAAACATACTGGTTTTTTTTTATTTAAGATCAAAAATGGTACAACTCACTGTTGTGATTACTGCAGTTTTTCTGCCCATGGCAGTAATAAGCTAATTACTACTCACTTTCACACCATTATGATATACAGAATCTCCACTGATCAACCATGTATTTCTTTTCATTGAGAGAGCTGATACCGGCAAGCAGACTTGATCAGGATTCAAACTGGTAACGCCAATCTGCAGAGCTCCAGACCAATCAGAATGAAGATTGTCAATCTGCACCTATACAAATACAATAGTAAAATTTTATTAACAAGAATGCAAAGCGAAAATAAATAGTAGTATAAAACTAATTTTTAATCATTTATTAATATTGTGTGTGCCAATTAAATTAAAATTTATATACGTAACAGCATGGCATACACGTAACTGACAAAAGTCAGGCAGGGCAAGGGAAAATAATTATTTTATCAAAGAAGAATTGAAAAAATATATGATTGGCTAACTAAAAACTTTGAATGATGTTTGGAATGTTATATTTGATAAAATTTATAAAGCTTGTCGGAACCTTGTAATAAATATCCTTGCAGTTTTACAATGTAAAAACAAAAATATAAAAATGTAATATACCTGAAATAACTCATCACATTGCAGGGCTTTACTGGTTATCACAATACCTTGATTGTAACTTGCAATTCGACAAGCAGTTAAATTTTCATTGGTCAGTACAATATTTCTTCCATGATTATCATGAAACGCCATAACCGAAGAAGTAGAGTAACTTACAGGTGTATTCTATACATAAAAAATAGAGAGAGAAAAATCATATCAGAATTCTTACAATGGAATAAACTTCAGGAAGAAAGGTCATGACCTGAATGTTTCATAGGCAACAGTTGGCTGTTTTGAAAGTAATGTGTCCAAAGCCACTAATCACAAAAAGAAACAACTACAGTTAACAGCAGTGGACTCTACTATTAGGAGACGTTCATATTTCTTTAATAATTATGAGATATTAGGGATTTCAATTAAAAATATTACTTCACTTTGGAATAGAATTTTGCAGGTTTAAAAATCACTTATTGTTGATAAATATAAATAAAAGAGATGCATAACTTACAACATTTGACTTTTTTTCTAAAATCTTGGAATCAGAATTTGTAGAAGCTCCTGCATTTTTAATCATAATGCTTTCTATTGAACCATAAATATCAGCAACCATTCGTAATTTCTGTAAAAATATATTTAAAAATATATCATTGCCATGTTTTTTTTCTTTTGAAAATTTTAATAGAATAACAAATGCAAAGTAAATTCACTTTGTAGAGTGCTTTAATCTAAAACAAATGTAAAGTTTGAGAGTGTTAAATGACAGTTTTGTCTTGAAAATTTTTTTCCCTCTCCAGAAATTGTCTTCTCCACTAATTCATTAAATATTAGCATGTAAGTAAACTTGCTCTACAAAATTAAATCGTATGCTTCAGTTTATCTAAACAAACAAAATATAAAACAAACGAATACCAGGGTGCTAAAAAACTTATGTGGGATAAATTAAGTCACATTGAAAACCAAAATTTTCACAACTTAAAGTTAAACAATTTTATTTGGTAAAAAATGCACTTTTCATATGAGTATTTAATTGGTTAATTATGCATTTGCACTGTACAAAATTTTAGGTATCCGTTAATCACTTTTGGATGCCTGCTATTATGCACTTAGTAAAATATGTTGGGGATATAATTCATGAAAAAACTGTCGAGGACCAGAATTGTCATGCTTTATTTTAATTTACTAGTCCCTTTAAATGCTAGTTAGCATTGAGTGATTAAAGGTACTATTTATTATTAACGCAACCCTAACTCAAAATTACATTAGTTAATCACGCGTCAAAGGATAAATAGAAATAACAAAACACAAACCTTTGGCATATTAAGAGCAGCTACACCTAAATCAATACCATTGATGAAAAAGTGAAGACTATTATCACTAAATATTTTCACACCTACACTATCTCCTGCCTAAAATAAATAAAAACACATTCATTTTAATTAAAGTTATTTTTATATTCACATTAATTAAAGTAATTTCATATTCATTTTAATTAAAGAAATTTCATATTCATTTTAATTATAGTAATTTCCTACTCATTTTAATTAAAGTAATTTCATATTCATTTAAAATAAAGAAATTTCATACTCATTTTAATTAAAGTAATTTCCTACTGGTTTTAAATAAAGTAATTTCATATTCATTTTAATTAAAGTAATTTTACATTCATTCTAATAAAAATAGTTTAAACAGTAAAAAAAGTACTTTGCATTTTAAAATGAAGCAAGAACTCTATCAATGGATAAAACGCTGATTCTGATTGTATTATAGCCAATACCACATAGATCGCAAAGCTTTCTTTTACAAAGCTAAGGCACATCAAATCAGTGGACCTGTTTTTCAGTTTTTGCCAAGGGATCACTTAATTCTGAAGATCTTAAAATGCAGATGAGATTGAGTCTAGAATGTTTTGTCAAAACACCACAATTGAATCACTAATGTGATTCGACTTAGTAAGTAGGCATTCTAATTAGAGTAGTATTACTGAAGCATGTAAATGAAACTAAAAATTCTGTTGGTAAATGAACAGGTTTTCTAAAATAACACAAAAAACAGTAGTAAACATATTGCACTTTGCATTGATACAAACTGCATCAAGCTTGAATAGTGAATTCACTGAAAATTTTAAAACAATTTTTGAGACATGGATTGTGTAAATTTAATGATATATTTTAATAAAGGTAGCAATTTGCTCCTGTCCAACAAGTAATCTTAGAATAAGAAAGTGGTTATTTATTAAAATTGCTAAAACTAAATGAAAAAAGGCACTAATTTTAAAGTGCAACAACTTTTAATTGCACTCCAATTGCATCATAACCTTAACATTACAAAACGCAATCACAATTTTTTAAATGCGTTGTAAGCATTGAAATTAATACTAAATAACATTGAAATATGATTTAAATTACACACTACAAAACAACACCCTTATTTATATTTACAACCTACTGTGATATGTGGAAGAAACAAGGCATAATTTCGTTTGATAACTTCTCCATTCTTATAAAGATGAGAATCCAAAATCAGCCATGTGTCAGCACCAACTATGCCCAGGGCATTGGAGGGTAAAGACAGCTGGTCTTCAGGTTCATAGGTGGTCACTCCGTACCTCAACGTACCGCCCCAAACTGTATTGGCAGTGTATATATGAATCTAGAAAAAAAAGATAATGGTATGCTTGATTTAGTCAATAAAATCATCATTTCAAATCATTCATTATTAAGTCATGCCATTTAATTATATAAAAAAGAATTTTGAAATCAATACTTTTTGAAATTACCAATTCCCTCATACTGACTACCGTTGAAAATTATTTGGCTTGGGTTTATTTCATGTAGCGCCATAGAACTACATGAGGGCTATTAATAACAAGCCTAGTGATTTAGAAAAATGGTCAAGGGATGAGGCAAACACCTGAGCTAGCACCCAACTCACCTCACGATATCGACATGGTCTTTGAACGAAGATGATTTTAATATGCACCAGTCTCATAAACACATCACTAATTTTGTGTGCCTAAGTGTGAGTCGTTTTTAGAATGGCTAAGGCGGAACTCTAGAAGATTTGAACAATTTGTAAAAAATTAGTTGTGGTTAAAACTAATAAATTTGAATCAACTTTTAAAGAGGTATTTGTACGAACTTCTTAAATTTTTGTTAATTTGTGGTATAGAAATAGCATACTGATTTGGATGAATGGTTTAACATCTAATTAAGACACACAGGGCTGTTGAAGTTATGATAACAGATGGATTACATCAACGACTAGGATCAGAACTTTATATAGTAAATTTAAGGTTTTAACAAACTTACTTCATATAAGTCATCTTTTTCTAAAAGTCTAGAACTGAACACTAAACCTTGCTCATAGTCCCCATTTCTAGTGGCTAATATTCCAAAATAATCTAAAGTTACGTCTGCACCACAAATTGGATGGAAGGAAAAGGGAGGTTCAACTGGAAAAAAATATGAGAAAAATTTATTTAACGATGACAGAGATTAGAGCTAAGTATTTCCAAAATTATACACTAAATGCTTTTACGACAAATACTTTCCTTTGAGTAATTATAAAAACCTTATATTTAAAAAAAATGGTAAGACATGACAATTGTAATGGAATGATGGATCAGTAATTAATCGACTTGGCTGTCTCTAAAAAACAGAGCTGCAAAATCAGCTAGTAAATTATGCGAAAAAATTATTTACAGGGAAGAGTCATAACATTTTTAATATGTGGATTTATAAACATGTGTTTCCAAAGGAAAACAAAATACTAAACATTAAATTATGACATTTTTTTTACACAACTACTCCTTTAAAGTTTACAATCTTTTAGTTATATAAGTTATTTAACTTTTTCCAGCTTAATGATATTATTCTCTACCAAACTATTATTATATATTGCAGAATAATTTGAACCCATTCATACTTATATCATCATTTGAATATTCGTCCATACTGTCTTCTCCATCATCGTAGTACAATAAATGTGGGTCATATGACGTCGTGCTTCGAGGCCTTGAAACCTCATTAATGTGGTCTGTTTCAATTTTGCCAATATGGGAATTTTTTCTTTCACCAGGTAAGGATGAGAGAGATTGACTATAAATAAAAACATTAAAAGATATCTAAAAATAAAGAATAGCAAAATTTAGTCTGATTAATGGCATATTTTGATTTATAATTTGTTTTAATCGTTTCTTAACATAATATGTATTTGCAAATATTTAAATCTGTTTCAATACCTCATTTGCAAATCTGCCAAGTAATTTGTAGCAGATGGTGAATTTATTTCTTCATAAAATACAGGAGAATCTAAAAATTAAAAAAGTAGATGATCAATCAAGATGTTGCTTCCCTTTGCAACTGCATCAATATTTTTTTTTAACCTGAAAACCTACTCAATTTTTTAATTAAATAATAATATAAATTTTTAGAAAGGCTGGTATATAAAGCTTATATAAATATTATATGTATAAAAGCCAAGTATATACCACTTTTAATCATGGTCATCTGGAATTACATTTTAAAAGTTATAAATTAAGTTAAAATGTTTTTAAAAAATGCAAACCCAGCAATTAGCAAGAATAGGTTCAAATGTAAAAAAACTCATTTTTATAAATACTATATATACAGCCATTCTGAATAAAAGTTGTTCTGTATTTTAATAAAGCAATTCTACTACTATTTTAATAACATGTGGGTACTACTACTATTTTAACCCTTTCAGTCCCAGTGATGCCATTTGGCATCATCACTTTCAATATTTTTTTCAAAATGTTTATGTCTCGTTATGACATCCAAACACACATCATTCAATTCTTCACTTTTTGTTCTATTAGACAATATTTTTCATTAATCTCAATAGAAGTCAGAACTACTATTTTTTTTATTTAGAAAATAGTCAACAAGCGTTTCTCCTGATTTTTGATAAGTTCACTTCAGTTCCACATATTTAAAACACAATTTAAACTATTTCGGTTAAAATAATTACTCAATTTTTTTTTAATAAAATGGTCAGATACCTTAAAATATATGTCTCGAAGTGTTTTAGGTAATATATATATTTTTTATTTTGTTGTTTTACGCATTGAAAGAATTTTGGCATTGTTTCAAAAACCATATAAAAAATTTTAATGAATTTTTTTCTTCTTTGGAATTCGTATATTTGACCAAAAATAAGCTTATTTTGTGAATATCAAATGTTTCTGTAGTGCAGTAAATTTTTGGGACTGAAAGGGTTAATAACATGTAACTATGGGTGCTTTGAGAGTATGGATGTTCGGAAGTGTTACAGACACTCAATTGTTCAATATTTAATGGGAAAAAAGTTTAAATACAAGAGGCAAAAGTTGTTAAAGAATGACACAAACATACCTGTAGATCCAACTATTGAAGCTTTTGCAGCCTGGCCATATAAGTCTATGACACCGTACACATTATTTGGGACATTAGAAGCAGCTAAACCCTGATCTATTCCATTGACAAAGAAGTGCAGTTTTCCATCCTCATATACGACCAAACCAATCTTATCACCAGCCTAAGTGTACAAATTTATCCAATTATCAAACAAAATAGTATAGAATTTAACACATATGTTTATAATAATACTAAAACAAATATTCTAGATAGTAAAACATTGTGCTTCCCAAAAAAATTGGTCAATAATAAGGGAGAAATGTGCATAGACATTTATAAATCTTGCATATAAAATACAATTTATAAAATATATATAACTAACCTTTTTTATTTATTTTATTTATTTAATTACACAACAGATTAAAAATCCAATAACAGGTGTTGGAAGAAAATCAAGGGGGGAAAAACACTAACAATGTAAAAGCAAGAGTATTAGGAAATTTCCTTATAATTACTTTACATTCCAAAGCAAGAAGTTGCAAGCAGAAATAAAGTATGAGCCAATATATAAAATATAAAGTATTAAGGCATTTTAGAAATATGCTATTAAAAACATTTGATGGAAATTTATTTCCTATGCTCTTGAGGCATAGCCTGGAAAAACTTTGTCAAAGTCAGTATTTTATTTTCTTCAGTAATACTGCTTTGCTATTTGTCAATTCTACCTTCATTTTGAAGAATCAAGCTTAAGCTGTGGTTTGTAAGGTTAGGTTTGAATTATCGTCGCACTAGAGCTGCACAAGGGCTATTGGCGACGGGACTCGTATTTTAGAGCCACAGTCAAGTGAGGAGCCAACACCTGGACAGGCTATGGTTTGTAAGGACTGAAGACACATGTTGAGGTGTTAGAAAGGGCCCTTCTGGGAGATATCAGCGTTTTATCTTAGCTAGGGTTGCTTGTTAAAATTTAAGTCTAGTGATGCATCTTCATCTAGCACATGCCTAGTGTGCAAAGGCCACTGTTCACTTTTCCGAATAGGAACACACATCATCCTTTTGCAACTTTTGGATGCTCGAAACCAGGGGTTCTTAACCTTTTTGCATCGGCGTACCACTTGACCTTTGACCTGAGAAATTTTGGCCTCCCACCAGACCTAAAAATGTTAATAAACGTGCAATATTTACTCTTCAAAAAGTGTCCAAAGGCTTTTTGAATTAAATTCCTGAGAACATTTAATGGTTATATATTTGTTTATTTATGACATGCTCATAATAAAGGAGAAACAAAAAGATTAAAATAGTATTAATTTACAGTTTTGTTTATTACCTATAGGTCTATGTCATGTTTCTCACATCCCTCATGCATACCATCTGAAATTTCCCCGCGTACCACCGGTTGGGAACCTCTGCTCTAAACAAACTACGACCGATTCAAGTTTTACGAACACAAAGATCTCTGTTATTCATGACATAGCAGTCACATGACAACTGGGGCCAATACCAGGGTTCATACTCTATTTGAGAAAAAGAAATTCAGGAGTTTTAAGGAGTTTTTTCAGGAGGAGTCTTCCAAAAATTCAGGAGGCTAAATTTATCTAACGCGGGAAAATGTTTACGGCAGATTTTAACAAAAAAATTATATAGTTAAAAACACTGCAGTTCAATGTAGATTTCAGGTATAATCACCATCTAAATATCCAACACGAAAACTCTTACGACTTTCAGCTAGTAAAAAAAAAGTACTTGACTAAAAACATGCCCACTAAAACTTGTTTTCTCGTGAATAGTTCCCGTGATGTTACTGTAAACAGCTGTTGAAGGCAATTAGGAAAATTCATTCGTTACGTAGCAAATTACAGAAAGTCAGATATACAAATTTCAGGAGTAAAAGATAGAACTATGCAAAAATTCAGGAAAATTAACTTAATTTCATGAGTTTTAAGGGCCCTTATACAAAAAAAAGTAAAATTCAGGAGTTTTCAGGAAAATTCAGGAGGCGTACGAACCTTGCAATACAAAAGCGGAGAACTAAGACCACTGCAAAAGTGGAGAACTAGGGCCAATACAAAAGAGAATTCGCATGCACAGCTCAGAGGCAAATTTTGTGTTCTTACAAACCAAGGATTCAACTGTGCCTGCTGAGAAAAGTGGTTAAATGCACCCCAACCCTGTTATAACCAAAAAAATGAAAAGTACAGGGAAAAAACAACTTAATTGTACAGGAATCTTCCTGTAATCTGGTGTGCTTGGCAGACATTGGCGACCAGGAAACTGTTTTTTTTTTCGGTTCTTCTTTCGTGGTACAAATGTGCGACTCCAGTCCACTGATCTCCGGGGGAGGACAGAGAGAAAAACAAAGTGAGTCACCAGTTTCCTTACATAGCTAAGGTGATGACTCGCTATTGTTGCTAAAGAATCCTAATGCAGACAGATACCTATGCAATGAAGTTTTTTCCCCCTGTACTCTTCAAATTAGACACTTACTTTTAGCTTATCCAGATTATATCCGTACTCGTCCGACACCGTTGTTCCGTTGTACATGATTCCATTACCGGTCATCATCCACGTTCCTGACCGGACATTGGTCATGGTCGAGGGGAATTCGAGTTCTTCCGCCGAGTGGATGGTCACTCCGATTTCAATGGTTCCTGCCCATTTCATGACCACTTGCTCCAGAAGGACTTCAAATATCTCCCCGGTCTTGAGAGGACGGTTGGTTAGAACGACAGCGTTGTTGAAGTCGTCTAAACAGCTGGAAGGAAAAGTTGTAAGGGTTGGCATTATGTTAAGTAGGAAAATGGCAGAATGTTTAAAAGTAGTCGTTAGAAATAGATTTTTTTTTTTTTTTGAGTTTCAATATTTTATTCTGGATAAAGGATATGTTAAGATTTTTAATAGGAAGATTAACTATAATAAATAATTCAACAAAAAATGATTGTAATAAATAAGTAATTGTATTGTAAGCAATTGATTGTAACAAAAATTAAAGGATATAATTTATTATTAGCTTAAGGCACAATTTTTAACAACTAATTTAGAATTTTTTTTCTTTATTTAATGTAAACAATCTTTTTCTACTTTCTTCTTTTTAAACATATGGAATTTTATGAAGAGTCTTTAAAATAACCCGCCATCAAATTATATGCATTCAAAAAGAAATAAGCAGAAACAAAGCTACCTTGTTATATAAAAGAAGTTTTTTCAAATTTATTTATTAAAAATTGAGCCTTAGGCTAATAACTGTCTTTTAACGGTTTATTATAGTTTTTGCTACTGCTAGGAATAATCTACAACCATAGGAATATAATTTAGAAAACTAAAGAGAAATACTGTTTAATCACTTTTATATGTGTTTACATACTTAGGCCTTAGTGCTGTCCGACCTCCATTTGTAACATTTACACTGAGTCCACAATGATCGTGAAATAGCAAATCATCATATCTTAACCCAATTCTTTGACCTATATAATAAAATTATTCTACTTATATCATCAATATTGACACCATACATTAAATTGGTATTTGTATTTAATTTGTTAATATGCGAAATATTGTAACACATTTTCAAGTTGATGTTTCAAAGTTCTAGTTTTCAATCTATCGAGAAAGATATAATAAGGTACTGCATTTTGGAATGAAGTTAACTTTTGGATTAAAATATTAATTTTAAAAAATCTTACTAGTTGTTGGATTTGGCAATTCTAGTGCTGATGCGCTATTTTCTAGATCTGGCTTATTGAGAGTTGGTTTGAAGTTATCCGTCATACTGACTTTTACAGTCATCCCATACAAATCCACAACACCAAACAAGACATCAGGAACATTCTCAGCAGCTATACCCTGGTCGAATCCATTTATGTAGTAATAGATGCTCTTATTTGACTTTTTAACTAAACCTATTCTGTCTCCTTCCTGAAAATAAAAAATAACAGATAATTATCTAAATTGCTATAGATTAAGGCTCTTTGAAAATTTTTCTAAGAGCCAATTTTTCATCTTTTTCATAAAGGAAATCTCATATACAAGTGTCTGAACTTTAAAGAAGGTTTTTAAAAAATACATATACTATCTTATTTATACAAGTCATGCATAACTCATTTTAGTTTCACCAACACTAACTACTAGTTTCGTAAGCATAGTTATTTTCTTTAATGATTTGTATAAAATTTGGATGAATTCTAGTTATGTCAATGCATTTACAGTTATTAAAAAATATCTTTAAACAAATGAATTTTCAAGAGTTTGAATGAACAGAAACCTTGGTAAAATTGCTAATGAATGGTTTTAAAGTAGTAAATTGTGTAATCTTCTTAGATTAAATGCTATTTTGTTATATTTATCATGCAACTAAAAGTTTTTTCTAATTTAAAAATGTTTTTTGAAGCAAATGCCATCAGCTTTACAGTTCCTTGTAATTGCAAAACACATGAAAACTGCATTATAGAAAATTAAAATTTAAAAAAATGAAACAATATTTTAAAAACATGATTTACAATGAACATATTTACATGAAGTTCATCTAGATTGTATTCTCCATATTCTTTTCTGCTGCCTTTCCCATTGGTTAAAATTCCACATCCACTCATCATAATAGTACCTGAAACATAAAAGGTTGTTAGGTTACACTTTAAGTAGCCAGAAATATTGTGGAGTTGCGATACGTTCAATTACTATCACATGATTTTAATTTTGCCACACTGCTCAAAAACCATAGATATTAGCTTTTTTTTTTGTTAAATAAAACTAAAAGAATATTTGGAATCTTAACTATAGTGAATTCTCCTAAATAAAAAAAAAGAACCCAGCTTATTCAAAATATTTAGTGACTGTAGATATTAAATAATATTCAATATTTTTCAAAACAAACAATTTTAATCTCGTGAGGGATGATTCAGTTAATAAAAAGAAGGAAAGTTATTTTGTACTTTCGTTCAATTATTAGTTCACAAAGAAGTGAGAGAAACTTCTATACCTGAGCGCATATTTGTCATTGTAGCAGGGAAATCAAGTGTATCAGGATTATGTGTTGTAACTCCCATTTCAATAGAACCAGACCATTTATTCACGAGTTCATCTATTCTTATCTGTATAAAAGAAATAAAATTTATAAACACTATTTATATAAAAAAATTTTACAACTCAGAACTAAAGTCAAACTGGTTTACAACAACAACACGTTTATAACCGTTTTCACTATTTAAATTTTGTTTTACTTGCAAAATGATACAAGAAGTTGCCAAAATTGAAATTTATTTTCTGAAAAAAAAATTATTGACCGGAGGAGGAGAAATTAAACTACTACTACTACTAATAGCACATAGGTTTAAAAATTATACATATTCAATGGATGGTATTTTATAATAATAGTATATAATAGTATTTTACATGATTTACCACTCTGAATATTCAACCATGTCTATAACGTTACTTGTTTATAATGTCATAAACATTGCAGTCCTTTGACTGACAATATAACCAGTTTATACTGTATAGCGTTAATACTCGATAACTTGAAGTCCCAGGGGACCTAAAAAAATATTCGACTTATCTGAAATTTGAGTTATCGAAGTTACCTCTCATTCCTCTCTACTAGTACTTCAAACGGGTCGACATGGTTTAAATGATTCGATATGTGCCATAATATAATAGTCATATAAATACACATTAAAAAAATTTAATATCCTATGTAAACAACAAAAGAAGAATTGTGTCAAAAGCTTTATTAAAACTCACAACTTTTGGCTTCATTATGTATCAATTAGTATACATACCATGTAAATCTCAATTGAAAAAGCTGTTATTTCTTGTTGTTTGTATTTTTTAAGATTGTTGGCAATCACCAAATTGAAATTTTGAACTTAATTGTGTTTTTTACCGTGGAATCTATCACAAAAACTTCGACTTAGAAGATGTTCACTTCGAGATATCGAGACAGTTTTTTAAAGAAAAGTATAGAAATGATTCGGGACTTGATTAAAAGTTCGAGTTAGTGGATTATTCAACTTATAAGTCGAGTTATCGAGGTTTGACTGTAACATCATTTTTTACCTCTTAACACCTACAAAATATTGTGATATTGCAATATGGTGACATAAATTTCAGTCAACACCAGTAAACCCGTTGACTGTGCAAACATATACATTCTTTAATTTTGAAAATTTACATGGTTAAGTTTAAAATCTTACTTCAAATAATTCATCATCTAAAAGGGGACGATGAGTCATAACTACTCCATTATTAAACTCATCAACAGGTTTTCTTCTTTCGGCAGTGCGATTTCCATTGGTCAGTTTCACCATGGTGCCACAATGCTCATGAAAGCGCAGCTTATCTGTCACACAAATGAAGCTGGGTCCTATAAAAGCAAAGAAAATAATAAGAACCAACAACAGTATTTTAGCAATTTAAATACAGTAACCATTTGCTTTAATATAACATGCTTCCTTGTAGGCCAAGTCGTAATGTAACCAATTCTGCGATATATTAGGCTAGTTGTTAAAAGAACTATACTCTTGAGGGTATAGATGTATTAAATTAAACTTAAAAGGAAAAATTAACTTAAAAAGTGTCAAATAAAATGATATGACACACATATAGAAATAATTTTGTTTTATGCAACATATCTCCTTTGAGCTTTTATTTCTCTGTTTCCTTTGATCATTGATAGAAAAAGTGCTTTATTGGAATCCTCATGTGACATTGATTTACCAACGAAGGTTCGAAAAAAATTATTTTCATTCCGCATTTTTGTTGCTACCCAAGACCTGAGATATGCCTATAAAACTGGTGTGATAATTTCTAACTGATTCATTGAAGTATTATATTGCATTCTGTTGACATTAAATATTCTATAAAGAAAGTTGATTTAATTTTTCGAGCTTGAACAGACAGACATCAATTGAAATATTTACATCAGAATGCATGTTAAAACCCCCAATACATCTCAATGCAAGTTCCCCCCCCCTCCCACATTGGTAGAAAAGGGTGCAAAGCTAGCAGAAAAACTCCTTTTTTAAATTTCGCTTTTCTTTAATCTAAGGGCGGCAGCTAGACTTTTTTAAAGGAATCGTTTTAACAAACAAAAATGCATCAAATACTTACTCTGAGCACCATGATCCACAATGGTCACTTGCGCGCACTTCCCGTACATATCCACCACGGCATAGACAGTCCCCGATACCTGATGTGCAGATGCCCCCTGGTCCACCCCATTCACAAAAAAGTGCAGCTCGCCCCCCGATGTCCTCATGACCCCAACAGTGTCCCCTTCTGAAAGCTCGTCCAGATCTCGGCCATAATCCTCTAAGTGAGACTTGCCATCTTCCAGGATAGATGTACCTGTGAGAATGGGAGTTATAGATATTAGCCTCTTCCTTCTCACTCCCATCAAAACGACGGGGTGAGATTGGTTGGTTTTTCCTAGACGGAAATTGGCTCTAACTAGAAATTTAATTTTTAAAAAATAAATCCCCAGCTGTAAACAAGTGAAAATTATCATATAGATTATAGATCCATTTTTATATAATTTTCTGGGATAAAGAATAGGCATTTTTATGACCGTTTTCATGAAAATTATCACATTGTTAAAGGGTTAAGCAACACAAACTTAGAGGACCTAGAGGAAACGGACTCAGAATTTAGAGAAAAACTTAAGTTTAAAATTTTTTAAAAAAGTAAATAAACAATATACTATTTGTATTTGACCATTTCATATACTTTAATTTCATCATACGTATAACAAAGGCTGCATTATGATTGGACTAATTGAACAGCATCAAATACTGAATTGACTATACTCTTCTTATACTTATCTTCCAGGATAGAGGGACCTGTAAGGATTCAGTTTTATAAATGGAGCGTCTAGAAAACCAGTGTCCACTTTTTATCATTTTTGAGTTAGCAGAGCAATTGAAGAGCTTAGTGGAAAAACCTGCTAAGTGTCAAAAATGTTAAAATAAGCTTTAAAGGTTTTTGTTTGCACTCGGATAAGTTAAAAACAGCACTTATAAAAGATAAAAAAATATGCTTAGCTTAAACTTTACGAAAAGAGGAAATCTTGTTTTGTTTAAAGGAGGGATCCACAAAGCTCTTCAGTTGAATGTAGTAGATATATACAATTTCAGTGCAAAAAGGGAAAAAGTCACAGCTCAGATAATATCCGCTAGTAGCAGCAATTAACAAAATATCCTAATAGATAGTTTTGTTATAAACCTTTAACTTTAAACCTATGCAACACAAGGAAGCTTTTTATGGATTTGGTCTATTTTATTCTGGGCCATTCAAATTTTAGGCAATACAGACTCGGAGGTTGAAGAAATTTCTTTTTCAAAAAAGTTAATAAACAATATACTACGTACTTGTATTTGGCATTTCACGAACTTTAATTTCATAATACATACAACAAAGACTGCAATTTAAGTGAACTACCTCAACTAGCCTTATAGAATGAATGTAATACACTCTTTTGAATAAAACGCAAGCTTTGAAAACACTTCTTCCCCTACAGCTGAGTATGACTTACCATGAAAGGACATCAGTGTCCCTGTTCTTAACCTACCTTGTTTGAGGCTCTGAAGTTAATCACAATGGCTTTGTACTCAGCCCAAGCGGGAAGAAAAAAAAGAACAACTACACTCACACTGTATCCTGGTACACCAAAAGAAAGGGATAGTAGGGGAAGAAAGTGTTTTCGAAGCTTGCATTTTGATCAGAAGGACAATAACTGAACTACATTACAGACAGCTTATATATAACATATAAAATAAAACATATAAAATTGGCTATTATTAACAGTACCAGACATCACCCAGGATCCTTCTCGCAAGTTGGTGGCAGAGGAAGGAAAGAAGTCCAAACTGGAGGGGTCTAAGCTTGTGACGCCTATTTCGATGGATCCACTCCATGTGGGGACCTTATACAAAACAAATTTATTGTTAGCAAACCCACTTATGTGAATGATATAGTTTAGTTTGAATTATTGCCACACAAGGACTATTGGCGACAGACGTCATAATTTAAAACAACTGTAAGGTGACGAGCCCACAACTGAGTAGGCAACCAACGCAATGGTTAAGGGCGACATTGTAAGCTGCCTTGGGACTTCGGAGCATATTTACCCTCTACATGGGGGTATTATTCATCGGACATTTTTGTCTGAAAAAGGCTGTTTATAGGTCGGCAGTTATTTTGCCTATGCCTGCCTGGGATCTTCTGCATGCAAGACGAATGCTTTAACCCACTGGGCTCCACAGCCCCATACTAATAAATGAATGTTCCGCTAAAATTTAGTTTGGTAAATGATGTTGCTCAGTTTGTAATATTGCCACAGTGTGGTCCAGATAGCTTACTCGGTAAAGGGTTTGAAAAGTAACAAGAAGCTCTGGATTCGGGACTCACCCCTTCATTTGTTATTTACTCTATTTTGTATTTAAATTATCATTTCACAAGTCTTTTAACTCGTGTAAATTTCTATTTGAGTTCATCCTTTGTTAATGTAAATCCCCCATACCCCATTATTCCTATGTACCAATGTACCACACATAATGAGATGCTTTCCCCACTCAGGGTTGCTGTTTGAGTTCACCTGTAATAAGTGTTGCTCTGTTCGAAGTTTGCATCTTTCCTCCCCACCTGCTTTACAACAAAATGACAATATTTTGAAACACGCTCATAATTATAATACTAAACTAATAAATGTCTGCGGCAAGATATAATTTTTTAATGTAAGTAAGAGTATATTGAATAGAATAAGGGATAGAAGGTGGAAATGGAAACAGTTAATAGATTTTTTAACAAAATAAAAGTCTGGGGAATTTTTAAGGAAATTTGAATATTTACTTATTGAATTATGAGTAAACACATAAATCAGAAGACTCACTTACTTAGCCAATGTTCACAGCATTTAGAAAATAATTTGGAGGTTTAGATGTACAATTGAAGTTAGCTCCATCAATTATTTTAAAGCACAATTTAATGGTCATTCGTCACAAAAGCAAAACGATAAACGCTCAGAAACACAGGAATTGAACCCCGGAAAAGGTTAAACTATCCTTAGTTTCTTTTTATTAAAGATTAAAGCAATAAAAACCTTGTTTACTGAACTGGTTCCCTAATCATAAACTGCCATGGGATAGTTTTTCTAATAATGTTCTAATATAAAAAACGTTTTTGAAAGAAAACGATTATTCAAAATGGTTTAACCGGTACAGGTTAAACTATGTCTTCAGTATGGGACATCTCGAGCCAAGAATATGGCACATTACTGGCTTTGCTTTTTAACCAAAGATATAAAAATTTTAAGTGCATGTTTGTAAAATAAATTACATTTCTATCTTTGTATACAATTCAGAGATTAGTTATATGAATTTCAGATTCAGTTACGTTTTTATTTTGACACAAAAATCTTGCTTAAACATACAAATAAAAATTTCATAAGCGATGCATTGCACATTTGTATTACAATTACAATTGATAATTTGGGTAATCAAATTTAAGTAAGTTGATTTAATCCATCAGTTGTACTCGCATATAAATAAAATAACGCGAAGTGAAGGCAATATGAATATATAGAGTATAATTAGTAACTAAAACATATAAATTAAGTTTAATGAAATTTGATTTGTCTTACTTTTTTATCGATTTTCACTTCAAAGAGCTCATCGTCTTTAAGAGGTTCACTGCTCATTACTAGCCCATGATTAAATTCTTGATGAGGATTGTTTCTAAATGCAGTTTTATTGGAATTAGTTAAAGTCACCATTGCCCCAGTTTTGGTATGAAAATACATGGTCATATTATTGCCTGGTAGAGCTGGCTTTCTCAATATTTTAAACTAATGTAAGATGAAACTACTTGTAGATTTCTTTCGGTTTCATTACTCTGCATGTATAATGAAGTGTACCGTAATATCCATAATGAATAAATACCATTAAAAATTGAAATTTTAACATTACTTTAACCCAAAAGAAAATAAAACTGCCAATAACTATAAACAACAAAGAGTTTAGATGTTTGATACAAGATTTGTTAAAGCCTAATTAATTATTTCGAAACTTAAAAATTAAATTACTGTGAATGGGTATGATTTTCAGTTTTAAAAAAATTCAAACATCTTTTAACTTTGATAATAGATATATGTATTACATTAGTAACCTATAAACGCAAAATATTATTACACTTTCTTACCGAGTGTCATGCTGCAAACCAGACAGAAAAATGTAAAAATTATCGGGTAGGGGAAGGGGAGAATAGGTGGGAAGGGGTTAATTTATAATTTTTGTCAAATTTCGCCGAAAAAGCCGGTTTTCACATTTTAATATTTAATTACCTTTTAAACCTCGCTAACTGACAACTATTTATTTTCTTTCAAATTTCATCATAAAATAAATAAGATACTTGTTTCCGAATTTCGAGTTATTTTTGTATTCAAATTCGTATATAAAAGTTATTGCTTTTGCCGACTTGGCACAATGATCATCATATATTCTATTATTATTTTGATTTCGGTCATTTTTTATCTGTATCTTAGGAGGAAAAAGGCATTGGTTTTGGATAATGAGCACTGTTTGGTAAGATCAGCTTTAATTTTTTATGGGTGTATAACTTGCAATAGTTAGTTATACACTCTAAAAATTAGTTAAGTTAGTTAATAATTAGTTGTTGTACGCTTTTCATATCTATTTGCACTTGTGCTTTGTAAAATCAACGAAATATGTATTTATTAATTTTATTTAATCGGTTTCATTATTATTTTTATTTTATTTAGATAACAGGAGGTTCCAGTGGAATTGGATTAGCAATGGCTATTCAAGCAGCAAAAGCTGGAGCAAATGTTACAATCGTTGCTCGATCTAAGGTACTATTTTATTTTAAATATAATAATTTCGCTGAAATAAGCTCCTGAGACCTGGTTTTCATTTAAATGGTTTTTTTATGTTCCATTTACTACACAATTTATTTTAAAACTTTTAACAATTCAATAGTAGAATATCTGAAAATAAATTTTCCGCCTTTGATTGCAGGTTTCAACCATAATATTTCTTTTGTAAAAATTAAAAAAACGAAGGTGTACGATTTTGGAGGTTTTGTAAGAAGTAGTTTTTTCAGCAGTACTTTTTAAAGATATTTTATATAAAATGTTTTTCGAATTAACAATTAATAAAAAAAAATGGCAAAGCTTGTTTGTGCATTTTATACCAGCTTCTTGGGAATTAATGCTGATAATCCCTCTTCATTTGATTTGGTAATTAAAATTCAGAATAAACTGTTACCCACAATAGTCTTGAATTATTGCTTTGAATGAAGCTATCATAAATAACTTGAAATCATAAGTATCTTATGATTTTAAGTTTTTTGTTTCTTATATTTGTGGTTTAGTTTTATTGCAGAAAAAACTTTTTATCCCCAAAATATTTTTTTTTAGCAATTATGTTATTTTTTATACATAAATTGTTAAAACTTTTGATCTACTTAGGATGTGATATTAAAAATTGTGTTTTTGTTTTGTTTAAACATTGCAGTCTTACATGGTTTCATTATTTATTTGGCGTTTCTTTAAAATCATATAATTACTACAAATTTGAAATAAATAATGTTTCATTGCTTTCAGGAACGTCTAGAAAATGCTAAAGAACAAATTTCTTTAGTAATTAAAAGTTCAAATCAGGTATTATCCATTTTAGTACAATTATATTATTAAGTTTTAATTTTTTTTTTAATAAAAATATTTTTTCCCAAGTACTGTTTGTTTTAAATTGATACAATTGCATTGCAAAATTAATTTATGTGTTTTTTTTATCCAAGATAAGTAACCCAAAGTTTGACTTTAATGTAATTTACAAATATTTTGTATAAAATTATTGTTTTTTTTTTAATATTCTTTGTGATTTTTTGAAGCAAAATACTTTTTTTTAAACATGAACATACTTATCTCAATGTTCTTAAATTTTCGATGATTTCAAACACCGTATAGTTATGGTATACTTATTTAAATGAAAAACATCATACAAATTATTTTTTTTTTTCACTAATAGTCTCTTTTATTAAAAGGAATGTGAAAATTCTATTCGATTGTCTTTGGTAATCTGAATTCTCTGAGGGATGCAGACATATAAACTGTTCAAAATACTGTCAAGTTTCCAGCAACACACTGTTAAAATTAAAAAAAAAAACTATATAATTTTATTTAAGTTTAAAATTTAAAGTATTTAGGATTGTGTTCTGAAGAAAAATAATTGAAAAATACTTTAAGTTTTAAATTTATAGATAAAAATTTTAATCTCGTACAGTGAAAACAAGTTTACACTTTAGCCAATTTCCTTATCCCTCAGTCTCAGAGGGTTAATTACCTCCTTATGCAAGCAAATTGAATTTCTTTTTCATATATACATTTACATTACTTTTTCAATGTAAAAGTATATGTATGTATATAAATGTTTTTAAGTTTTAAAATGTTTCATATTTCTTTTCTAGGTGGTTTTGTCCTTTTCTGAGGACATATCTAAAGACGAATCAAATCTAAGATACATAGTTGAAAAGGTAACTAATTAAGCTCTTACTACTGTTAAAGGTACAGATTTTTTTTTTTATATAAATTACTGTACAAATATGAAGACTAATGTCTGCCACGCTTGCATTGTTGTTGCTCGGCAACATAACACAAATCAAAACCGACCATTATATCATTGTTGTTCCCTATTAAAAATAGTTGTGAAACTTTTTTTGTGATACGATTCTATATCGAAAATTGAATTATATTTACACTGTATGCACAAATGTTTTTGTGACGCCTATGTGTTTTAAGTACAATAAAAAGTAATCTTTGTTATGTATTATATTCATACTTTAAAAAATATAATGTAAGACACTCTTCGGGAGCTTTTTTTTATTTAAGATTCCAAAAGTAAGCAAAAAGAACACTGAACTTTTTTTTGGTAGGATATTTATGTGGGTAAATGTTGAATAACACTATAAAGCTGTTAGAAAGTGTATAATTACAAATTTATTTATTCTAAATCAACAAAATGTTCAACATTATTAAATTCTAACACTTTGATTACAGTCATCAATGACGTGTAGTTATTGGTATTAAAAAAGTACTTATGAATTCTTTGTTTTTAGGTGCTTAAATGTTTGTTGTCTTATTTTATTAATTCCTTTTTTTTTAACAATCATTTAAAATTACAAGTAGGGGAGACCGGGGCACATTGGACCTAGGGGCACGATGGACCACCTCCTATTATTTGTTTTGTATGTTTTCCAAATTAGTTCATATTATAAATAATAGATCACATAACAGTCTTGGTCTAGTTATTATGAAAAACCATGTTGTTAGCTCACACATTTGCCATTTTTTATTCTTGATGTGTATTAACCAGGCGAAAGTAAAAAAATCTCTCTCCTAGAAATTATCTTCTCATCATTAAAGTAACATTAATTGGACAAAGTGGCTTAGCATAGTTGAAAGGCAAGATATTTGTCTTTCTATATAATCTATAAATTAATTTCTGAATTTACAATACAGCATATTTTAATTTTGTTTTTAGTTCAACTACAATCTGGGGCACTATGGACCACAAAATCTGGGGTACAGTAGACCAGGGTCCATTGTACCCCATGCAACTTTAGAAATACTTATAGTTTCAAAATAAAAAATATATATTGATGCAATTAATTTCTTATTATTAAAAGTTAAATTTTTGGTATAATAGTAAAATATTTTTTTAATATATATTCTAATATTCACTTCTGAATGTAATAGATTTTCCCCCTGTCTACTAATAGTGCGTGTTTTTTTAAACCAGAAGTAACAAATTATTAGTGAACTGATGTTTTAATTTATATATTATGACTTCAAACAATAAGTGTTTTGAATGAGAAAAGTATTTTTAAAATTGAATGTTATACTAGGAGTTTTAAATTATTTAATGCAAAAAGTTTAGAAATTTGAGTTGGTTGTAAAATAAATTTACGCATTTACATAACAGAAGTACAAGTACAATATCATGTATTTTTTAATTAATATTTGGTTACTGTTGATTTTTTATTAACAAAACTGTGAGTTATTTGTTGTAGTTATAAATAATTAAGTAACAAACAAATTTTCTCAGAATTGGTAAAATGCACAAAATTGAAATTTTGTTAGTAAAATTTTCAACCTCAATAATTAGCGGAAGACTTAAAAAAAGATTTAAAGAATTAATCTCGCATAAAACGAACATTCTTTGATCAATAGTTTTTCCCTACACTTTTGGTGTTGTTTTGTATTGTAATAAAAAAGTGTTTTAACTTTAAAGTGATCTTGTAATTTTGAAGATAAAATTTAATTATTTTGCTAATATTTTTTCTGAAATGCCACGTAACAGAATTAGAAAGACTAATGAAGGAACAGTTCCAAAAGAAGTGATGGAACAGGCTGTAAAACATGTTATTGATGAGAGTCGTTCTATCTGTTCAGTTAGCAAACAGAAAGGCAGTTCAAAAACAGCCCTTTTGTGCTACAGAAAAAAGTACAAAACCTCCCATACACCTGTTAGATTTGAGCTTAACTGATCCTTGCTCATAAAAAAAGATCAACAAAAAATTTCAAAGGGGAAAAAAAGCAAACAGTAATATTTGATAGTTGTCTCACTAAAAGAAGTTTTAATGCAATTGGATACTTAAAATTCAAATAAAATCCTTATTTTATATGTATGTTAATCTTTAAAAAGTGCAGATATTTTATTTCAGCAAAAAATACCATGGTTCATTGCACCCCGTGATGTGGTCCATTGTACCCCGAATCTGGGGTACAATGGACCACTTTCTCACTTGTAATAAAAAAGTGAATTCAGAATAAAGTAATTGAAATTATATTTTTTAGGTAATGTATTTTTAAACCTGGATATATACGTAATATATGTACCTTTTTCTAAACAAGTGGGATGAATATTTTTGTACTTATAGCGCAAAAAATTAAAAAGTGGTCCATTGTGCCCCGGTCTCCCCTACTCATTCGATAAAAACATAATGATCTTATTTTTTTGCATCTGACTGTTACTGTTTTTTTCTGATTGTCCTGATTTATAACTATGTTATGAAAAATGCGAAATACTTGTCGTATAAAAATAATTTAAAAAAAAAAAACAGAGCTATTTGTTATTCTTAGAAATAAAAAAAATTACAGTTTTTAGATAATTTTTTTATATGTTTAAATAGTTTTATAAATTTACAGTTTACACCCAGTTGTCTCTTGCTTAAATTGATTTTTGATACATTGAAGGTGTTTTTTTTTGCTTACAGGCAGAAGCTCAAGCAGGTCCTATTACAATGCTAATAAACTGTGCAGGAACTTCTATTTGCCATCGCTTTGAAGATACTTCTACCCAAGATTTCAATGTAAATATTTGCAACAGTAGTGTTATCTTAGAGATAGTTTTCCTTTTTAAATTTAAGATTAGTTTAACACTTATCACTTACATTTTTAGATAGTTTAGATTTTATTTCATACTACACAATAGCCCTCGTGTAGCTCTAGTGTGACGATAATTCAAACCTAACCTAACCTTATTTCATACTACATGTATATGTTATGCATACATCAAGTTTTGGAAATAATCAACAATTTTTTTACGCCATGTTTCTAACTCCATTTAATATTGAGGTTATCGTACATAGATTTCGTTGATTTACAGGAAGGATAAACAATTCAGTTGTTTTTCTTATTTCTGTACTTTTTAAATATTTAAATCTTGAGTAAACTAGAAATATCTTATATTTTTCTTAACTTTCAAGAATGTAAATTGTTGTAAGTTTCATTTCCTAGCCCTATTTTAAGGTATACCAAATTTTCGCAAAGCTTTATTTACCACCCCACTTCAAAGTTCATATAACACTGTGCACAGAAATGTTATGTATTGGCAGAAAGCTAGCTTTTCAGAAAAATAATCTAATGTGTATTTTTCCATGGCAATACATTTAAAAAAATTGATTTACTAATTATGTACCGAATATTCTACCAATTAATTAAAAAAAATTTAATCGCTAGGTATTAAATGTGTTAATATTATAGTATTTTTTTTTATCTCAAAAAGTCGTATTTGTCTGATACTTCATTTATCCAGTGCTATGTTTGCCAGATACATTTATCTTGACCATTAAATGGATAAAGTGTTCATAGGAGTAAACTTTTTAAACATAAAGTTCATTTTGCATCGATAAAATTACAATTTAAATAATTGTTTACATAATAAATTCAAAATTTTGCCAGGGCTGCAATTTTATTTGCCTATTTAAAAATACGACCCTATTTTATTTAATAAAAGCCTTTACAGAAGCATACAATTTCTACATGCTTAAGAAACAGTTTGCTTGATTGAATTTTCTTCAGGAGAGAATTTCTTTAGAAAGAATTCTTCATAAGAAAGGACTGAGAAAACTTTTTATTGATGGCCAAAGAATTTATCGGTGCACAAAATCCTGAAATGTTAAATACTGATAAAATCCATTACTATTTTAGAACATGTTAAATGTTAACTTTCTTGGAAGTGTTAACATGACCAAAGCTGTTTTGCCTCTTATGAAAAGCAGAAAGAATGGACACATTGTGTTTGTGTCATCCTTGGCTGGACTTATTGGTCTCTATGGATACACTGCATATTCTGGATCAAAATTCGCTCATGTGGGATTAGCCGAGTGTCTTCAAATGGAAGTAAGATATTTTCAAACTAAATAATAATATTTTGAAGTACAAAATGATATCTCAACAGCTTAAGTTTTTATTATAAGGGGGTGCACATAAATTATGTGTTTAAGGAAGTGGAGAGGATTCATCTGAATATCACTATATCTCATGTGGGGCATGTATTGGTTGTATCACATATCGCATAATTTTCTCCCACAAGAAAATCAATGTAAAATTCTGAGTAATGGGGTGGTGTCAAAAAGTCTTTAGAACCATATGACATGATTTATGGATACCCCAAATAAAAATGAAACAAGCTTAAATGCTATTTGTTTATTTTTTTTATTTCAAATGCTATATTTTTATTAGTTTATTACTGGGGTACATCGAACATATCTTAATGCACAGGTTATTTAAAACGTATTGAAAACAGTGGTGTGAATATTTAATTTTGAGATTTAGAGTACATATTGTTTCACATTCAATACATTTTTCAACATAATGCATGATGTGTAATCCCATTTATTAAACGATATACTTATCTATGATTTTTTTTTTCATTATCAATAAGGAATTCCACTTACCTGCATTTTTTAACTATAGCCGAATTGTGTAATTATAATGCAATAATTTCAATTGGTAAAAAAGTATTGCAATTACTATATAATCAATAGAATCTATATATTTCAAACAACCTTTCTAATACGGTTTTGTTTAATTTATTGAAAAAAAAAACATTTTATGATCATAAAACCTTTTAATTGTTGTCAATGAGTTTTTTTATGTTTTAATGACCACTCACCATTTCCTCACAAAAGAAAAATTCGCCCTTCAAAGCCAAAACCCCAAAAATTTCTCAGAACCTCAAAAACGGACACTTGAGCCTTTTAAGTAGAATAAAATAGATTGCTGGGCACTGTACTGGGAATGTGTTAACAATATTTTTTGGAATGATGTTAATTTAAATTAGTTTGTTTTAACTCTAGTGTTGTTTGTTTGGCTGTTTAAATATTACAAATTGAAAATTAGGCAAGAAAGGAAATAATAATATAGTAAAAATATTAATTGAGTTTTTCTCCTTTTTTAATAGTGTTTTCAATTTTATAAATGCATAGATTTTCTTTTAGTGTTTGGTTTGTCTTGCATTTTAGGTTAGACCATACAACATAGGTATTACTGTATCTTTCCCACCTGATACAGATACCCCAGGTTTTGCTGAGGAAGTAAAAGATAAAGTTAGTTGTTTTTATATGTTATAAATAAAGTTTATTAAGTCTTAATATCCATGCTAAAGTTGCAGTAACTTCGAAACTATATTGTTATATTTTGATTTTTAAACTGCAGTTATTTAAATTAAAACAAACATTTGTTTTTATAGCCCATTGAAACACTACAAATATCTGAATCCGGTGGATTATTTTCTGCCGAAGAAGTTGCTACTAAAACTTTGCAAGATGTAATGGTTAGTATATTTGTGTGTCCATATTAACAATAACAAATAAAAAAAGTATCTCAAAAGCATCTCTACCTGATAAAATAGTTTTGTGCATAATAGTCCATACAATAGTATATAATATGCAATTTTAAAATTTTGTTTTCTTCCATATTAATTTATTAACCTATTTTTTAGTAAAAATGAGTCAAAATGTTCATTTAGTAACAATAATTATTTTTTACTTAAACTTGAAACCTTCTATCATTCCTAATATAAAAAAGCCACAAAATTATTTTCTCATTTGTCAATATATTTTATGTTGTGAACTCAATTAAGTATTTATTTTTAGAATAATAAGTTCATGTCAACTGTTGGATTTGAAGGCTGGATGTTATGTATGTTATGCAGTGGCGCAACACCGGTGAATTCATACTTGGAACTCATTATACAGGTAAATATTAAAAATAACCATCATAGTTTGTATATTTCCTTCATCTTCTCATAGAAGACTCCTTCTGAAACAGACTCTTTCTAACCATTCGAATTCTTTTATCCTTAAATAAAATGTAAACATAAGCTAAAGTGAAAAACAAAAAAAAAAGGAATAATATTTTTTTATTGTGTAACTTATTTGTTGAACAAATTTGTTCGGTACTATGTTTTTTTTTTCACTTATATTTTGTTTACTTTGATAAACTCAAACAGAAAAAGTAATTTTTCTTTTAAAATAATTATTTTTTTATTTTTCGTTTCATGTTTAACTTTAAACAAATATTTAAAAAATATCACTAAAAATACCAGTATTGATATTGAAATAAATTGGAAGTAATTTTTTAAATTATATCTCAACAAATGATTTTATACAATTGAATCTAAAGTAAATAATTAAATTTTGCCCAATTTCTATAATATATTCTAAATACATAGATTACATTTTGGTGTGCATTTTAAATAAAAAAACACAAAAATTGCTTTAATTGGCAGGTAATGACCATGGGACTGTTTCGTGTTGTTCTATTCGTTTACATGAAGCAATTTGAACGGACAATTCAAAAGTGTGCAGAAGAGAAAGAGAGAAAATACAAGAAGAATTGATTATGTATGAAGAAAATATGATCAGCACCATTTTTCTGGCTTTGCTGCTTGCATTGGGATCAATCTATGTCAATTGCTGCTTATTTATATTTTTTTCTGCTTGTTTATATTTTTTTATACTGTTTACATTGTATAAATAAAATATTGAACTTTAAGATTTAATTTAATGAATTTAAAATAGCAATGTTGACGAATACAGTACATATTAAGATACTTTTAACCTGTTCTACAGTCTTTGAAATCAGTCTTAACAAGTTATATACATTTCTTTAAAAAATATTTGTTTTTATAACTTAAAATTTAATTCCTATGCACATTAAGCATTCATTATAATTGCAAAGACTTCTTTTAATGTTTGCAATCAATTTAGAAATCGTGGGAATAGCTAAAATTTTACAAAACCACCAGGTATATTTTTCTGGGATTCTTTTCTTGGCCAAGATCCACTTACGGTCTTTAGCGCTGCCCTCTATCGTGTTATTTTCGAATGAGGTAGTCAGTATTAAACTTGACAGAGGGGCTGGGGGAGCCCTGTCGGTTACGCACTCGCCTAGCTTGTGAAAGGTCCCAAGTTCGGGTATGGGCATCGCCAAAATAACTGCCGCCACATAAACGGCACGTGCAGCCAAAACTGTCCGACGAATAATACCCCGTGTCAGTGGTGGCGCTAGGAATTTCCCGACGGGGGGGCTGACCTACCCCGACGGGGGGGCTAAAGTATAATTTAAAATAAATTACCTTAATTCTTTAATGTAGATCCGTAGGATAAAATTTTTTTTTTTTTTTAATTTGGTGCAAAAATTGTAAAACTAACTTTACATTTATGGAGTATATTAGTATAACCATCGCATAATGTTAAGAAAAATTATTACAACCTACACTTTTTTTAATTAATTTTTTAAATCCTAACTCCTTTTAAGTTACAACTTTAATTTTTTTTATTTTACAACTGTGTAATGGTGATATTTAAAAAAATGCTGTTTTTTTAAATACATACTAGTTTTAATTTTTAATATATATTATATTAAAAAAAAAATTAAAAATTGAATTTTCAATTCCAAACTGCTTTTTATAAAAAAAACTAGACTACTTTATTCAACATTTTTTGGTTCTGTTAAATATGCTAAATGTATTACAAAAAAAATTTATTAAAATCTATGCAAATTAATAAAAAAGCATCACACTTTTTTTAATTTGTGACGAAATGAAAAAAATATATACTATAAGATTTTGATACATAAAGCATTTTAACTAGTGTCAACTGTAGAAATTTCGAAGATAAGGGTTTTTAAACAGCACAATTGGATCGTTTTTCAAACTAGTAGAATTTTGAAATCTGGTAAACGTTTTCTGCACTATGTCTATTTTTGGATTATGCAATAAAAAAAATTTCCCTCAATTCCAAGGTACTGGTCTACCTTAAGTTTATATAATTAACTGTCAAATTATGTCAGAGATCAATCAGAAATATGTCAAATACGTTTCAATTCAATATATAAAATTAAACTTTAACTAGACATAAGTAGAACTACATACATAATATAAAATTGAAATTTTCATTAAAAAATTCACATATTACAAAAAATCACAAAAAAACAACATTTTTTTTTTACATTTTTTAATGAAAATGTATCCAACATAAAATCTTCAAAAACCTGATTTTTTAAAAAAATATTTATTGCGAGGAAAACATGAAATTTATTTAAAGTGCCCTAATAAAAAAGAAATATAACATAAAACTAAAAATATTTTTATTTATAAATAATGCAATTTCTTAGCCGTTTTCTTAGTAAACTAATAATAATGAACAATCAATGAATCCATTCCAAACTGATTTATAACAAAAATAAACTTTACTTCCAAATATTATATTTAAATAAAGTTTCTTGTGCCATTGGTGATGGCAACAGCGGATTAAAATTAGGTAAAATTACATTTTAATACTAATTAAGGTTACTTCGCCGACAGACAGTAGATAAGTGTCCGTCCGTCCGAGCATACAGACATCTATAAAATCGCTAAAAATGGAAAAGTAGTACTGGCATGCTGAGTCCCTTCTTCAGTGTACCTTCCAAAATCGGTCCTACCCGCCGGATTCTATTAATCTTTTAATCTATCTTTAAAAAAAAAATTTTATTAGTTTGACTAGTTTTATTTATTTTCTTTCGAAAGTTATCGTAATTATTTCGAAATTAATTTATTATCGGTTGCTAGAATAATTTATATTTTAATGAATAAATATGGAATATTGCACGCTTTAAAATAGAAAGAATACATTTCATATCATCATCATACAATCAAAGAATCTTTTTGTGAATAAATTTCTTGCTTGGGCTATGAAAGTGAGAGACAGACGGGTTGAACGATTATAATACCTTCCCCATTTTACGTTATAAACGTAGTGTGAAAGCTAAAATTGGAGAAAAGAACTAAACCATTTTTGTACGTTGAAATAAATACGAACATTAATGTATTATAATTTTTTTACGTACCTTCGGTTTTAGAGAGATCTTTTTTGATCGTCTTCACTGGATTTAGCGATTCCCATGGACTTTTCCTTTTTTTTACGCCAACTTCTACGAACGGAATATTCCTGTTTTTCTTAATCATTTTCATAATCTTGATTTTCAAAAGCTGTTTGTTTTTTTACATAGTCATTGTCAAATTGTTCTGCACATAAACAACATTCAACCTTAAAACGTGAACCTTTCCCTCGTTTATTATTCATAACCAAATTATTAAAACAAAAAAAAAAATCTATTTCGAATTCGTGTTTAAAAAGCTGAGCAACCTACTGTATTAATTTTACTGCTAAAATTCACAAAAAATCTACACAAAATAAAGGTTTATACACTTTTTTTTTAACCTAAAGAAAACGAACGTTGGTTGAACACGTGAACTGGTTCAAAATACTGCAGCGTTATCGGATGGTACTATTTTTTTTTTGCATTTTTCTTTCCCAATAGCCCTCTATTCTGACGACACATCTGTCTTCACCAATAGCAGAAGATCACCAAAATGTCCTTTTTCTGATAATTGTTTACCCCCTTTTTTGGTATCCCTTTAACACTTCGGGTAATATTACATTTTAGACCGGAAAAAACATGTCAGCATCATGTATCATTGTCGAAAATTTACGAGTTCGTGACGAAGAGTTTACTAACGCGAACTGAATCCAGATACCCTCTACAGTACAGTCCCAGATGATCCTAACTATGTAATGTGAAACCATCCCGCAAACCTCCCGCTGGTTTGAAGATAAGGGTTCCCCAATACCCCAATCCCCACTCCATGAAGAACGGTGGACTCTATGTGTGTATGATATCGTTTTCCTCGTCCCCCGTGGAATGGAAAATCTTGCGGAAGGGGTGTATTTCGATAAGAGCTCGATCACACAAACCAGGACTGTGTTAAAATATGCAAAGTAGTGATGAATTTTAAAACTTTTAAAGGGCTTTTGTTTTATCGACCAAATTTTTTCCGATATTTTAACCAAACTAACATATAAAAATGAAAGATAAAAAAAAAATTTAACTTGAGGACTAATTTTCCCGACGAAATTAAAAAATTCCCCGACGGGGGTGCTAGCCTTCCCCGACGGGGGTGCTGAAGCACCCCTAGCCCCCCTGCTGCCGCCGCCCCTGCCCCGTGTAAGGAAGTACACGTTAAATATACTTCAAATTCCTAACGCTGCATCGTCACCTAACTGTGGTTCTAAAATACGACTCCCGTCGCAAATAGCCGTCGTGTAGCTCTAGTGCGACGATAATTCAAACCTAACCTAACGCTGCATACAATGTCGCCCTTAAGCGTTGGGTTGGTTGGTTGATATACATATATTTTCAGGCTTGTGTGCTTGCTCAGAGAGCCGCTTATAAACCTTCATCAAGTAAGACAGTCACAACACACACTCACATGCACACATATACTGCCATCTTACACGCGCCACCTCCACAATTTAGACATGTCCCTGAATGGGAGGGAAATAGTCTCCAGGAACCTGTACCCGTGGGAAACTGCGCAATGACCGCCCACAGGACTTTCGGACCCAACAGATTTAGCGAACACGTACTCCGCATATACTCGGTGAGTTTTCAGCGACCAGGTTTCGATCGCGGGACCTTCCGATCCGTAGATCGCTACTCTGACCACAGGGCGCCTCACAGCCCCTATTACGTTGGGTGCCGATTCAGGTGTCGCCTCTTCACTTGACTGTGGTTCTAAAATACGACGCCCATCGCCAATAGCCCTCGTGTAGGCTCTAGTGCGACGATAATTCAAAACCCAACTAACCTTAACAGAAACGATGTTTTTTTTTTTGGTGCTACCCTATATTTATTACTGAAGAACGAGATATAGTCCGACCACGATAACTTGGAAACCAAAATATTTTGATTGTGGACCAGTCCACTTCGAAAAAAGGTAAGGAAGGTTTTGGTTTTTTGCAAGAGTTACCATGTTTGGCGATTCATTGCTTTTGCGGGCGCATATTTCTTTAAGGTTTAGAAACAGACTATCAATCGAAGGATAGATCGAACTTGCATCGGGATTACTCCTATATTTCCCATTAATATTTAAGTTATAGCGTCCCTCGGTGTAATTCCTAGTCACAGTCATATTTTTAAGTTTTAAAACCCTTCATCAAAATGAAAAAAAAAAAAAAAAAATGGAAATATACTCAGTGGAACTTATAACTTAACTACGAGTTTGCTTATTAGTATTGAACTTTTTTTTGGCAATGGTTAATTAAATTTCTGTAAAATAGTTATAGATTTAGTTATTTCACGATTCAAAATGTCAAAGAAATACACGTGTAATCGTTAACCGCTACTAGCAATCATCAACAATCCTCTGTAGCCGTTAACTGATGTGCAGTTCTAGTGAGATACATTATTTACAACCGCACTACACCAACAAACCTATTCTCGCCCAACGCCTTGAGCCGACAACCCTTCCTCCTTCGGCTTAAAACCTCAATTCAAAGTGGAATCTTCCACAATCAAAATATTTTGATTGCCAAGTTATCGTGGTCGGACTATAGTAAACAGAGACAGCGTTTTCGGTGGTGCTGTCCTCTATCGCGTTACTGAAGAACGAGGTAGTAAACTTAAGGGGTCTAAGGAGTCTTAAAAATGTGCAAAGAAGGGACTACAAAGTATAGTTTGATCTGTCATGTAATTTTTTAACTACTCAATATACAAGTATAATTTTTTTTATATGAAATTCTGCAAGATGTATTTATTATAAAACAAATTTTAAAATTTATGAAACTTTAGCCAAAACTTAAAAAAATGATATTAAACATAAAGCTATATTAACACATTGTGATTAGGCTTGCGCGGCAAATTTTGAGGTCAAAATTGAAAAAATGACCAAAAAAAATGACTTTATATTGTACAAATATGTACAAACTAGGACTTATACCTAAATTCTCTGCTCAATGTTAATTAGAAATTATTTTAAGAACTTTTTTTCTAAAAAATTAATAATTTTTTTTTAAATTTTGATTTTAAATTTATTTTTAAATAATTTCTAATTAAAATTGAGCTGAGAATTTAGGTATAAGTCTTAGTTTGTACATATTTGTACAATATAAAGTCATTTTCTGGGTCATTTTTTCAATTTTGACCTCAAAATTTGCCGCGCAAGCCTAATCACAATGTGTTAAAATAGCTTTATGTTTAATATCATTTATTTTAGTTTTGGCTAAAGTTTAATAATTTTTAAAATTTGTTTTATAATAAATAAATCTTGTAGAATTACATATAAAAAAATTATACTTGTATATTGAGTGGTTAAAAAATTACATGACAGATCAAACTATACTTTGTAGTTCCTTCTTTGCACATTTTTAAGACTCCTTAGACCCCTTAACAGAGACAGCATTTTGGTGGTGCTGCCCTCTATCGCGTTACTGAAGAACGCGGTAGTAAACAGAGACCGTGCTTTGGTGGTGCTGCCCTCTATCGCTCTACTGAAGAACGAGGTAGTAAACTTAACAGAGAGCGTTTTGGTGGTGGTGCCCTCTATCGCGTTACTGAAGAACGAGGTAGTCAGAAGTAAACTCAACAGAGACGGCGTTTTAGTAGTGTCCTCTATCGCGCTACTTCCGAACGAGCTTGTCAGAAAAACACCAATCTTTATTTCGGATTTGTGACCCCATCGCAATGTTACTTTCATTACTTTTTTTAAATTTATATTTGCTAATTGAAAGTAAAAAGTAATGCCGAAATCAGTAAGAATGGATTATAACATCCTGAACTGAGCCTGATTTCCAAATGGGCAAATGAGGCAATTTAAATTATATACTGGGCGCAACAGCCCAGTAATGGGCCAAGGCCTGCCGTACCGATTTCTTCTTTCGTAACATACGAATCTGGAGTACTAGGTATATGTCCCGGTAAGGTGGTCGGTCTCACGTGGAACCATCAGTGTTTAGCTCCCAATCATGCTTGGAACCCATTTTATCGACCCATTCAAGGGATGAAAGGATGGGTCAACCTCGCCTCGCCCGATCCAGAATTCGATCCCTGGACCTATGGCGTGGCAATACGAAGCTACTATGCCACTAAGCATTATAAATTATAAACAGGTCATATGAATAAAAATTAATTATGCAAGCAAAACATTATGCAACCATTTGGTATACATGACATGGCGTTACATGACAATATAATCGGTCTCTGATGTCATATGTTATGTATGCAATAAAAAAATTGAGTATAATCAGCGATACAACGTTAAAGGTCATTTATCTGTACACATTTAAATAAAAGATTTTTTTTATAGGTATATTGATGCAAATTATGTGGGCCCTCCAAACATGCTATGTCCTGGGCCCCAAAAGTTGTAAGTCTTGGGGAGAAGAAACTGATTAGCAGAAAATAAAAGTTTACATTATACGTATTTTTTTCAACAGGGTTATTATATTGGCGACTTAGCTCGGCATATTCCACAAAACTGAGAGCCATTTGATTTTGAGGCACCATCTAGGCGACTATCACTGCCAATTTTGACGCACACATTACAATGAATGTGTGCGACAAAATTGCGTCTCGGTGGATGTTAGAGAATGACGAAAAAATCCAAGCCAAATTTCAAACTCAAAGGATTTTTTACATGCCACATAATTATATCACATGCTTGGCTTGCCCAGGATTTTCCCATCCAGAAAATCTGACTACTCAGCCGGGCTTCGAACCCTAAAACTGTCCTTTAAACTTGGGACGCACACATGAATGTGAGCTCTCTGTGGATGTCAAAGAATGGCGAGATTTAATTTTGCCAAGAGAACCCTAGTAAAATGACTAACTAAAGGGATCTTTTACATGTCACATAATTTCTTGACATGCGCGCCCATGATTTTCCCATCCAGAAAATCTGACTTTACTTAAATACAGGTTACCGTTTTTAAGGATATTATACCTAGCACAAGGTCGGGTTTTTAATGCTAGTTACTATATAAAATAACAATGTTTCTCTAATATTGCTGAACTGAGACTCATTTGAATAGATTTCCGGCAGATTATTGAGATAAAGATTCTGTAGAATTAGCATGACTGACGATTTTTTTTTGTCAGATTTTTTTTATTATGGCGAAAATCTGGTTCAAACTTTTAAACCTCGCAAACTGACAACTATTTATTTTCTATTACATTTATTGGGATTTGGTACTTAAATTCGTACTTTAAAATTCTTGTATTTTGTGGAGACTTGACACAATAATTATGATCATCATATATTCCATTATTATTTTGATTTCGGTCTGTTTTTATCTGTATCTCAGGAAGAAAAAAGCATTCATTTTAGACAATGAGCACTGTTTGGTAAGGTCAACTTTAATTATTAATTGTGAAAGTACTCTCTTGAAATAGAACCTATTGGTGGGAAATTTTATTAGTTATTGTCATGCTTTTCATTTCTATTTATACTTATATTTAGTAATAAATCAATGGAACTGTATCCTTCTGGACAATCTAAGTAGGGAAAATAGAAAAAAATTGAAAGTTACACGTTTGGATACCGTAAAAACATTGTTTAGGTTTTTGGGGCTTTACGTTATAATGATGCATAAACTTTTGCAGGAAAAAAATATTTTTTATTTATTATAATTTAGAGATATATGGTTATTTTTAACTCAAAAATATTAACTCTTTCACAATTACAATAAAGATATATATTGTTTTAAGTAATGATTTTGAAAAATCTTTTTTATACATTTATCATCAAAATTTGAACTATTATTCTACTCTTCTAAGAGCCTATAAATCAAAAATTTACCCCACCCTACTCACTATATTTTTTATGCAAAGCAATGAAATTGAATGTAATATTAATAACGAAATCAAATCGTCTCATAACCATCATTTATTTTACTATAGAACTTATAAATTAATTTTAGCAACAAAAAAAAAATTAAATTAATATTTGACTTGAAGAAACGGGAAAAGGTTTTTAGGAATTAAAAGACCTTTTTAGAATTAAGAAGTTATATAACTTAATTTTTGTTTATTATTAACAATTATATTTTTTTGTGTGTTTGCTACCTTGCTCTAGAAAAAGCTCCTTATTTCGCATAAAAATAATAATTGTAATAACGTTAATTTACAAAGGCACTACTGAAGCGAAATCGGCACCATACCAGACGTCGACTGATTGAAAACTTTATTTTGTCTTGTTTCGTTTGAATCGGCGCTTTTGTGATGATTTATTGTCCAATTTAATCGCGCTTTCCCCTCTCCTCGCTTTTCCCTCTGCCTTTTTACTCATTGTTTTTACCCAGCTTAGATTGGCTACGAGTATATAAATTTATTTTCTTTTACATTTTTTGGGATTCGGAACTCAAATTTTTACTTTAAAATTCTTGTATTTTGTGCAGACAAGGCGCAATAATTATGATCTTCGGATATCCTATTATTATTATTTTGATTTCGGTCAATTTTTATCTGTATCTCAAGAAGAAAAAAGCATTAATTTTAGACAATGAGCACTGCTTGGTAAGATCAACTTTAAATATTAATTGCGAAAGTGCTTGAAATAGAACCTATTGGTGTGAAATTTAAATAGTTATTGTCACGCTTTTTATTTCTATTTATGCTTATATTTAGCAATAAATCAAAGAAATGTATATTAATTAATTTTATTCAGTCGGTTTTATTAATTATTTTCATTTAGATAACAGGGGGTTCTAGTGGAATTGGATTAGCAATCGCTATTCAAGCTGCAAAAGCTGGAGCTAATGTTACAATCGTTGCTCGGTCAAAGGTACTATAATCAATATATTTTAATTACAATAATTTCTCTAAAATAACTTCCCGAGAGCCTGTTAGAGCATTTAAATGGATATTTCCTTTAATGTTAATGTTACTAAACAGTTTATTTTAAACTTTAACCACTGAAGCGGTTCGTTAGAAGAATGTCTTAAAATCACTTTTCCACCATTGATTGCATGCGTCAGTCATGTATTTTTTTATTGGTATAAAAATGACGTTTCCGCGTGTGTGCCTGAGTTTGGAGATTTTGTAAAAGTTTTTTTTTTAGTAGTGCATTTTAAAGGTATTTCGCCTACATTTATTTTTTACAGTGAACTTTGAATTACAAACAATTGACAAACCTTGTTTGAGCATTTCATACCAATTTTTTTGATGAATTATCATATGAATTTTGTTCATATGGGCAACTTAAGTTCCAAATAAATGGATCTGTTTTATGTCCTGAGCGGCAACAGTTCCACGGAATGAAAGTAAGGTCTATTGTGGAACTTTCAATGTCTTACCGCCAATCACCGAAATCGCCAATGGTTAGTTTGGTTTGAATATAGCAATCTTACATGATTTTGGTGCATTTCTTTTTAATTTTGCATTTTTTTAAATAGAATAATTATTACAAAAGATTGAAGTAAATTTTTTTTATTACTTTCAGGAACGTCTAGAATCTGCTGCAGAGCAAATTTCTTTGGTAACTAAAAGTTCAAAACAGGTATTAACTATTTTAATAAAATTGTATTACAATGTTTTCATTTTTAGCAACTAAGTATAATTTTTATTTTTTCAAAGCAGTTATTGTCTGTCTTAATACAATTGTATTACAATTTTTCTAAACTTATTTTTGGGTGTTGAGTGTGTTTAATTTCTAGTGAAGATAAGTAATCGAAAATTCTCCTTTTATGCCATTTACAAATATTTTGAACAAATATATTGTATTTTTTTAAAAATTACAATATTTGTAAAATTATTATTTTGATTTACGTGCTTCATTGGTTACACAAACAAAATACTTAGTTTTAACATGTACGTACTTTTTTCTTAATATTTATGAATATTTTAACAATGTTTTGTATTTCTTTTCTAGTTGGTTTTATTCTTTTCTGAAGATCTATCTAAACAAGAACCAAATCTAAGAAATATAGTAGAAAAGGTTATCATTTAGCCTCTTAAAACTTTTTTTAAACATATATTAATTTATATAATTTATTTATTAATTTATATTTTTTTATGATTCCTGTGTGTTTTAACTACAATTAAAATCATTTTTATTTTTTTCTATTTAAAAACTTGTCTTATATAAAGACTATGATGGACTGAGAATTTTTTATGTTTTTTGTTCTTATGAGACTTTAGGTATGTTTTATTTGATTTAATAAATTTATAAGTTTGAGGCCCAGGGGCTTAGTGCTTTGCATTGCCACGCTCCAGGGATCGAATCCCGGATTGGGGGAGGTTGACCCACCTTTCATCCCTTATGTGGTCGATAAAATGGATACCAAGGATGTTGGGAACTAAACACTGGGGTTTCCACGTGAGACTGACCCCCTTACCTGGACATATGCCTAGCATTCATTCGGCCCTCAGAGAAGTCAGTCACGTCACCAAAGCTGACCTCAGTCTATTCACGAAGGCTGAAATGAGTACGGCAGGCCCTGGCAATGGGCTGTTGCGCGAGGAGTTAAGTTTCTTAATATTATAAGTTTACACAGTTTTCAGTTATCCCTCTTGACTTATTTGATTTTTAATACATTAAAGTCTTTCATTTTTTATCAGGCAGAAGCTCAAGCTGGTCCTATTACAATGCTAATAAACTGTGCAGGAACCTCTATTTGCCGTCGCCTGGAAGATACTTCTACCCAAGATTTCAATGTAAATATTCGATACAGTATTGATATTTTAAGTGATCAACATTTTCTATTTTAAATTTCAGGTTAATTTATCGCTTATCAATTATTTTTAGCTTCTACACTATTTTATAACGTTAAAAGTGGGAAATTTTATAAAGCCTATGCTCGTCTGTCTGTCACCCACGTTCATACCCTGACTACAAATGCTATATAGACCAAGTGGGATACGTCAAAAAAATTCAGCTCATTGAAACTAGAAGTCATTGAAAATATCAGAAAACTAGGAGGTGTAACACTTCAAAACTTTTAATTACCACGAAATAAATTAATGCACATATATTTGAGGGTATATACCTGATAAGGCAATTTTATACGTTTAAAACCAAAACTTTCAGTGACAACTAACCTTTACACATGCGCGATTTTTTCAAAAATCTTATTATGCCGTTCAACCAGCACTGTGAACACGCGTACCAAATTTGAAGTCTTTATTTCTTTTAGTTTGTTTATCAATAACATTAAAACCAAAAAAAGTTCTACATATGGCAGTTACCCGCAGAAAAGAATTTTTCAAACACCTCATTAAAATGTCAGACAGATACTGGGACTCGCATGTACCAAATTTGAAGTCCGTAACACTCTTAGTTTGACCTGTAGAGTGGTTTCAAACAGACGGAACAATGTTCAAGAACCACTTTTTTTAAAAAAATTATCATCCTTCAAAAATGGGCAGAAAACATAAAATCTCCAGGATTTTCGACCTCATCGCAATACTTTACTTTCAGTACTTTATATATTTCATATTAGATATGTTAGGTAGTTGAAAGTAGAAATTCGAATTCGAAGTATGCTTCAAATATTAAATACCAAATATTCTACCAATCGATTTTCTCTAATAGCAGGATACTAAATTTTTGAATATTATAGGATTTTTAACTCGACAAATTATTTGGCGATACATCAATTTTTCAGTCACACATTTAGTTCCATGTTAAACTTTTAAAATCCAGTCAAAAGGAGTGTTTAGCAATAAAACCCCTAATCATGCATTAATAAATGATTATATATAAACTACGTCTATGAAAAATACGTCTTCGTTTTAGCCCTTTCAGTCCTAATGATAATTTGGCATTATTATTTTAGAATTTTTTTTTTCTGATCGCCCATAGCCATTTATGATATCATAAAGCACATCATTCGATTTTTCACACTTTTTTCTATTAAAAAACATTTTTTATTAATCCCAATAGATGTTGGAAATTATGATCAGTAAAATGTCATCACTGGGACTGAAAGGGTTAAAATAAAAATAATTACCAAAAGGCCTTTCTCCTCTTTATAAACAAATCATACGACTGCAAACGAATTAAATAATCTCATAGTGGTATATCAGCCTAATACATTTTATTAAATACAAGAATTAAAAGTGCTCACTATTTAATATACTAGAAGCCTTAACATAAGCATACACTTTCTACTTACTGTATTTAAAAATCAGCTGCTTGATTGAAAGTTGATTAAAGAAGAGAGGGCTGACAAACCTTTTTGTTGATGGCCAAAGAATTTATTGATGCGGAATCCCAAAACTTTTAAGACTGATAAATTCCATTCCTATTTCAGAATATGTTAAATATAAACTTTATTGGAAGTGTTAACATGACAAAAGCTGTTTTGCCTCTTATGAAAAGCAGAAACAGTGGGCGTATCGTGTTTGTGTCATCATTGGCTGGACTTATTGGACTGTATGGATACACTGCGTATTCAGGATCAAAATTTGCTCTTGTGGGATTAGCTGAGGCTCTTCAAATGGAAGTAAGATTTTAAACTAAATAATACATACATTGAAGAATAAAGTAAGTCATGAAAGAGCTCTTTCTAACATAAGTGAATTGATCATGCACCTAGAGGAGCAGGATGATGCCTCCGTTTGCGAAAAAATAATTCTAATTTTAAAAATAATTCTAAAATTTAATCGCCAATTAGAATGAGAAGTTGCAAGGCCGAAAAACAAAAACAATAAACCGACCTATTTTGCAAAATTGTAAATATCTATATATCACATACCCCTTATGACTTTTTTCCTTTATAATACTATGATTACTGTAATTCACTTTTTTAAAACCCAGAAGCAATTCGGTGAATATTTTCTTTACTATTGCGGATTATCCGCAAATTCGCTTATCCGCAGATGCCGCGCCACCCAATTCCGCGGATAATCGGGATTTTACTGTAATGTTGTAATACTTGCAATGCAACTGTAAAGTCCAAAAATTTTAATTTAAAATAACTATAAAAAATTAATGTTTTCAAAACCAAGCCATGATTATATATTTTTTAGTTCGTGTTTCAAGTCTTCTCCATACATATAAGAAAACATCTGCCGCCTCGGTGGCTGAATGGTTAGTGTACTAGCCTTTGGAGCTGCTGAGGTCGGGCTCGAATCCCGGTCAGGCATGGATGTTTGTGACTGTCAATAAATATTGTTCTTTGTCTATGTGTTATTCATTTCTTTGTGACTGTAAAAATTTCTTTCTGTGTCTGTCCCACTTGACGAAAGCTTATAAGCGGTTCTCTGAACAAGCACACAAGCTGGAATATATATGCATCATACCATACTATACCAAGAAAACATCTATACTTTTATTATTTCATAACTGTGATGCACGAAACATGTCTCCCAAAGCATAAATTTACTTAAAAGGTATTGGAAACTATTGAAACAATGGTGTGATTATTTATTACAGAGGTACACACATTGTTTTACATTCAATGCATTTTTCAACAAGAGGCATGATGTGTAATACCATTTAGTAAATTATAGTCATATATATAAATTTTATTGTTTTCATTCTTTTATCAATAATGTTCCTGGTAGCACAGCAGTATTGGTCAATCTCGACTCATACCCATCGCCCAATGCATAATGGACGTTTTATCGACGCTGGGCAATATCGGGGTGCAATATTATTTTAAATATAACTTGATAAAAAATTACAATCCAAAATTCTTGATTTTAAGTATTGCGAAGCATAATATTTGCCTTTTACACTTGCATAATACTACACTCTTAAAAATGTAACTCTCATTTCAGAGGCAAATTCTGATTTTTTTTGCCTCTGAAATTCAGAGGCACATTGTACCACTCATTTTTAAAAGCACAATGTGCCTCTCATTTCAGAGGCAAATTCTGACTTTTATTGCCTCTGAAATTCAGAGGCACAATGTACCACTCATTTTCAAAGGCACATTTGGAATTTTTGTGCCTCTGAATTTGAGGGTTTGATATATTAGCTTGTGAGAATCAGCATGGTGTAAGTCAACTTTTGGAAATATATAAGTTTAGCTATACACTTGTGGATATTCAAATTGAAAAATATGGGTGAAATTTTTTTTACTTAGCTGTCCTTTACTGTACGGCAGCCAAATAAAAAAAATCATATTTTTCAATTAGAATATCCATAAGCGTAGCAAACTAGATTTTTAAAAGGTGACTTACACCATGATGCTGATTCCCTCCAGCTCATATATTGCTTAAAATTATGCTTTTACAGTAGATTCAATTACAATAGATTCAGGAGAATAACTGCATTTTTTAGAAATCAAGTTTTTTTTTTAAAGAAATAATGCTAAAAAATTATTAATTAAAAGATCCAAAACTATCTTTTCTGATAGGCTAATACTTTTTCGTTTGCCTAAATATTTCTTCCTATTTAAATTCAAGGTTATTATTTTTGTTGTGTTAGGCAAATTTTCATAATTGTTTAAATAATTTTAAAATATTTCGAACAATTTTTAATTAAGCTTTTCTAAGAATTGATTTTTTAAAGAAAAGTAAATGTTCATTTATTTTCTGATACATACTTCCAAAATATTTACTCATCATGATTAACTGAACTGAAAAAAGGAAGACATAAGGGTTCCACTAAAATTAAGGATTTAAACTCAGTTTATGTTTTATCGGGCCAAACTAACCTGGGAAGGGAAAAATAAAATGAGTTTCCAAAATGTATATTACATTAAGATTTGAGAAAAAGAACTAATTATTTACATAGCTTCAAATGATTTTTTCCGCTTAGTCTTTTTACCCTTGTGTATTAAAACTAGAATCTGGCAAAATAAGTTCATTAACAAACAGATTAAAGCATTCATATATTAAAATGGATCATACATGTTTATCAGTCACTACTTTTAACCTCGTGAGAGATATAAATTTGTATCTAAATTGGACTGCTGTAAGTTTTCTAAAAATATTTTCATTTTAATTTGTAAAACTTTATTCAATTTTATTCAGAGCATTTATCTTTAAAAAATTATTTATTAAGAGAAATGTAAGAAAAATGTAAGTACATAAATTTAAAATATCATGTTGTTAAAATAAGTATTAAAAATGGTATTAAAAAATTCTAATATATCCAAGTATATACCTTTATTTTCTTCATAAAAGAATACATTTTCTTAAAACATTTATTTGAACACTAGATTGTAGCTTTTGTTATAACAAATCGATAAATAAACCAGCAAACTTGCGAGAATCGCTAAATCACAAAATTTAATGTAGCAACCCCATTTTAGTATAAATACACTATAGAATAGGCAGCAGTTCTTGTTAGGAGCTTGTTAGAAAGACAAGATAGTTAAATTTTTAAGGGCCAATATAATCGAAAACTAGTTTTAGATGATTGGAAGTAAATTATTTAGGAAATTGTTCCTTTAGCAGCAAATTTTGAACTAAGCCTAAAAACTGGCCATACGAGTGAGGGGAACTTAATTGAAGGAGGGAATATAGTCCAAACAAGAGAACTGCTGCTTCTTCTAAACAGCAATCTTTTTGAAGAGTTATTGTTTGATTTCCTGTGGAAAAAGTGCTAGGTTCATCTCCAAAGAAAGTACTGGGGCCAGTCGCTTAAAAACAAAGCTGTAATTAACCTAAAAAAAAAGAACACTAATATTAAAAGTGGAACAACATTCCTATACCAAAGAAATTATTAAAGTCATTATGATTAAAAAAAGCACACTTTTTCTTCATTTTGGTCTTGATTTTTGGATTATCTCTATCAATGAAATGCATGGAATTTGCTAAAAACAGTTTATGAAAATTGCAAGTTTTCTAGGGGCAATTATTTTTTTTTAACATTGTAGTAATTTTTCTGCTGACTGAGTTGCCCCTACCTCTCTTAACAAAAACTTTATATAATTCTAATTGATACCTTACCAAAGTTACCACAAAACATTATTTAAACTATATTCTACAGTATATTTGAAGGAAATTATTATCACATTGATTCGTGATACACTAGCAGACACTTTTAAAAAAAAACATCATGAGTGTATGTATATAAAGACACTACATATACAATATCATAGGTCAATATATATACAATATCATAAGGTCAACAGGGGTTGAAGAATCTTTCTCACAAATAATCTGATCTGTTAGTGCTAACTGTTCCCTTGACCTCATAGATTCAAATTCAATATTTGAGGATTTAATGTGGCAAGTTTTGAAACATTGTTTATACGAGTCTTAGCATACAAATTTGTGTGGCAGTGTTGACACTGGAGAAAATACTTTCTTCCATGAAATTTTTTAACATGCCAATTAAATGAACTAAAGTTAGTTAATTAAATGAACTAAAGTATCGAATTGACATGGAGTACATTTATGTGTTTTTGTTACCTCCGAATCACATGAGACATTGATACAAGAAGCAGTGGAAGCCGAAGTATTCTAAATGTTTGAAGAAACAGTGGATAAGCAAGAACCATCTGATGCAGATGCTTTCGAAGCTTCAGTAGAAGTGGGAAGTGCAACTGCAAAATAAGATAAAATAATCTAAGCTGGTTTTATAAAACAAGGTCTCAAGAGATAATGCATATATCAAATCAATAATATTTATATTCGATAATAAATAAGTTGTAATTCAATTATTTTACTACCAAACAAACGATTTAACACACAACGGATTAGCAACTGCAAAATAAATAACAATCTAAGCAGGTTTTATAAACTAAAATCTAAGTTATATGGCATATGTACAAAATCAATACATTCTATAATAAATTTAAATTTTTTAACAACTACAAAAACAATTTAAATGCATACGGACAAAATTTCCTGTGAGGATATTTAGAATGGATAGATTTAAAATTAAATATATTGGTTTGATCTGTTAAACTCATAAAGACTGAATATTAAATACATATACAATATTACATTACAGAAAAGTGCATTCAAATTAATATTTTTAGAAAGGAGGGTACTACTTAACAAACATTGGATCGGATCATATGCAGATATTTGGTATATATTTTGGTACAGCACTAAAATACTGTTTGGCGTGGTGAGGAATTTAAACCTGTCGCCAAATAGCGAAAACATCCAGAAATGGCAACCCTTTATAACATCTTGTGTTAACTTCTATTGGCTATTTTTAGCAACCCTAAAGCTAAAAGGCGCCAAATAAACAACCAGAATTGAGCCAACGTTTTAAACAGTATATACATACTAGATTGTCTAATTTAATACAAAAACATCTAAAAATATTCAAGACAACACATACATTTTTTAAATAAATTCCACCACACTTAAAAACTATTTATATATTTTTTACGTTTGCCCTAAAAAAGTTGTTTTCACCCTATCAGTCTACATCAAATTCGGGGACTTTTAACCCAAAACATATTTTAGACACATTATAATGAATATAAGAATAATAAGAAACTTGTATACATACTTGCTTTAAGAGCGGAAAGAAGCTTTCGCTTTTGATGGGCTTTAAATCCAAATCAATGAGGTCTTCCACACGCAAGAACACAACAACATGGCGACACGAAGAAACGAAGTTTACATCAACAATCTTTTGTACGCATGCGCGTACTCTCACGTACCACTGAAACAAAAACCTTCTCCGAATGAGAGGCACAGAAGAACGCGAAAATCTTTTCTGTGCCTTTCATATTGATTCTTTCACCTTGGTGCCTTTTATTTTCGTTTGTGCCTGCTATTTTAAGAGTCACTTGAGCGTTGTGCCTCTCAATTGGGAAAATGAGAGGCACTACCTCTCAAATGAGCGTTTCTTTTTTAAGAGTGTATAAGATTGCAGTAAAATTGAGTATTGCACTTTTCGTAATTTCCTGTATGAAACCTCAAAGAACGGGGAAATCTGGTTAAAATCGGTACAAAATGATCGATTTCATCCGATATTCTCCAATTTCGGCCGATACTCATGCGAAATTGGCCAAAATTGTTGTGCTACCTGGGGGGTATCGAAGTTAACCCCAATTTTTTTTAAGTTATAACTATAGCAGAGTATTGTCATTTATAACTGTCCCATCCAGCCAATTTATAAAACGCTATTGTGATTATTTCGATTGAAGGACCTCCATTGGAAACCTGTGGCTCTATTCCGATTTTCCGTGGTATTTTTTTTTTTTTTCAAAAATATAAAATTAAAAGATCCTTCAAACTCCAAAATCAAACCACTATTAAAAATCAAAAATTTTCAAACGAATCTTTTCCCTAGCGTTGAATTATACATAATTTTGCATTATTACGAAAACAAAATTTCATCGTAGTTCAATATCTTTAAAAAGGAAGTTACCGCAATGAAAAACAATTAGAATTATGAATCATGATTTACGTAATTTTCTCAGCTTTTTTTTCAATGGTGTCACAAATGTCAATCTTCAATACTCCCTCTGCGGGTATCACTTTTAAACGTCTTTCGAAAGGTGAATTCACATATTGAATTCAGTTTTTAATTTCATAATTTTCTCCTAGAGTGTCTCATCTAGAACTATCTGTCAATCAATGCCGTTTTTTTTTTATTAAACAACAAAAGGTACAAATTCTGGTATCAATCAAAAGGATATGGCTTATCAATCGAAGGTACAAATCATCCCTTTTGGTATCTATACATTTCAAGCAAATTTTCTAAATAATTTTGTGCTTGAATTGTTTTAAAATAATGTTTTAACGATCATTCAACTCCAAAGAAAAAAATTAGTTCGGCCCGCGACGTCACTTAAATTTCCCTAAAACAATCATTTTTGCCTTTTAATGAAGAATGTTGTTTGTTAGGTTGTTTAACCGATTTAACCTTCTAATGCATACTGTTGCCGTTTGGCAACAAGTAACATAATCCACTTTATTCTATTAAACTACAGCTCCCTCTCGACTCGTGTTCAAAATTAAAGAGTGCGGTTATTAACTGTTGTGAAATTACGTTTGTGGCAGTATTCAAAGTATAATAATATTAGTACACTAAATACAAAAAAAAAATTGTTTTGAAAAATTACAATAGTTAAAAAGGGTTATTTTGAAATATATTTAGTAGTTTTCTAGTCATTATTATCAAAATTGGAATTTTCTAGTTGTTTTTTGTCATATGGGAAAAATTAAAAAAATTTAAATTATTTAAATTCAAATGAAGTTAAATTTAGTTCAGTATTTTCCCCATTTTGTATGAGTATTAAAAATACAAATATATTTTTTTGGGGATGAAAATAAAAATTCATGCATTAGAGGGTTAAATATGAAAATAGAAAGTAAAGCTATCAAAAGAAATAATAATGAAATAAATATAATAGTTGAGTTTTTCTCCTGGGTTTAGTGTGAACAATTTTATAAATGCATACATTTACTTTCTTTCAATTACCTAATATGAAATATTAGGTATACTTAATATATTATATATTAGGTAATACTTAAAATGAAATATTAGGTAATGAAAGTATCGCGATGGGTTCGAAATTCCGAAATGGAGATTTTGCATTCCCTATACTATACACGTTGTGGGTGCTGATTCCAAAAAAGTACTTTTCGAACATTGGTCCGACAGTCAGCCTGAAAGCACTCTACAGCTCGCACTAAGAGAGCTACGGACATCAAATTTGGTACACAAGTGAAGAGTGCACGGTAAGAACCGATTGATTTATTACGCGGACGCCCGCAATTGTCTGCTTGGCGGACATAGGCGGCAGAAAACCGGTTTCTCTCTTTCTTCTTCGCTTGGTCCAGATCGTCAATCGCCTGAATCTTGGTAGCTAGGAACCACAGAAATAGTAATTAAAGTATTAGAGTGGCAGATCATGTTACCTACAACACTGGCTTCATTGGGACTCCTCTGGGAGCTCCTTACGCGTTCCGTCGTTAGCATTGGAGGTCACGTGATCTTCCACTCTATTTCTTTAACTATGATCTCTGTGGTAGAAACTAATTTCCTTACACAAGTTTAGGCGATCACTCGCTTTCATCGCCAAAGTGGCCTGCTAAGGAAACTTCTCTACAAAATCAATCGGTTTTTCCCCTGTACTCTTCAAGTTCCTATTGCCTGACGAGTGACGATATAACAAGGATTTTGGAAAAATTGCGTATGCGCAAACGGTATCTGCCATGGAAATGCTAGGCTTTCAAGACCTTTAAATCTGCTCTTGATTTATTGAAAGTCTTGTACGCTACATGTATCTAGTTTTTTTTACTATATATATTTTCTTTGTTTTGCATTTCAGGTTAAAACACACAACATAGGAGTTACCGTATCTTTTCCACCCGATACAGATACCCCTGGTTTCGCTGAGGAAATAAAAGACAAAGTTAGTCGTATAATTTGTATTACTTATTAAGTCTGTAAATGTTTGAAATCATGCAGGTAAAACAAAAAAATATGAAGAAGAAAAACCATTATTGTGTTTGGAATGTTCTTTTCAAATTGCAGTTAATTAAAGAAAAATAAACTACTTTTTTTTGTAGCCCATTGAAACGAAACGCATATCTGAATCTTGTGGATTTTTTTCTGCCGAAGAAGTTGCCACTAAAACTCTACAAGATGTAATGGTAAGCATATTTGTGTGTCTATATATTTTATCGACATACAAAGAATATGAAATTTAAAAAATATTTTTTGCTAATTTTTTTAATATTCTTTTAGTTAAAATTAGTTCAAAAGTTAATTAAATAATATTTTTTTACTTTATCTTTTATATGTTCTATCCTTCTAATAATATTAAAAAGCAACAACAATTAATTTCACATTCGACAATATGTTTATATTGTGAATCTCATTAGGTTTTTAATTTTAGAATAATAAGTTCATGTCATCTGTTGGATTTGAAGGCTGGATGATATGTACTGTTTGCAGTGGCGCAACACCTGTGAATTCATTCTTAGAACTCATTATTCAGGTAAATGGTTAAAATATACACAACAGTTTGTTAAATATTTTAATCATGAGTGTTTTTTTTATCACTATCAAGTGACTACTCCTGTCATATGGTTCTCATAAGAACACAAGAAGTTCTTAAAGAACTAAAGTAGCATAATTTCCTGTTACTTAAATACTCACTGAAATTCTTATAGGAAAAGTAGTTTTTTGTAACAGTAAATGCCATTTTCATAACCATTTGTTTCACAAGTTTTATACAAAGTAGGAAAAAAAGTATACAAATACAGCATCCAGTTATAATTTAAACTTCTAAAAGCATAGGAAACGTATAAAAACTGATAATAATTTTATGCAAAAAAATATAGCACCTTGCCGCTTGCTTAAATTAACCAAATAATAATGAACAATCTAAGAATCACAGTATGCTACATTTTAACTTTCTAAACTGATTTATGAAAATAAAATTAATTTTAGTTCAAATATTATTTTTAAATAGTTTCTCATGCCATTGTTAATATGGAAACAGCGATTTAAATGACTTAAAATTAAATTTCAATTCTAATTAAAAGGGGAATTCGCAGACAGATGTACAGAAAGCATAAAAGACGGGTTATACCTATCTGACAAAATAATAATAATACAATCCAACCATCAGAATCGATTTTGGAAAGGAGTTACGGACAGACAAACATCGTTTTTTTTTTACATTATTCTAAATTAAAAAAGAAAAGTAGGCTAAAAATCAAGAAATTGCAATATTTGTGATTGAAGTAAAAAATTATCATCGAACTAGTTTTTTTTATTAATTAAAAGAAAATTAACACAATTACAGCCCACTTGCAAATATCATTTATATTTTCCTTAGCAAATAAATCCTTAAGTTTCCAGTTTTTAAGATCATTTTTTGTGTAACTTACTTGTCCTACATAATTTGTTCTGTACTATGGTCTTCGTTCGTCTTGTAGCTTCTTTATTTAGATAAACTTAAGCAGAAAACTTATTTTTTCTAGGCACATTTTTATAAGTTACCAGAAAATAAAATGGATGCATTATTATGATACATAATATTCAGCAGAAACATGAGTAAAAAAATGATTTTATTGCCTTCATGTTTAAAAAGTACAACATAAAATAAATAAATTGTAAAGAAAACTATCTAATAGTATACAAATAATATAATAATATGAATAAATAAAATAATTGATATAACTTTATATAAATAAATATCATAAAAAATATCACTAAAAATACCACTATTGTCCTTTAAATTACTTGCATGAATAATTGTAAGTAATTTTTAAAGTACCCCAGCAACTGATTTTATACAAAATAATATTAATTAAAACATTTTTTTTTAAATTTTAATATTAAATTGTAGAGTAGAATTGGATTAGCAAAATACATTTGGATTTGTGTAAGGTATTAAAGAAAAGTGTACATTATACATAGATATATTTTAAATTAATAAAACAAATATTGGTTTAATTGGCAGGTCATGACCATGGGACTGTTTCGTATTGGACTATTTGTTTACCTGAAGCAATGTGACAGTACAATTCAAAAGTGTGCAGTAGAAAAAATCAAGAAGAATTGATTATGTATAAAATAATATAATATGACTAGAACATTTTTATCAATGCTCAGAACCGGGTTCAATCTATGTGAATTATTGCTGCGTATTTGAATTTTTCTATGAAGTTTATCTTGTATAAATAAAATATTTAACCTATAGATTTACTTCAATGAATTGTAAAAAGTTGATGTCAATACAGTACAATATGTGAATACCTAGAAATATTAATTTAAAGTTTGAAACATTTACAAGCATGTTTCCATCTCAGTTTACTGGCCTGACACCAAAAAATAAATTCAGCCAATATAAAATTTTCTTATTCAAATGTATAGAAACCATTCTAGATACCATTAGAAAATTAACATAGTTATCTAAACAGTTTGCAATAATCCAAAACAAGTTTTGAGCGATAGGGCTATTTCTGAAAATGTAAAATTGAATATTGCTGATCTGAATAACATATTTAATTACTTATGCCTGTTCTAAAATCATGGGAATCAGTCATAAGAAGCTACAAAACAAGCATTTTAAAAGTATGATTTTAATCAAAATATCTGAAGATAGTTAAACATTATAATTTAAGGTATTTAAGGTTTGAATTGTAATAATTTTTGAAATTGTGAAAATAACTAGTCACTTTTTCATACTAGACCATACTTCAGCCATTGGACATATGCTTAGAGAACATTCATATCTAAGCAAAGAAACAAATTATTTTACTTAAGACGGATAGTCACGGTCAGTCCTATGGACCTAATGCATTAGCTTAGAAATCATAATTTCTGAGAAAGTATAGTTTTGCTATAAAAGCATTTTTCACCAAATTAAAATAGTATTAATAAATAACACATTTGAAGAGAAAATATCTGGGTTATTTATTTATGAAGTTTAAAAAGAGGCTGTCACCATCGTCAATAGTTACTTTATTTCAAAACTTCAAAAATTTGTAATTAATTAGCCTAATTTTACCATGCATCAATAATTATCTGTTGTTTCTAAAGTTCAAAAATTAATGACTACATAACCTGGGAAATGTTTCTTACTTTGTTTTACCTTGTCCTTATTGTGAGTTTCATGCATAAAATGTGCTTATATAGGAAAGCAATACTTTGACAAATTTTAATAACTATGCATTGGTCTATGGAACTGCCTTCTTAAACTTTGCACTCATGAAAAAATATCCTATGCATAAATATTCTTTATGTAAACAAATTTTTCAAACAATTATATATTTAAGAGGTTTTGCAAGTAATTTTGAACAAAAAAATATCATTTAACATTTGGTGAGGTTCCATGAATTTAGTGGAATTTGACGACAAATCAACAGGTGATGTTACAGTGAAGTCTTTTGAATTAACCTTTCTGGTGCAAACATATTGAGGAGTAGCTAGAAAGAAATGCACAATTCATTATTTTTCCTAAAGTAACATCATTAACCCTTTCAGTCCCAAAAATTTACTACGCTACAGAAACATCTGATATTCACAAAATAAGCTTATTTTAGGTCAAATATACGAATTCCATAAGGAAAAAAATAAATTTAAATTTTTTATATGGTTTTTGAAACAATGCCAAAATTCTTTAACTGTGGAAAACAACAAAATAAAAAATATATATATTACCTAAAAAACACTTCGAGTTATATATTTTAAGGTGTCTGGCCATATTATAAAAAAAAATTTAGTAATTATTTTAACCGAAATAGTTTAAATTGTGTTTTAAGTATGTGGAACTGAAGTGAACTTATAAAAAATCAGGAGAAACGCTTGTTGACTATTTTCTAAATAAAAAAAATAGTAGTTCTGACTTCTATTGAGATTAATGTAAAATTTTGTCTGATAGAACAAAGTGTGAAGAATCAAATGATGTGTGTTTGGATGTCATAGCGGGACATGAACATTTTGAAAAAAATATTGAAAGTGATGATGCCAAATGGCATCACTGGGACTGAAAGGGTTAAATAGCAATAAAGTTGTTATCAGTAATATATGTGTCCTTTTAAATGTAAAAAAGTTACATAAAAATAAGATACTACAGTAACCCCTTGCTATATTGCGCTTTCGGATATATCGCGCCATCATGTTTCCCAATTTTCTCCAATATAATTAGTATAATATTTATCAAGTCGCTCGTTATGTCTCGCTTTCGGTTACATCGCGGTTTTTTGCTTGTCTCCTGGGAAGTGGGATATAACGAGGGGTTGGTGTATTTAGAAAAAATATTTTAGATCAATCGACTAAAATGTTTAAATTTTTAATACATTAAAAATGCATAAGTATCTTACCCTTGTCTTTGTGGGGGGTCCATATGGAGTGAACAGAAGTTGCCACTGTGGAATGCCTAAATGGGCTAAAGCAAGTCTATAATAGGACACAAAATCCGCGGTCAAGTAATGGAAGTCCAAGGCTCTGTCTAGAAACCACACGGATGGCTGATGAGAGCTGCCATCCCCACTGGAATCTGAAAAATGATAAATAAAAAACATAGTGAATAAATAAACACGCTTTTTTAGCAACACATGTTAAATAAACCACAAAATGCTTTAAATTTCTAATATCATGTAGATTGTAAATAATAATGGTATAGTAGTATAGGGGCCTACCTAAAATAAAAACATTAAAACTGCCATTCTTTTTAAAATGGTAGTATTTAAATTGATTTAGAATGACTATATTTAGTTCACTAAAGTTTTTATTATACACATTGTTACGCATTGTGTTCATTGGAGACTGTGACAAGCTCGAACATTTAAAAAGTTGTATGAAATATAAAGTGGAATGTTTATTTTAGTTTTACAATTTATTTTGCTCAGCAACATAGTGCAAGTCATCAAATTGAGACCAGCTATTATATGATAACTCTTCCCAGGGCTGGATTAGCAATTAAAGGGAGATCATAGTTAAAAATGACCAAAAAATTGAATTTTTGAAACCAGTATTTTCTGATAGATGGCAACCCGATCTATTGAATGAGACCAATTTTGTATCGATTGGCTAATTATTTCCTATAAAAAAAACTAAAATTATAAAAATAAACACATGCATCATGCCCCCTTTGAATTACTAATTGTATGCTTGTATTATTTATATATTACATTATAAAATAAGAATTTTTTTATGTTGATATTTGAAAAATATTCACTGGCTCATTGTAAAAAAAAAAATTCCGGATGATTTACATGAAATTCGGTTAACAAGAAATGCTTCGGTGGTCATTTCGAATTCGTGTTGAAGGGATCGACTGTATGTTTTTCTCAAAACTATAATTTTCAACACATAGGTACACTTTTCTCCAAATCTATTGAATATTTAAAAAAAAATTTGTTTGTGTTATAAAACCATTTTATATCCATATAAGTCACCTAATTTAGTCTTACAAATAAAAAAAAATATTTTATTATTTTACACTTTTCTTTGTTGAAATTCAGAATTTTTATGAATGTAGAATATCATTTAAAAATAAAATTAAAAAATTATTTTAAGCAAAAAAAGTAGGTGACTTAAATAGATCTAAAATGGTTTTATAACAAAAAAAATTATTAAGAAATATTTAATAGATTTGGAGAAAAGTGTACAGAAGAAATACTTGTATTTTTGAAAATTCGTAATTGTATGTTTCAAAAGATGTCTTTTTTTTTTTAAAAAAAAATTTTAACCTTAAAAAATTCGTTTTTGGGGCCCCGTCAAAATCTATTGCCCACAGGCCCTTACACTGCCTATTACGGCCCTGACTGTTTCATATTGTATTTAAAAATTAAATCGAAGCACATTTCAGATTCCTTTTCAAAAAATAGAATAAATGAATAAAGATAGAAGAAAAAATAACCTTTTCTTTTAGGGTAAACTAAGCATACTTTTCCGGCACCAAGGCAGTGATCCAACACAAAAATTTTACATCCGTCTTTGAACTTGGGCTTTGTATGACCTTCACATATTTCTGAAAGAAATTCAGTCACATCAAAATAAATGCAAGACAAGAAATTGAGGGAGACTCCTTAAAACAACTTGATTTTGAAGAAGTTTTGATTCTTTTAATCTAGGGCAATTTAAATAATATTATAATAAAAGAATATTTATAAGCAATTATAATAGCTAATAAATAATTTATAAATAGGTTATTTTGATGAATCATTTTTATGAATGAATAATAAACTAAAAAAAGAGTTTAAGAAAAGTTTGTAGCTAGAAATACTTTGTGTAGTTGCTCTCAAAATATAAATCTGTACATGAGATAATAAAAAAATCCTCACAATTATTTTTTCATCACAAAATAACATTAAATGAACTTGAATAAAAAATTTTAACGCGAAAAAAAATTAATTAATTATGGTAAAGAGCATTTTTAAAAGTTGACTTGATTTCGTTTTCCATGTAGCAAGCAGTGAAGCGAAAACAAAATTAAGAATTCATCAAACATAATAATTATTTTTCAAATTGAATAATAAGTTTAAGAGCAAGCATTATTAAAAAAAACTCTTTGATGAAAATTCTAAAATGTTTTAAAGAAATAAATAACAAAAAATTAAAATATGTGTAGATATCTTAAAACTCTGGTTCTCATTCAAATAATGAAGATAGAAAACAACATATTTAGCAAAATACGATTAGGTTCATTTTTAGTCTACAAGGCAATGTATACCCAAAAATCTATATGTTTTGAGAGTTAACTTATAAACAGAATACCTTCAGAGTCACTTTCAATGTCCAGCAAGCTTGGTACTTCAGAATTAACACTTTGCCTTTTTGGACCAATGCTTTTTAAGTGACTTAAGCGGGATACTTCAATCACACCACAGGGTACTGTTTCACCTTTAAATAAATATTTTTTTTTCAGTAACTACTAGTTTAATACTTGACTACTAAGGCTGATTTAAAATAATTGAAATAGCAAAATAAAAAACTTCATAAAAAATAAGATAGATAGAATTTAAATGTGAATTATGATAGGTTGGTAGTAGAGTCAATCAATAGCGACTTGCACTAGAATGTACTAAAGAGTTATGACAACCTGTAGTTTTGGCAAGGTGGCTGAATGTCTGACTTTATTACCCAATAGCAATACATGCCTATTAAGAAAATGTAAATTAGCCAATCAAATCCATCATAAAGAGTAGCTGGTGAATGCTGAATTTTTATACAGCTAAGTTTTTGTTTGTTTAGTTTAGTTTGAATTATCGTCGCACTAGAGCTACGCGAGGGCTATTGGCGATGAGCGTCGTATTTTAAAACCACAGTCAAGTACGAGCTGACACCTGAATAGGCACCCAACGCAACCGTTAAGAGTGACATCGTACACAGCGTTGGGACATTGGAGCATATTTAACGTGCACCTCCTCTTCACGGAGTATTATTTGTCGGACATTTTTGGCTGCACAGGCCGTTTATAGGTTGGCAGTTATTTTGGCGATGCCCGGATCCGAAACTAGGATCTTTCGCATGCTAGTCAAGTGCCTAACCAACTGGACTCCCCAGCCCCTACAGCTAAGTTTTCATAACTCAAACTACTTACATAGAACAGATATCTAGTGACTTTAATCGGTAGGTAAGAAACAGGTTTTTTGGACATGTACCTCTTTGTTTCCAAAACCATTTTATTTGGAGTCCATCAGTAGCCAAATAAAAGTTTTTCAAGTCTTGTGGGAGGATGCAGGAATTTTTCTGAAAGAAAATGAAAAGAAAAATATTCAATCCTGCAACTTTAAATAGGGCTGCAAATATACAATTGGTGAAAAAGAATATAATGATAAAAAAGCTATTAATAACGGCTTTATAACTGTTTAATGAAAATGAGTTTATTGATAAAGATTTACACAGAACTTAAAGACAGAATTTTTTTTGTATGTATGTCAACTAAGTTGTAGGTGACTTCCTTTGTTGACACAGACAACATATATGTATTGGCCCATCCGTAACCGAGTGGTTAAGGCATTAGCCTCAGAATTCAACCTTCTGAGGTTTGAATCCCACCTACTGCCAGTCATCCTATAAATTGCATATCTGTATTGGAAAGAGTAGATAAAATCCAACTCGTGACGGATGGGCACACTGGGACAGACGTGCTCGTTAAATCTGTGGAGTCCAAAGTCCCGACGGCGTCAGCGTACAATGTTGCTCGAAGTTCCGTTGGGTGCCCACTCAGGTGTCGACCTCGTCACTTGACCAGGATTCTAAGTTACGAAGCGTTATTGGGTGTGTTGAAGCTTCTAAAGGAGGCTAGAAATAAGCAGCCAGAAACGATTACATTATCATTACCATATGCATTGGCGGTGGTCCATTCACGCCCTATGACATTGGAGGGGAGTTCTGTTAGAGCCAAGCACTGCGACCAGGGGTCTATTGTACTGTGATTCACGCCCTATATAAGGGCACTTTCTGTACATTGAGACTCTCACAATAAAAAGGTTCTTGTTGCAAAGTTTAAACTCAAACAAGTGCAGTCTTCTGCGTCACTGCACTTGATGTAAAGTATTGTCTACATTCTGTGTTTGTTAATCTTACCCCGAAATTCTTTTCTATTAAATAGTTTGTTATCACTATATTCTTTTATATCTACCTAGCCATATATAGTTTTGATTAGAAAGTACAGTTAAGTAATAAAGGGCTTTAATATATATAGATTTGCCTTGAAATAATCAAACAGGTAATAATCATTGAAACATTTTAACAAAATTGGAACTTTTTGAAATGTCCTTTTAAATTTATGTGCATTAATGTCATGATTTTAATAGATTTTTCAGATATTATTTTTGTAAATAAAATTACCAAATATTTTACAACAATAATTCATGAATTTCTTTTAATATTAGGTTGGTATATTAATATTACTTTCATAGAATTGAATTGTGATTTAACTAAGGCCAGAATTAATGCGAACCCATATTTTTGATGTTTAGGAAAAATAATAAACAGGAAACTCAAACCAAAATTATTATGCTTAGAGCCAAAATGACTAAACCTTTGCAGAACTAGGTATAAATTGAAGTACGTGGAAGCCCTTTTTCAAAAGATAGATAATTTATGTCCTTAAGTTAAATTTTTGTTAAAGGTAGAAATCATATAAAGGAGTATTCTTGCAGACTTCATTTTGCATCGGGTTTTTTTTCAAACTTAACAGTAAACAAGAATGCATGAGTCATATGTTGCATATAAAAGAAAATAGCAATCAATCTCTTGTTCAAGCTAAAGCTCTTCCATTTAATGTGATTAGCATTTATTATACAGTGCACATATAGTGAATTTTGTAATTAAACACTTACTTGCTCCCAAGCAGTAAGAGCTGCTTCTTGCACATGAGTTTTCTCAGAAATTACAGTTGATTTCACACAGGGTAGTTTTTCTAGAAATATAAAATTGCATTAAGCGGATTTAAAATTATGTAATCAGGTTACTGAATGATTCGCGCCGTAATTTTTTTATTACTTATGTAACTATCTGAAACACATTAGTAATAAAATTATACACATATATACCAAAATATTTCGCAATTCCTAATGTTAGATTTTCAATGAAAGGGCTTCGATCCATAGGACTTTTTGTTGTTGTTCTCGTTCGGATAAATTTGTGATTTATATATTTAAAACTTACAGAAATTGAACCGAAGTCTTGTTTACTTTCATGCTGCATACTAGGTTGGTTGGTAGACATATATTTTCAGGCTTGTGTGCTTGGTCGCAAGGACCCGCTTATAAACCATCGTCAAGTAGGACAACACAAGACACACACAAACACATATGACAGATGTTGTCATCTGTCTCCACCTCCGCAATTTAGACATGTCCCTGAAGGAGGGAAATTTTCTCCAGGGACCTGTACCCATGGGAAACTGAATTTTTAACTTTCAACTTCGAATTACTTTTTATCTATTGTGGTATTCAAACTATCGACGTGATACAACGTTTAAAGTGTATTATTGAATATTAATAAGACTGAATCAGAGTACTATATTATCATTTCTAGATAGTTATGCAAGCTAAAGAATAAGTTGCACACGGACATAACAAAAATCTGTGGGACATTTTATTTTCGCGGTATTTATGTATTTATATTCCTTTTAATGATTATCTTTTATGTTTTGTATGTTCTAGTAGTGTCAGCTGAACTAAAAATTAACTTTATACTAATTAAATATCAATTTTTCATAACTAAACTAACAAAAACAGCTCCCGGACATAACGGTGAGACTGCCCACGGACATGACTTGTCATAGTCTGTGGACACAAATTTGTACACAAAATAAATAATTTTTTTAATTGTTTCAACGCTAGTACGTAGATAAAATATTCCTTGTTTTAATTTATTCAAGTGGAGGCATAACTTTTGTTCATACGAATTATATCTTGCGTTGACATGTTTTTGTACGTTTTCTCAAGAATGACCCGTTTACGAAAGCTCCAGCTGTATTTCGAATTCTTTTCGGATCGTTAAGGCTGCTCATCACCCCCAGACCCGGTCCTCCTTCTACCGGGCTTGCTAATGGTAAGTCTATGGGGGGGGGGGGGAAATGGTTTTTGTTTTTAAAAAAAGCAAAGAAATTATAGGAATATTTTGATGCGGTTTTTTTTAAATTCATAAAAATCCAATAAAGTAGTGCTGTATAAGGTTTTTTTTTTTTTTGAAAAAGTTATTGCCTTTTTTTTAATCTAAATTTTTTTCTATTAAAAAAAGGCAAGTAACGTTTTTAAAAAAATAACCTTATAAAGCACTACTTTATTGGATTTTTATGAATTTTAAAAAAACCGTATCAAAATATTCCTATAATTTCTTTGCTTTTTTTTTGGAACAAAAACCATTTTTCCCCCATAGACTTACCATTAGCAAGCCCGGTCGAAGGAGGACCGGGTCTGGGGGTGATGAGCAGCCTTAAAAGTAAGATATGTTCTTAAAATTAAAAGTTCAAGCTATAACTTTTTATTAAAATACCAAAATCGATATTTTTGACATTTTTTCCCTCCCCGGTCTTATTAAATTCAAATTTACAAAAATAAAATCAGTGGAAATATCAAGTTCTTTTCATATCACTGTAAATCATCAAGAATAAAGAATTAAATAAAGGGGTTTTAATAAATGTTAACTTATACATTACTTGCCTGCATATTTTAACTAGTTTTTTGGCTGATAGTTACTTATTTTTACATTTCTCATTATTACAAATATAACTTCGATTTTGCAAAGTGAACTAAAAAAACCTGAAAAGTTTTGAATTTTGTTCTCTCATCGACCCTCTAATGTATTATGACTTTCTTGGTGGGGGGTGGGTGCAAGTTCGCCAAGCACTACGACCTCAAGTCTATTATTGTACTCAACCCCAGAAATAACATCGGCACAAGAGACACACATAGAAAGAGAGAACACATAGACAAATAACATTTATTGAACACAAAGGAGTGCACGTTAATCTTCCAAGTCCTAACGCTGCGTACGATGTCGCCCTTAACGGTTGCATTGGGTGCCTATTCAGGTGTTGGCTCGTCACCTGACTGTGGTTCTAAAATGCGCCGCCCGCCGCCAATAGCCCTCGTGTAGCTCTAGTGCGACGATAATTCAAAACGTAACATAACATAAATGAACACAAACATCCATGCCTTACCGGGATTCAAACCCTAACCCTAAAGGCTATCTCCCTAACCGTTGTGCTACCGGCTTTTATTCACCGTACATAAACTAAACTAACAAAAACAAACTAACTGTTGTCAAGGGCGTTACCTTTTTGTTGCCAAGAAAACGTCACACATTAGCCACGCCTTGTCGAATAAGCGCTATCGCTCTCACTTTCGAGAAAAGCGGCGCTCAGAATCGCTCGCTTACGGTTTGTCGAAAGAGGGGGTACTTATCGACAAAAATTTATCGATAAGATTTTTCGATTCGACGCGAGATGAGAATCAGGCCCTTAAAGACCAAGGCCCCATAGGCACTTAGACATTTGAACAGGGCCGGATTTAAAGATTTGCCGCCTGTAGGCTACGATCAATTTACCACTAGATATAGTCTACATATGTTTTCTAGACTATATTTAGGACAGCCTACTTAGCCTATTTGGAAATCTGGCCCTGAATTTGGGGACCCCCACCATCTCGAAGCTATTTTGGAAATTTAGCAAATTAAATACACTAGTACAGAAAATATAATGTTTAATCGACTTTAAAAAAAAAACAGAATACAGTATATTACTATAATTATTCTATAAAATTTATTTAGATTGGAAAAATATATTTTTAAGGCAAATTTATCTTTTTAAGGGGCCCCTTGTGGACCTAGGCTAAAATCCGGCAATGAGCATGTCCCAGTATGCTCGGAGTATTTTTGTTTGATTTTGGCCAACTGGGAATCCGAGGTCATCCAGATGCTATGTTGTAAACAATATATACTGCTCAAAACAATTAGGGGAACGCGTGGTTTAAACTGTTTCACCCCAATGATTTGGAATCATCAGCTGCGATTTTTTCTCGCTGAGTTAAGCTGCTCGCACTTATATGTATCGTTAGAATTAAGAATCATGTCTTTGAAGAATTAATGTTTGTTTTAATTAAATGAAAATATGAAAAACATGGTAACATAACATTCACTTCCAAAGAATTTAATGAAAAAAAATTGACCCCCACTACAGTCGACGGTTATTATATATGAATGAAAAAGTCCTGACTATATGTAGCACTCCATGATTCAACGCCCAGCCCAAACCATGGGTTGCTACAGATTCCAAAATTTAGGATAATTAAATTAGTACTGAAAGCATAATTTAACAAGCGATTTTTTAAAATTTGAAAATAAACGAACTTATCTCCCATTGAGAAGTGTGATTGCTATATATATATAATTTTACTATAAATTTATTTTTATGATGTAGATGCTGCAAAAATTGAAAATGCCGAGATTAATAGTAATAAAAAGTCAAATCAACCAATTTATTGTGTTAAAAATTCTTTTTAAATATATCTGTGCAGAGAATTTTTAACTCATTAACGACTGGCAATTTGATTTGAATTATGTTTGCACTAGAGCTACATATAGGCTGTTAGCAATGGGTTTCTTGGCAGTGCCGTAAACGTAGTCCCAGCGAACTAAAAAGCCCTCTTCAAATCTAAAAAAACATGGGACGATCGAAAATCAATACCTACGCGCAAAACGGGTGCCAAACTACGAGATGGAACCAAATCCATCGCTAAAGACGAAATATCCTCTGGTAAACCCATAGATTAAGTACTTTAGATCTGTATCTCTGATTTGATTAGCATTGGAGAATTTCTGTATTGAAATTGACATAGAAACTAGCGCCCTCGATAGTTTCCTTTGGAACTATGATAATTGTTGGCATGCCTTTTTCTAGCCCTTTAGGAGCTTTAACACAGTCATCTACACTTCGTAACTTAAAATTCTGGTCAAGTGACGAACAGAAACTACTTTTGACGATAGCGCGACTATGCGTTTTGTTTATAATTTTATTGTTATTAAAATGGTTGAAGTTGTAGTTAAATTTATCTCTGTTTAATACTTTAATTTAATGAATTAAATACTATTTCGATTTATTAGACAGTATCTATTTTTTTTAACTGTGTTAAAGATCAGGATGAACAGGCAGTAGGAAGCAAATTTTACCTAGTTTGTTTTGTTTATTTTTAATGAAATCACTTGCGCCCCTAGGGACAGCAAAATCACTACCCAACAACAACAACAACAACATCACTTTTCGAAAGACAATACTATTTCTCAATATTATTAGGCAGGGATTGGAGTAACGCGTTACTTGTAACAGTTACTTTTTTTGGGTAACGACGAGTAACGAGGTTACATTTTTCAGAAAGTAACTGCAACTTAGTTACTTTTAGCGGTAACGAAGTAACGAAAAATTTCGTTACTTTTCCGTTACTTTACGAAGGCTGCCAGATGCAAATTTTGAAACTTCACTATCCTAAGAATTGAACACTTCGGTCTTCGCATTCCCGAAATACGAGCTTTTCTTGGGAGGGAAAGTAAAGCATGTAATAGAATTGTCCACTTTGGCTACTGAGGGTGTATTATAACAGTCAATTCTAGAGGAATGTCACAGATGACCCCATGTGGTTTCCCAGTGGGGGAAAACGGATGTGGGGGTTCCTTTCCTGTGGGGCGATGGACTTCATTAGAGAGAAGACTTAACTTTGGAACGCGGGGGCAGGCGCGGATCCAGGGGGGGGTCAAGGGGTCAGATGACCCCCCTGTCGTTTTTTTTTAGAGTTTTCTTTTTAGCCCCCCCCCCCCGCTCCCCCCCTTCAAGAATCCGTATTATTGTCTAATTTTATAATTTTAACAATAAAAAAAATCCAGAAGTGAAAAAAAAGAAAATCCCGAAGTGTCCTCAAAAATGACTTCAAACCGGCATTGCCATTGCACTCTTCGTTCCAGGCTTTTAAGGGGGTGGTCCTCCCCCTCCTTTTCTGCCCCTTAGCAGGGCCCCTTCAGCTGGTCAAGCCATTCTTTCTAAGGATATAGGGAGAGAATTTTCGCGACACTCTTTGAATGCTGTTGATTAAGATCGTTCGCGAAAAAACGTCTAGACAGCCTCTACAATGTAAGATTGTTTAGGCACTAAAAAATAGGGACCACACGGGGGGCTTCGGGATGTGATTGGACGTGGACTCTTATTGTTGTAATGTGGAAAAACTCTGCTCTATGCAGCACAGCTAATCTGAAAAGATTTCAAGCCCATCAACGAATGTCACCAGTCACACACGATCTCAAGTGAATCAGCTTTTTGGATAATTTCGTATTTTACTTACTTTTTAAATTATTTTTATGCTGTGTTTTAAAGAGGCAGACGTGTTTTTCCACCTTTTTCAAATTTTTTATAGTTTTTTTTTAAATATTTATAATTACACAAAAATAAAGTTTATAACATTTTTAATTATTCTTCTGAAATTAGACCACAGCATTGTTCTTTGAAAATAGGGTAAGAAAATATTATTTATATTACATGTACTCAAAGTTTATTTATATTATTTTCAAAAATTCTTTTTAAATTAAATGTATCCTTTTTAGAGAGTTTATTTTAGGTTTAGGGCTTTTTTTAACGTAGAGACTTGACGGCACTTATGTCGCCCACTTATGTTGTTGTGTTAAGTGATTTACTAATCATTTCACTGGTTGATAATAAAAGGAACTTATAATAATCCCGATGCTGAGCTGTAGAGAAAATGTCAAATGTTTCGAGATATGACTTTTTGAAAGCCTATCGTGTAAAAACTAAGTTCGAAAACATTATGTTTGGATTTTTCTTGTTAATTTCCAGTAATTATTACAGACATACGATATTTGAACATGTTTTCTTTAGTTTTTGGTTTAATAATGTTTACTGATGTTTTAGTATGAATAGAATATCAGTTAAGGGTTTTTATAACGGAACTGGGACTTTTTAAATCAAATTATAGAAAAACTTTTTATTTTTATTTTGATAAAGTTATAATGTCAAAAGAAAGATTTTCGTGCGTCAGAACTAACCATTTCTTTAATTGGTCTTTTTACTTATGCTTTTTTTGGTGTAGTAGGTGCTGAAGCTGATGCTTTTTTTTTAATATTTCCCTTCTACATAAATTTAGTAAGCTATATATTTTTCCTAAGTTACAAAATAAATTTTCGCGCGAGTTATTATCATGCTATTCCATCTGCTCAATTCTAACTATTATTCTAATGTAAAATGCCTAAAATAAAATTCTTAAAAATACTCCGGTTCAATTAGTTATTAATTAATTTCATTTTAAAATGTTTGTTACTTGTACATAAAAAAATAAAATTAAAAAAAATAATTAATTTAAATTTAAAAACCTAAAACAGTTCATCCTCCCTTAATTATAGAATTTAAAAAATATATATATTACAAACCGATAATTGTACTTTCTGTTGAAATATTTATAAAACTCTAATGTAAAGTAAAAACGTTATATTAATTAAATACATTCAATGCATACTTAATAACTTTACATTACAACATTTAATTGATTTTTATTTAATATTTTTTTTATTATTAACTTAAATTTAATATTTTATAAATACACATTATTCAATAAACATTTAATTTTATTGATTTTGTGTGATAGTATAAACCACAAACGCAAATCAAGTAGGTTGTAAATTTAAGTATGATGTTTATTATTAATTAATATTAATTATGTTTATTAATTGCTATAAAATTTTAATATTCAATAAAGAATTTAATTGCAGTCAGCATTTTATAGATACGATTTTTTTAAGTACCAATAATTTCTTCCAATGAAATTTTTGACCCCCCTGTCATTTTATTCTGGATCCGCCCCTGACGCGGGGGAAGGGATTTCACGTTCAATTCATTCTTGAGATACCCTTATTTCTGTCAATACCTACCCGAGCGCTTATATACAAATGGACTCAATGTCAGCTGATTATCAGGGTAATAAAGGATTAAAATTAAATGAAAAAAAAAATGTTTATCGTTATAATTTCTAATTTCAGTGTTTTGTTTGAGCTTATGTTTCGTTTATCATGGTTCTCTTTGGAAAACGGTAAGATGGCTAAATTTCAATTTTTCTTATAACTTGAAATTTTGAAAAGTAACTGTGATTCGTTACTTTTTTAAAAAGTAACTGTAACGCGTTACTTTTCATATTAAGTAACTGTAACGGATTACTTTTTTTTAATTAAGTTACTGTAACTCTAACAGAGTTACTTTTTAAAAGTATATATAACTTTCCTATCCCTGTTATTAGGCAATTTTCATTTACATTAAATGTGGTGAGAGAATATAAATTAAAATTATGCAAGACATTTAACAATAAATATCTCTCAAAACTATAGCTCTCTCTACTGATAATCTAAACTTTACAATAATTTAATTTGAAAGCAAACTGAAAGAAATTTCAGAGAAAATTTACAAAAGTCACATTACCCAAAAGTAGAAACTCTGGCATGAAATTTTTTTTTAATGTAGAAAGTGTAACAAGGTTCAAATTTTTGCTTATTGCAATTCTATTTGTCTGATTATGAGAAGAAAGGGTGAAGATATAACAGTTATTTCGTACATATTTCAGGAAGTTATTTTAATAAAATACTTCAATTAAATACAGTTTATTTTACTTTATGTGTATTTCAAATCATTAATAGTGTGCGCTCAATTCGAATAGTATTTTTATTTAAAAAAAGCTGCAAGATAAAGAAAAAAATAATTTTCTAATAGACACTTTCACCTCCTTGTATCGTAGATCGAAACGCTAACTCAAAAATGTGCCCATAGGTGATGTAACCAGTCCCTTTGTGCATGGTGGTCTGGCATACTTTAACCCTTTCGGCATCATCACTTTCAATATTATTTTCAAAATGTCCATGTCCCGCTATGACATCCAAACACACATCATTCGAATCTTCACACTTTGTTCTATCAGGCAAAATTTTACTTTAATCTCAATAGTAGACAGAACTACTATTTTTTTTTATTTAGAAAATAGTCAACAAGCGTTTCTCCTGATTTTTGATAAGTTCACTTCAGTTCCACATATTTAAAACACAATTTAAACTATTTCGGTTAAAATAATTACTAAATTTTTTTTAATAATGTTGTCAGATACCTTAAAATATATAACTCGAAGTGTTTTTAAGTTATATATATATTTTTATTTTGTTGTTTTCCACAGTTAAAGAATTTTGGCATTGTTTCAAAAACCACATAAAAAATTTAAATGGATTTTTTTTCTTATGGAATTCGTATATTTGACCTAAAATAAGCTTATTTTGTGAATATCAGATGTTTCTGTAGTGTAGTAAATTTTTGGGACTGAAAGGGTTAATAATACCATTCCTTCAATGCAGTAAACAATATCAAGTTTTAAAACAGTGGTAGATTTTTAAGGTGCTATGCTTTAGAAGAAGAACTCAAATTCTAAATTGACTCTGTTAAATCAAAAGCCTCATTTTTGCGATTTTGTCAAAAGACACAAAAACCAAGCCAATCCAGATTCGTAATAAATGTTGTCATTGTTTGCATTCATGCACATAAAAAAAATTAAAACCCTAACATGGGTATCTCAGTTTCGAGGATTTTGTTGAGAATTTCTATAAAAGACTTGTTTTAAATAACGTAGTAAAAATTAAATAATCTTGATTTTTTTTCCCCGTTTAGTAAAATAATTCAACATTAAGGTAGGAGAGTACCCAAAATTCTTACTATTACTTTAATCTTTTCCAAATTTGGCATAGTGATTTCAGATATAATGAACAATGCTTTTTGGGCATTTTTTTTTATTTAAGTATTATTGATTTATTTTAAACAGTGTTTTTAAACTAAAAAAAGGGGTTTACGCTAACACTTCTAGCATAAAAAGTTTAACATTAATTTAACTGAAATTTTTTACAGATACTATTACAATATATATCTGTGCTATAAGCCTCCAACATCTGGTGTAAATATAGTTTTTTTTTTAATAAAAATGTCCAAGTGTAAGTTAATCGAAAAAATATTTTTTTGGTTAATTTATAAAATTTTTCTTAATACTTAATAACTTCTTTTCTTGTAATTTGTATGTAACTCTAGAGGGTCATTGCATGGATCAGTTCAAAACAAAGAATTTAACACATAATTAATGTTTATAGGTGGAAAATTCAATGTGGTAGACTTGTCAACGTAAACTTTTTTATAGTTGAAAAACACTGTTTAACACAAATAAATTATATTTCAATAAATAAAAAATGCCTAAATAGTATTATTCATTATATTTGAAATGAATCACTATGCCAAATTTGAAAAAGATTAAAGTAATAGTAAAAATTTTAGAATTTTTGGTATTCGCCTACCTTAACAATCAAACGACATATTATATATCAAAATATTGGTCTAAGTGTTTTACAGCAATTTAATCAAAGTGTGGCTGTGCACATTTCCTTTCCCTTAAATGTTTTTAAAATCTTTAAATTTACTAATATTAAAATTTTTTGGAAAATCAACTTCTATTAACTGAACTAACTTTTAAACTAAATATGAAAACAAAGTAACTGAAATATAGGATATATAATTTTAAACCAATTTATTCAAACTAAATTCAGGTACAATGGTTGATCATAAAGCTTTCAATATAAAAAAAAAGATGACATTATACAAAAACAATACATACAATAACAGAAGAAGTTGCTAACACATGAAAAATGACACTATAAGATTTGTACTGCCGGTATTTCAACCTGACACTAGTTAAGACTAAACAGTACTGGTTGTCATATGAAATTTTATTTTGTGGTTATGTTGAAACTAACATTAAGCAATTTTAAATGACAATTTCAAGAAAATGTAAGGAACAGGTATGAATAGATACATTTTAACATTGAAGAAGTGAGATGATCAAGTGAACAAAAACTTTAAAATACACATTATTATGTAAATGCACTTTTCAAAAAAACAAATTTAATGACTTAAAAAAACTATCAATGATACATTGACTGAGAAATAAAGCTAGCCAAAATGAAAAAAGAAAACCAGCTTCTTTAACCAAAAAAGTCATTAAATTAGCCAATGAAATCAATGACTTTGACAAAGTTTTTAAACTGTAGATAAAAATATTCTTCTAAAATGACAAAACAAAATTACTTACTATTTTACAGTTCTTATTATTATTTTGCAGTTTATTATAATTTTACAGTATATTATGATTTTGCAGTTCTTATTCATACTACAAAGCACAGTTTTTAAACTGTTGATAAAATTTTCAAGTAAATAAAAAATGTATGCAAGCTGTATTTTGCGCAAGTTTTTGAGAATAATTCTTATTTATTATTCTATAGTTATTATTTTGAAAGTTATTATTATTTTACAGTTCTTATTCATGCTACAAAGCAAATTTTTTAAACTCTTGATAAAATTTTCAAGTAAATAAAAAAAATGTTTGCAAGTTGTAATTTGCTTTCTTATTTATTATTTTGCAGTACAGTTTATTATTATTTTACATTTCTTATTCATTATAAAGAGCAAAGTTTTTAAACTGTTTATATAATGTTCAAGTAAATAAAACATATATGCAAGTTATATTTTGCTATATTATTTTACAGTGTAGGCAAATTCAGACTCTATTTGGAAATCTAATGTCCATTCTTAAGGTATGACACACCTGCGGGGTTTGTTTTATTATGTGGTGGTGTGGCCCGTTTCTGGAGTAAATTGCGTAATCTCGAGAAACATTATTATTTAGGCAAATTCAGACTCTATTTGGAAATCTAATGTCCATTCTTAAGGTATGACACACCTGCGGGGTTTGTTTTATCATGTGGTGGTGTGGCCCGTTTCTGCAGTAAATTCCGTAATCTCGAGAAACATTATTATTTACAACTGTTAATATGGATAGGAGGTCTTTGGTGTGGCGGTATTTTCGTATGGCCTTCACCACTTCGCCAATGAACCACGACCCATCATCGTGATCGCGCCACGATGTATATCCTACGAAAAAAATTAATGTAAATAAAAGTACAGTATAAACCTTTTGTAAAATCATTCAAGGAACGACCATATATGTGATGTAAAAGAGCAACATTATAAAGATGTTTAAATATTAAGTGAATGACATCTATTGAAAACGTTTTAACTCGCTTTGTTATTATTATTTTAATTTCTTATACTCCGGTTAACTTTCAATTAACAAAATCTATCTATAATAATAATAAAAATGAAGTTTTGTGTGTGCATGTATATATGTGTGTGTATTTTAAATTTATAAACTAATGAACTATAAAACTATGAATTTTTATGATATAAATAAACATTAATCTACTCTCTTTATGACAGTATATACAGGGTGTTCGAAAATTGACCGGAAATGTATAGGGTGCAATTCCTAAATATTTACCCGGCCCCCACCAATGAAAAACGGCTAACTAATTTGCCGCCCTTTCGGTTGTGCATGAAACCTTTCACTTGTGCTACACAAGAATGTAGTACCTTTAGTTTGGTTTGAATGAATTTACATCTGATTAAAATTACAGGTTCAACTAGTTTTCAATACATATCTTTTTTAGAAGGCAATACATATCTTTTTTAGAAGGCTGTTCATTTTGATAGGTTGTTGCTACAAACTTGATGTTGACCACCAGTTTATACATAACAATTATTGTATTTTGCTTATTTATTCATGGTAAGTACAGGGTGGTTATAAAATAACGCGCGCTATTCGGAGTGGTCTGTAGCTTGAATGAATAATCCAAATGCAAAAAACTTTGAGACATTTACTAATCAAGAAGGGGGGGGGAGAATGGAATCATAAAAAACAAACTCGTCTGTTGATCAGGGTTCTAAATTACGAGGCGTAATTGGATGTGTTGGCCGTAATTAGCCATAATTGGCTGCGCCTCGTAATTTAGAACCTTGGTCAAGAGACGAGTTTCTTTTTTGTGATTCCATTCTTTTTCGAAAAAAAAATCACAAAGTGAATCACAAAAAGCCCTATGCTGAGCTGGTCTCATGCTCAAGTTAAAACATATCCCATGCACGCCAATTTCCCTAATTTAAAAACTCAAGCAAGGAATAATTAACACTTTAATTAGAATTTATTTAATGGTTAATGCCCAAACTAAAAAAAACCTAAACAAACCGGGTATGGTGGAATACGCCATTAGGAAGTCCGACCAGATCGGAATCGTAAACTCCCTTTCCTGGTGGGATTCTGTTTCGTCCGAAGTGGTTGTCCCACTTCTCAGGACTCGCCCAGGGTCGTCCAGGGTCCCAGGGTCTGTTCTTGCTCCCCTGCACGCCTAAAAAAACAAGAAAATACAAAACATTATATTATTATAGAAATATTTAAAATTTATAAATAAAAAACTGGTTTCAATAATTACTCACTAGAAAATAAATACCCATTCTTATTTTTATTTATTTATTACACAACACACAACAGATTAAAAATCCAATAACAGGTGTTGGAAGAAAATCAAGGGAAAAAACTTAACTTTTGGTTTTAAAACATTTAAAAGACGTGTTAAAAACATCTAAATCTTCACAAATACTGTTAAAAATTCTGTAAAACTTATAAAGACAAAAGTTATTGGTGTAATTATAGTTTACAAAAACATTTCTAAAGAAGTTATGCCTTCTGAAAATCCGACTAGGTACAGATATTTGTATAGAGCTCAGTATATTTTATTACAGTCAATTAAATTATTACACACTTTATTCGAGATTGGAGCGTACAAGACTGAAATATAAAGATTTCAAGGCAAGTTGATTAGTAAAAATTACCGTTTCTTCGCAAAGACTGTCAGGCATGAGAATTTTCCGCTTTTTTGCGGATTTCCGCTTTTTTCCGATTTCTTGACGTTTTCCGTTTTTTTTTTTTTAATTTCTGTTTTTGTTCGAAAAATGGAAACTGAATAGTAAAATTATTTTGATCACCTCAACAAGTGCGAAAATACGTCTTGAATGTCATTTATTGTCACGGTAAATCTTCTCTACGCTTAAATTTTCTTATCGGCATTATGTTTCGGTCTCGAGTAAAGAAGTTGCGAGATCAGATCCAATGCGCGGATTATGTCTTCAATCTAAAGTCAAATCTGTAATTTTTTTAGCACGCTTTCTAGTAAACTTTCCACATCACATCGGCATATGCTTCCGATGTAAGCCGATGTTTTTATAGGATAAATTACAGAACACTTTCGAACCTATTATTTTTATAGTGTAGTTAGAAGGATCGTTCAACCAAACTACGACGCATCGTAATATTTGCTAGCTGGCGGCGAAATCGCCGTACATGGTAACCTCCTTAAAAAAGCACTCGCTTAGCATGCGGAAGGTCCCTTTGGCTAGTTCTAATTCAAACTTTTATAAGCAAAAACAAATAATTTTCTTTAATCTTCTTTTGCAGATTTGATTAATTGATCTTTATCGTTTGCTTTTTTTTTGAACTTAGAACAATAGTATTGAACTTTTTTAATAAATATCTTTTTGCAGTCACAAGTTTACATTTCGAAAAATAAATTAGTAAAATAGTTGCTTTTAAAAGAAAAGCGAAAATTTGCATATTTTTTATGCAAATTTCGATTTTTTTTTATGCATCTTTCTTCCCAAAAATATAACGAATCATCAAAATAACTTTATTGTGCTATTACAACAATCCAAAGTGACTTATTACACAAAAATAAATATTTTTTCAAGAATTCTATTTTTCTTTTAAATAAAGTTTCTCGTACGTTTGATGTCATGGCAACAGTGAAAATATTGAATAAAAATGGAATTCGCATGTTATTTCAATGTAGATTAAAATTTTAGTTATTTAAATTTTAAATAAACTTCTAATTAAAATTTTTAATGAAATTTGGAATGTAGCCTAAACTGATTTTTTGCTTCAAAATGACGTATCCCACTTGTTTGTGAGACTTGCGGTTCGTTTTGTGAAAGTGGGTGACAGGCAGACAGACGGACAGAACGATTATAAAACCTTCCACTTTTTACGTTATAAACGTAGTGTGAAAGCTAAAATTCATTTTTAAATATTAATAATATATAAATATAATTATATCCGATACAAGACAAACAAACCTGAATCAGGAAAATCTTGGGCTTCCCAGCCAAAGTTGGGCAGTTTGAGCCCGTAAATACTTGAAATATTCGCTGCAACTCATATTCGATGTCATAAGCCGCCACTTTCCCGCCCGTGAGTTAGAATTGCAATCACAACGCTCCCAAATCGGGAATGGTCGATGCGTGAAACTGAGGGGAAAAAAAACATTTTAAATAAAGCTTAGGTGGGGTAAATGAGAGAAATTGATTAAAATCTGTAAGCTATATTACTTCTTCGCAATTCATTCAAAATTTGACGCCATGTCAGGTTTTGGAATGATCGAACTGTATAGCCTAATTCTGAAAACACGTAGTTTAGGTTGGCTGTATCCAGTCTTGATCCGGGCCTATCCGACCACCCGGTGCTGGGGTGGAATGTCTGCAAAAACACATAAAAGTATTCCAGTATAAACAAACATGACACATTTCTTTTGATAAACATAAGCATCTCAAATTTTTAAAAATTATATTTCCAAAGAAGATGGCTATACATGGCTCCTCCATACTTAAATTAAAAAAATTATGACTTTTAATTAAGGGTGCTCATCACCCCCATTCCCTGTCCTCCTTCGGTCGGGCTTGCTAATGGTAAGTCTACGGGGAAAAAATGGTTTTTGTTAAAAAAAAAAGCAATGAAATTATAGGAATATTTCGATGCGGGTTTTTTTTAAATTCATGAAACTCCAATAAAGTTGTGCTTATAGAGGTTATTTTTTAAAAAACTTTATTCAATTTTTTTTAATCTAAATTTTTTCTATTAAAAAAAGGTAAATAACGTTTTAAAAAAAATAACCTCTAAAAGCACAACTTTATTGGAGTTTTATGAATTTAAAAAAAAACCGCATCAAAATATTCCTATAATTTCAATGCTTTTCTTTGGAACAAAAACCATTTTTTCCCCATAGACTTACCATTAGCAAGCCCGACCGAAGGAGGAATGGGTATGGGGGTGATGAGCAGCCTTAAGACTTTATGCATGCTATTTTGGATTTTTAAAGTAATATAAGTAAGAGTATTTTATACTTTAGAAAAAGCAGGAATAATAACATAAATTTAATATCCTAAAATGGATTAAATTGTTCATATACTTGGATCAAGTATAATTTTTTTTCCATGCGAAGAACGGATATTTATTTGCCAGTAGTGATATATAAAAGGAAAGTTTTTCGCTGTGCCCATTTTATTAATAGAAGATAGTTAATAATAAAATTTTTTAAATTTTTTTTTAAGGACTATTAAGGAACAAGATTTTCATTTGCCCGAACCCAAGTATTAACATACTACCCAATGAAAATCAGTTAATCTATTACAGAAGCTTAATAAACAAGAGATATAATGTCAGCATTTAATCAAAACAAAAAATCTAGTTACTTCATGGCCAAATATTAGGCAATGGCCCATCATTTCACTTTGCATGTTATATACTTCCGTTTCCACCCGAGCGCTTGATGGCCCGGGGGCAGCATCATCAGGTTGGCTATCAAACAAGAAACAAGTATTTTAGAATTATGAATTTGTTCAAGGCAAAATCGGATTTTGAAGTGAAATGAAAATTATACTATATTTTAAAATTTTTAATAAAACAATTATAATTTAATAAACACACCTTGATGATTGAATGCTTCCATTGAATGCTCTTACTGTGTACCTTTTTGAAGCTCCAGCAGAACGCGTGTTTTTAGTTTTTGCCTTCGATTTCCTTTAACTAATGATGCTCCTCGACGAGGCATTGTCTAGAAAAAAAGAGGACATTTTAAGAAACATGAAATGATTTCCTCCCCCCCCCCCCCAATATATATCATTTGCAATTATCCTTCCTTGAAAAATCACCCCCTAAAAATGTGAAATTTTCAATATTTTGTCAAATTTTAGGCCCTATGCGCGACCAGAAGATATCAACTAATCTTAACCAAATTAAAACACAATGTTTTAGGCTCTTACATACAAAATATGTAGTATTATGTTATTGGCCATTATTGTCAGAAGAAAATTTTTTTATGTTCAATCAGTTCAACTACTATTAGTTTCGGAGAATTCTTGACGTCGCATCGCCCACGACTGTTCATGAAATTTTCCCATATCAAAATTGTTTAAATGAATAGTTGAGATCTTAATCAGATGTAAATCAATCACCTGTAGATTGCCGAAATCGTAAAGTAAAATTTAAAAATCAAATTTGCATTTAAGATTTTCATCGCCCAGCTCCATTTACGTCACACAAAAAATGATGATGGAAAATTTCGCCAATGAGCAACAACTGTCATCAAGTCTTTCTTCCCGACAGAATCGAATTGGAGCGTTTTATTATTTTAGAAATGCAGCTTCAGTATTAATTATTTGTTGAACAAAAAGGAAAAATTATGATCGCCACATTTGGCGACTGGGGTTCAATATTTAGGTCATGGGTGAAAGTTGTCAAAAATTCCAGGACTGAAATAAAAAAAATTCACAACTCCCGGAATCGGGCCAAAAATAAGAAAAATTTCAATTTGAGCCATTATGAAATTCAATCTGCACTGTCTTATATTCTAAAATAAACTTTTATGTAAAGTAAAAAATTATTTTTTTCATACATTTAAACCAAGTATAAGAAAATAAATGGAGCTAAAAACAGGGTTTCTGCCAAAATGAACAATCCCAAATTAAAAAAATTCAAATTAAGATAACTATGGAAGTTTGACTACAAACGTAGTATACTACTTGAGTTTATGTGGACAATTTTTACATAGGCTTAATTTATTTTTGCAAGTGCACAAGTTTATTTTTTAAATAAATTATTGGAACATAAAATGATTTCAAAATGTATGCTATTAAGCTATTAATAACCCAAAAACATATTTCTTTGTTAATGTAAACCTATTGCAGAAGTATTGCTTAAAGTATTAATGTTTTATTTGATTAACCATTTCAGGGCTCTTTTGTTATCTAATATGTGTGCCTTTTACTGCTATTGCATTCTTTATTTTAATGATGGGTTACCCTTGCAAAAGTTTTAAAAACACAAGTTAAACTAAACTTACAAAATAGCCTATCAAATCAGCAAAATTATTTATACAACTTTATTTTTTAATAGGTTAAAATTAAGGTTATAGCTCAAAAATCCTCTCTGCCGGCGGAAATTTCAAAGAATTTATTTTCATTGATTTTTTTGCTACCATCATAAATTGCGACGAATCGCTCTCAGGGTTCCCACTCTTATTTCAAAATAAAAATCAAGGAGTTTTTAAGGACTTTTCAAGGACTCCCAAAAAAATTTCAAGGACCCTAAATCGTGATATGCGACGATTATTTTACCGATTAATAATACACCGATTTGCCATTTTTCTTATAAAATTAAATACTAAATTTAGATATATCATGTGAATACAAAATATACGATTTAACCGAGACCATATACTATTATTTTACATATATTTTTATTTAGGATTTTTTTTAGGTGCGACAATGAGGCCCAAAATTGTCCAAGCCGGGTTGCCACGGCGAAACCGCCGGGGAGAAACTGGTCAGGCTTGTTTGAGCTTGGCAGTTTATCGCTTTTCGTACGTATCTTACGAATCCTTCCCGCGAAGACTATTTAGTTTCATTTTAACTTCTCCAGCGAGTGATTTTCGAAATTAAGTGCAAGATTTGAATGTTTAAAATGAATTAAATTATTTTATTTAAACCCTTATTTAATAATTATTAAAACTAAATGACAATAAAAATTGGTAATTGATATTTATTTTAATATTATTACTCTACCGCCACTTTACACACATTGATATCTTGTTCAAAATTTAGAGTCTCTCTTCCCTATGATGAAATTCATTCAAATTATTAACAAGGTATCTAACTAGACGGCAGGGCCGGATTTCTAAATAGGCTGAGTAGGCTGTAGCCTAGAGCGGCAAAATTTTGGGGGCGGCAAATTTTGCCACCAATTAAAGCGGTATTTGGCAATATATTTTTTTTAAATTAAGAATGAATGTAAAGGTACATAGATAATTCTAATACAAATGTGTAGAGTACAGAAGAAAAAAACTATAGTCTATCATAAAATGTCAAGAAAACTATATCTTATACAACGGAAGCGGGGGGGGGGGGGGGGGGGGGGGGGGGGGGGGGGGGGGGGGGGAGAAAATACACCATTCAGACGCCAAACAATAAAAAAGCACAAATAAATTCGTTATTTCAAATACAACCGTCAACTTTATTTTTTATTCCATTTTCTTTTGCTATCGATATAAAAAAAGGAATATTAGTAGAGGAGATCTGGTCGATCTGGAGCCGTCTAGTCTAGGGTACCCTTGAGGTAACAACTTAGTTCTTATCCAGAACTTCTTCGAACTTCGAAGGCAATTACTGCTTTTTTTTTTTGTATTTACATAAGGATTTCAGAGTAATTTTGTTTTTGCATTATAATTCTGAAGAAACAGTAAAAGTAGGCGTCCCTGTAATTAAATTGTAATTTATTTTTGTATCAATTTAATAAGCTTTGAATGTGTATCACATTGTTCACAGTTAAGTAATTGTGTTGAACAGAAGTGCATATCGTATCGTCGAATTAGAGCTAGTTTTAAAGCGCAGTGCGCATCGGAAAGCAATATAAGTGTCACCGTTGGTTGTTAGCAAGCCTTTGGAGCCTCTGGGTCCGGGTTCGAATCCCGTTCAGGCATGTATGTTTGTGCTTGTCGAGTATATGCGGGGAACTTGTTCGTTAAATCTGTTGGGTCCGAAAGTCCTGTGGGCGGTCATTGCGCAGTTTCCCACGGGTACAGGTAACTGGAGACTATTTCTCTCCCCTTCAGGGACATGTCTAAATTGTGGAAGTGGCGCGCGATAGATGGCCGCATCTGTCGCGTATGTTGTGTCTGTCTTACTTGACGAAGGTTTATAAGCGGGTCTCTGACTCTATGTCTCTGACCAAGCACACAAGCCTGAAAAATGTCTACCAACCAAGTGAGGATAGAATAAGTGTTCAGTTATCAGCAAATGAAAATATCCGATTTTCTATTACTATTTTCTAATTATTTCTATCGTATTTCAAATAAACATATTTTCTCTCTTTTTTATTTGTTGTGGTAATTTAAACAGCCTATACCTCCCTATTTTGCAGCAAGCCAGCTAGGTAAAAAAAATTAGGTAGATTTCCGAAGGTAGAAAATTTTGTGATAGGGGCGGCAAATCGATAGTAGCCTATAGGCGGCAAATCTTTAAATCCGGCCCTGCTAGACGCTAATCTAATGAGTAACTCTTTCAAAATCAAGATAAATACTACTGAATGTTAAACAAGAGTGCTAAAAAAAATCACAATGCTTGTCCACATTTTGGAAAATACGCAACACTAAAAATCTGGCAAAATACTAGTTAATATTCTTTTATTAATAAACTAGCAAATTTATACCCGTACTTCGCACGGATTAAAAAAAATTCAAATTGATTCAAGTATGTGTACTATATAATCTGTTTTAACCCTTTCGCTACGAAGGATATTTGCTTCCTTGTAGTATTTGAAAGGAATAACATTATCGAATCCTTAGTTGTTCGGGCGTTTTGGGGCGCTTCCGCAAGGAAGGGAATGAAATCATAAACTTAAGTTATTCTTCCCGCTCGTTTTCGAGTATGAAATCCCGTTTCATTGTTTTAAAATTCCAAAATCAAAAATACGGTGTAAAATGCACTCATAAATGGCATCACGATTCCCTCATAAATAAATATCGTCACCTGACTGTGGTTCTAAAATACGACGCCCTTCACCAATGGCCCTCGTGCAGCTCTAGAGCGACGTTAATTCAAACCAAAACAAAAAAAAAACATAATTAAATAAAACCTTTTAACTCTTTTGGCGCGTTTTTGGAAATAATTTGGCGAGAAAATAGATATAGCTACAAACACACCATTATACAGCTCTAACACAATGACCTTAGCACAACCAACCAGCTTATTAATTAGTTTTAAAAAACATTTTGGCCATTGGGCGAATTTTAATACATAATTTGTCGAGATTGGCAACATATATGGCGAAAAAAATAAAGAATAAAACCCTGATATGCAGCTGTAGTGCGATGGCCTTTATTAACCATCATAGTTCAGTAATAGCTTAACAAACATTGTGCCCATTTGGCGAGATTGGCAACGTATTTGGCAAAACAATAAAGACATAAAACGCTTATACGCAGCTCTAGTGCAATTTCGTTATTAACCATCGCATTTCTGTAATTGCTCAGCTATACATTTATTGCTGCATATTTGCTATCAACAAAACCATCAATGAAGAAATCATCAACTAAACCCACAATAGATCCTCGTATGAAAACTGGTAAGAAATACGTCACTTGAAACATATCAATTATTTTCAAATGATGATTTTTGTTTCTGAAAGTAATGGCAACACAAAAATAAACATTTTAAACTTCATTTTTATTATTATAGATTAAAATATCAAGTTAAAAATTAAAAGTTGCCTTGATAAAAGAATAATATAAAATGAAAGTTTACTACTTAAAATGATAGTAAACTAAATCTTTAAAGTGAAAATATTTGTAAGTTTTTAAGAATAAAGTATTTTCTTTTTTATATTTTAACTATTTTCGAAAAGTTTATTTTAATTTCTTCTGCTGAATGGCAACTCGAAAGAAAAGTTTTCATCGGATTTGAGCCAGAGTGGTGTATTTTTTTCAGAAAATTCGAATTTTCTCTAAAAATAGAACATTTTGAGCTCTGAAAGTTCTTATTTTGCAACTCAAGTATGAACTACGTATTTCTACCAAGTTACGAGTCAAACAAATGTCTAGTTTGTGAGTTTCGGAGAGACATACATACACACATACTAGGGTGTCCCTTATTTTACGAATTTTCGAAATCGAAAAGACGTAACCTCTCATTTTTTTCCTTTTATGTCAAAACACTCAGAAACGAAGTTTTATCTCATTCTGATATCGGGAACACGGGCCGCTTTTCATTTGAAATTTGCAAAAATTGATAAAAATTCAAGTTTTTGCTCCATATCTCCAATTCTGTTAATCTAACAACAAAATGGTCAAAGTAAAAGTTTTTAAACACACCTTTTTCTACAAGTTTTGTATTGACATAATTGTTCTACGAGTTACGGTTATCGAGATAAATCGGAAAGAAGTGCGAACTTTTTCGGAAACTCGCAAATTGCTCCAATCCACTCACCATAGTAGGATATAGAATTAAGCACAACAGCACTTCATAAAAGTGTCTAAACCAAGTTTATTCTACCTTAATATTCATAAAATAATTGCACATTTGTGCTCTTAAAATAAGAAGTACGAACAATCCATGCTAATTGATTTTTTGTAAGGAGCAGCGCCGTCACGTGGGTTCTGGAGCGGGGCGGTAACCCACAGCGCTTTTTTTTTTAGAAAAACAATGTGGGTTCGAGGCTACTAATAATAAAATGAAAATATGCAATATGAAATTGATTAAATCACAATATTAATATTTATTGATTATAATTTGGTTTTGTATACATAAAGAATACCATAAAACAGATAAATAAATTTCCTCAAATGTTTTCATCTAAATTCAAAAAGTTTAAAATTATAACAAAAGATGATTAAAAGTAATCGCAATAATAACACGTTTACAACAAGTTTATTCCACCTCTATATTCATAAAATAATTGCACATTTGCGTACTTAAAAGAAGAAGTACGAACAATCCATGCTAATCGATTTTTGTAAGGGGCAGGGCCGTCACGTGGGTACTGGAGCGGGGCGGTAACCCACATTGCTATTTAAAGAAAAACACTGGATGTCACCAATCCTGTTAAAACTAACAAAAAAACTAAAGTGTGGAATCGGGATTAGATGTGACATTAAAAAAATATTTAAAGAAAAAAACAGTTATCTTTTATTGATAAGAACATCTTCCTAAAAGCCACGTTGGGAGCGGGAGTACAATAAATTAATCTCTTCCTGAACCGCTTGATCATATATAAGAGGCGATTTTTCGGATGGGGGTTTGCTACCAAAGATTGGCTTAATTGTTTGAAAAACATTTGAAATTGTATAAATTTTGGAAAGGATTTGCAAAAAGATGATAACAAGACTCGAAATTACGGGAGTCGAAGAGTGGAGATTCAAAGTAATTTTTACAACTTATTTGATATAGCATATTCAGACGCACTTAATATATTGAAGATTGAAGAAGGTAAGGCGTTTTTGATGAGACAAAGAGAACCAGGAAGGCCTTGCCGCTTAACTAGAGTTGTTAGGAAACTTGCAGAAACAGAAGAGTGTGCAAAACAAAGGGCTGCCAATGAGGGAAAAAATACCTAAGACATCATTCATCGACAATTTCTGCAATGATATTGGTGCCAGAAATCGTATATAGTTCGTTTTACAGTTTTCAAAATGAAGAGTCAGATTCAAAGGAAGTATTATTATTTACTTACACAAAAAGCAAGCCGTTGCCGAAATAACGTGCAAGGAAGGTCATAATTATCCCAAAACTAGAAGCAAATTTTTTATAGATATTAGTTGAGTGGTAAAAGACTCTGTTTTCTATTCTGTAGGCAAAAACTAAAGCTCTTAAATACTGACCTGATGAATAAGCAATAAATAAGTCCTCCCTTTAACGAGTTTGAATAAACACTCGTGAAGAATGGGCTAGAGCTAGAGGTGCAATGCACTTATTTAAAAACTAACGTTCCAGAAATAGTTGCTCTTTACTGCGACTGTAATCTGTTTGCAGCTCTAAACACCATAAAAACCAAGGAATGTCGTTTTCCCATATCGTTATTAACTCGTAAAGATTACGTTGTGTCCACGAACACAGAAAGCTATTCCCTGATTGTAAAAAAAATCAAACTTTAAAAGGAAATATGATTTTGATTTATTTTTAGATGTATTATTGTGTTGCTATTGCGATTTATTTTCATCTTTTGTTATAATTTTAAAACTCTTTGAATTTAGATGAAAACATTTGAGGAAATTTATTCATCTGTTTTATGGTATTCTTTATGTATACAAAACCAAATTATAATCAATAAATATTATTATTGTGATTTAATCAATTTCATATTGCATATTTTCATTTTATTATTAGTAGCCTTGAACCCACATTGTTTTTCTCTAAAAAAAAAGCGCTTGGGTTACCGCCCCGCTCCAGTACCCACGTGACGGCCCTGCCCCTTGCAAAAAATCAGTTAGCATGGATTGTTCGTACTTCTTATTTTAAGAGCACAAATGTGCAATTATTTTATGAATATTAAGGTAGAATAAACTTGGTTTAGACACTTTTATGAAGTGCTGTTGTGCTTAATTCTATATCCTACTATGGTGAGTGGATTGGAGCATTTTGCGAGTTTCCGAAAGAGTTCGCACTTCTTTCCGATTTATCTCGATAACCGTAACTCGTAGAACAATTATGTCAATACAAAACTTGTAGAAAAAGGTGTGTTTTAAAACTTTTACATTGACCATTTTGTTGTTAGATTAACAGAATTGGAGAATATGGAACAAAAACTTGAATTTTTATCAATTTTTGCAAATTTCAAATGAAAAGCGGCGCGTGTTCCCGATATCGGAATGAGATAAAACTTCGTTTCTGAGTGTTTTGACATAAAAGGAAAAAAATGAGAGGGTACGTCTTTTCGATTTCGAAAATTCGTAAAATAAGGGACACCCTAACACATACACACAAAACTTCATTTTTATTATTATAGATCACAATATAAAAAATTACTCAAAACAAAAATTCCATATTTACCAATAATATTAATAATTGACACGATATGTCTAGGTTTTGAGCAGACGAGTCTATTTACAAAAAGATCTTCGTCAAGAGACGCCAAGAAGTAGCCAAGTAGAAAAGCAGGCGAATCAATGTTTATACTCGTATTTCAAGAAAATAACGTTAAACGTTGAAAAGATTTCTACACACATAAAGTGAATAAATACAGTTTTTTAAAACGAAATGAAGCAATATTTTATGCATAATATGTTTTAATAGCCATCATAAATACATTCAGAAAGCGTACAGTTAAAGGAAAACTGTCTTTTTTCTAACTACTGAAGTATTTTTGAAGAACATTATGGTTTTAGAATATTCTTTACACATTTAGGAAGCTATAAATAAACATAAAAAAGTTGTACTTTCCCTAAATTTTACGGATTGTTGACGATTGCAAAGGCTACTTTTTTTTCCTATGCTAACTCTATGAGGGACGAAACGAAAAACGCCGGAGGGGGCAATTTTGGACCTCAACCAATCAGGAACGGCTGCCAATATGTCGCGTCTCTTATAGACGCAGTAGTGATGCAGGACTCTAGTGGGAACCCTGAAAACATCGTTCGAAATATCGCCAATGCCAGATGTTATAGCAACCATATCAGATCAGAGGGAAAAGGATTTGGCGAAAATACTACCAGTTCCTCTGTCTAATGACGTTTTGTTTGCGGCAGTGCTAGACGCGCCATTTATCACTGCGTTGGCAGTATTTTAGAAAATGAGTTCCCGTGTTTCGAAAGGTTGCGCGCCGTCGCGGAAGAAAAAAAATCAAGGACTCTCGATTATTGTTGATGAAAATCAAGGGGTATTTAGAGTGCCCTTGAAATCAAAAATAAAAATCAAGGACTTTTCAATGATTTTTGGTCAAAATCAAGGAGTATAAAGGGGTCCTTGAAAACGAAAATCAAAGACTTTTTAAGGACTTTCAAGGGGGCGTGGGAACCCTGGCCCTGGCGATCTGAAAATTAAAAAAAAAAACTCCCGCGATCCGAAACTAGAGAAACTTCAGCGATCCGAAAGTAGAGAAACTCCAATGATCCAAAATTATATGACATCATCACATAAAAAGTTTCGTGACATAGCATGATCCGTTTGTGGCTGCAATCAAATTGAATAAAAAATCATTTTATGGTTCCGTCCCGTTCCGTACTGTAGTATTTTAAAAAATACGGAAATCCGTATTAATACGGAAAACTTTCACCCATGATTTAGGTAGCCACTTTCGATGCAATAGTCTCCAGTTGGCGACCGCTAATCTAGAGCTTTAAACGAGGGGTTGGTGTATTTAGAAAAAATATTTTAGATCAATAGACTAAAATGTTTAATTTTTTAATACACTAAAAATGCATATTTATCTTACCTTTGTCTTTGTGGGGGGTCCATATGGAGTGAACAGTAGTTGCCACTGGGGAATGCCTAAATGGGCCAAAGCAAGTCTATAATAGGCCACAAAATCCGAGGTCAAGTAATGGAAGTCCAATGCTCTGTCTAGAAACCACACGGATGGCTGATGAGAGCTGCCATCCCCACTGGAATCTGAAAAATGATAAATAAAAAACATAGTGAATAAATAAACATGCTTTTTTAGCAACACATATGAAAATACCACAAAATGCTTTTAATTTCTAATATCATGTAGATTGTAAATAATAATGGTATAATATATAGTAATATAGGGGCCTACCCAAAATAAAAACATCAAAACTGCCATTCTTTTTAAAATAGTAGTATTTAAATTGATTTAGAATGACTATATTTAGTTCGCTAAAGTTTTTATTCTACACATTGTGTTCATTGGAGACTGTGACAAGCTCGAAAATTTAAAAAGTTGTATGAAATATAAAGTGGAATGTTTATCACGTTTTACTGTTTATCATGTTATTCGAATGTTTATCACGTTATTATATGACTGTTCCCAGGGTCGGATTAGGAATCAAGCGAAGAGGCCCCGTCCATTTTTAGGGCCCCACAGCTCCTCAAGTGTTCCCCTGGAATTTAAGGGTTATTATAACTACTATATTTATGAAATTACATTACTATATTTATTCCCTTATCAAATTGCAATACTTCATATTTAATTGCTTGTTAAAAGTAAATACCTACGTCTGGGCATATTTTTCGTTTTTGAAAAAAAGATTTAGATTTATGCTGGTAAAACGACCCGAAAATTTGATTTCCAATACATTTTTGGGCTAATTAGTTTTTATATGAAGGACCAAATAAAAGGGGGGGGGGGACCTTAAAAATTCGTTTTCGGGGCCTCGTCAAAATCTATTGCCTACAGGCCCTTACACTGCCTAATCCGGCCCTGACTGTTCCATATTGTATTTAAAAATTAAATCTAAGAACATTTCAGATTCCTTTTCAATATATTAAAAAATAGAATAAATAGATAAAGATAGAAGAAAAAAATAACCTTTTCTTTTAGGGTAAACTAAGCATACTTTTCCAGCTCCAAGGCAGTGATCCAACACAAAAATTTTACATCCGTCTTTGAACTTGGGCTTTGCATGACTTTCACATATTTCTGAAATAAATTCGGTCACATCAAAATAAATGCAAGACAAGAATTTAAGGAAGACTTCTTAAGACAATTTGATTTTGAAGAATTTTTGGTTCTCTTAATCTAGGGCAATTTAAATAATATTATAATAAAAGAACATTTATAAGCTATTATAATAGCTAATAAATAATTTATAAAGAGGTTGCTTTGATGAATCAGTTCAATGAATGAAAAATAAACTTTAAAAAAAAAGTTTAAAAAAAAGTTTGTAGCTAGAAATACTTTGTGTTGTTGCTCTCAAAATATAAATCTGTGAGTAAGATAATCAAAAAATCTTCACAATCATTTTTTCATCACAAAATAATATTAAATCAACTTGAATAACAATTTTAAATGCTACAAACAAACTGCTTAAATTTTGGGAAAAGGCATTTTTAAAAGTTGATTTGATATTGTTTTCCATGTAAGCAGGCAGTGAAATGAAAACAAAATTAAAAATTCATGACACATAATAATTATTCTTCAAATAAAATAATTAGTTTAAGAGCAAGCAGGTTATCAAAAAACTCTGATTAAAATTTAAAAATGTTTTAAAGAAATTAAATAACAAAAATTTCAAATATGTGTAGATATCCTAATTCTTAAAACTCTGGTTCCCTTTCAGGTAATGAAGATAGAAAACAACATATTTAGCAAAATATGATTAGGTTCATTTTTAGTCTACAAGGCAATATATACCCAAAAATCTATATGTTTTGAGAGTTAACATATAAACAGAATACCTTCAGAGTCACTTTCAATGTCCAGCAAGCTTGGTACTTCAGAATTAACACTTTGCCTTTTTGGACCAATGCTTTTTAAGTGACTTAAGCGGGATACTTCAATCACACCACAGGGTACTGTTTCACCTTTAAATAAAAATATTTATTAAATTTTTTTAGAAACTACTAATTTAATATTTTATTTGACTACAAAGGCTGATTTAAAATAATTGAAATCGCAAAATAAAAAACTTCATAAAAATTAGATAGATAAAATTTAAATGTGAATTATGATAGGTAGGTAGTAGAGTCAATCAATAGCGACTTGCACTAGAATGTACTAAAGAGTTATGACAACCTATAGTTTTGGCAAGGTGGCTGAATGTCTGACTTTATTACCCAATAGCAATACATGCCTTTTAAGAAAATAGTCAATAAGCTATAGTAAATTAGCCAATCGAATGCATCATAAAGAGTAGCTGGTGAATGCTGAATTTTTATACAGCTAAGTTGTTGTTTGTTTAGTTTTAATTATCGTCGCACTAGAGCTACGCGAGGGCTATTGGCTATGAGCGTCGTATTTTAAAACCACAGTCAAGTACAAGCCGACACCTGAATAGGCACCCAACGCAACCGTTAAGGGCGACATCCTACACAGCGTTGGAACATTGGAGCATATTTAACGTGCACCTCCTCTTCACGGAGTATTATTTGTCGGACATTTTTGGCGGCACATGCCGTTTATAGGTTGGCAGTTATTTTGGCGATGTCCGGATCCAAAACTGGGACCTTTCGCATGCTAGACAAGTGCCTAACCAACTGGACTCCCCAGCCCCTACAGCTAAGTTTTCATAACTCAATCTACTTACATAGAACTGATATCTAGTGACTTTAATCGGTAGGTAAGAAACAGGTTTTTAGGACATGTACCTCTTTGTTTCCAAAACCATTTTATTTGGAGTCCATCAGTAGCCAAATAAAAGTTTTTCAAGTCTTGTGGGAGGATGCAGGAATTTTTCTGAAAGAAAATGAAAAGAAAAATATTCAATCCTGCAACTTTAAATAGAGCTGCAAATATACAATTGGTAAAAAAGAATATAATGATAAAAAAAGCTATTAATAACGGCTTTATAACTGTTTAATGAAAATGAATTTATTGATAAAGATTTACACGTATGACTTATGACATTGGAGGGGAGCTCTGTTAGAGCCAAGCACTGCGACCAGGGGTCTATTGTACTGTCCCCAAGAAATAAATCCCTCTCTCCTATAAGAAGAGCCCCGTTGCCGAAGCAAAATTCAGCAAGGATCTGATTGGAATATCCTGGAGTTCCCAGGGCTCAAGCAAATGTTGCCCTAGATGCTCAAATCTATGCGCTGCATAATTTTCGCAATCACAGAGAATGTGAGTGGCCGTTTCGTCCTTGTCTCTACAGCCCCTGCATGTGGGGTCATTGAGGACCCTCATAAGGGTAAGATGCCTTTTAAGGGCGCAGTGACCAGTGAGTAAACCTACGGCCCTGCGTTACAGTTACGGCTAAGCCCGAGAAGCTCATTGTGACGGGAGCTGGGGCAACTCGAGTTAAGTTCCCTGGCTTGTCTTTGATTGGTGAGTCGACGCCAATCGGTGTACTGTTGATCCCTGAAAATGGATAGGACAGTACCTCTGATAATATCATTGGAAATACCCAGAGCTGGCTCTGGACCGACAAATAAGGTACTAGAACCCGACTAATCAGCCATCTCGTTGCCTGGAATTCCTGAATGACCTGGAACCCAGAACAGTGTAACCTGGTTAGCGGTTACAAGGCTACAGAGAAGAGTGTAGCATTCCCAAACCAAAGGTGAGGTGAATTTGGATTTAAGCAGAGCTAGAAGAGCTGCTTGGCTATCAGAGCAAATAGAAATAGATCTATTGTGATAGCCCCTATGCAGACAAATGTGGCAGCACATAAGTATTGCAAAGATTTCAGCTTGGAAGACTGTTGAGTAGCTACCAAGGGGGTATGATTTACACGTAACTTAAAGACAGAATTTTTTTTTTATGTATGTCATCGATGTTGTATGTGACTTCCTTTGTTGACACAGACAACATATATGTATTGGCCTGTCCGTAACCGAGTGGTTAAGCCATTAGCCTCAGGATTCAACCTTCTCATGTTCGAATCCCACCTACTACCAGTCATCCTATAAATTTGATATGTGTATTGGAAAGAGTAGATAAAATCCAACTCGCGATGGATGGGCCCGAGAGTACACAGGGACAGACATGCTCATTAAATCTGTGGAGTCTAGAGTCTCGACGGCGTCAGCGTACGATGTCGCTCGAAGTTCCGTTAAGTGCCCGCTCAGGTGTCGACCTCGTCACTTGACCAGGGTTCTAAATTACGAGGCGTTATTGGCTGTGTTAAAGCTCCTAAAGGAGGCTAGAAAAAAGCAGCCAGAAACGATTACAGTACCATTACCATATGTATTGGTGGTAGTGCATTCACGCCATAAATGCCCGATTCGCATTTTTCGAATGCCCTTTAAAAATTAGAGTTGTATTATATTAATGCCATGATTCAATAGATTTTCCAGATATTATTTTTGTAAATAAAATTACCAAATATTTTAATACAGTAATTCATGAATTTCTTTTAATATTAGGATGGCACATTAATATTACATTCATAGAATTGAATTGTGATTTAACTAAGGCCAGAGTTACAGGCGCGCAACCACGGGGGGGGGGGGGGGGGAGGGTCAAAACATCCCCCAGATCCCGTATTATAGTCAAATTTTATTATTTTTTAACAATAAAAATATTGCCAAAGTAGAAAAAATTTCATAGAGAAATACCATGGAAACAGTAAAACTGTGCGCTTTCACCCACTATCATCCCTATGATGGGCGTAGCGCACGGTTTTACTCTATGATCACGGTTTTACACTCTTGTCTTGAGAAATACCACTTAGCGTTGAAAAAGAAATTCTAACTCTATAGATCCAAAAAAAAAAAAAAAAAAACACGCGTATTCTGGTAGAAAGATGTCTGGCGCCTTTCTTTTTCTTCTTTTTTATGAGTTGCTTTAATATGGTGTATTCACAAATCAGCAATAATTCTTATACTCTCAACTCTCATCGGTAATAACTCATACTATATTGCGCAGTTTACAGGAAATGAGGTGAGGTGGAGTCTTTATGTCGACGATTATACTCTGAAATCAAAGATATTATACTCGCACGTGTTATCTTAAGATGTATATTATTTCTATCTTTTATTTTAAGGTTATTATGTTAATACAATACGTGTAGGAGGTTTTGTTTTTGCGATTTTACTCTGGAAAACAATGTACAATTACGTTTCATTAGAGGAGGATATTAAAAGATAGAGTTATATTGGTTTCTACATTTAATCAATGTAAGTAAGTTATAATTTATAACATTTACTGATAATCGCCTCAATAATATTAAACAATATATGTAATGCGTTAAAAATGTTGTGTGAAGTTGCTGAACTTAAATATTTGTAAAGGTGGTATTTTATCGACTGGCGCTGAGTGAAATAATTGAGATTTACAATTAATATTGAGAGAGATGTACGAGATAAATTTAATTTCTATAATTCCAGCCACCGCTCCAAGAGCGGCATTCCGGTTGATGAGATGATAACTTTATTGATAATTTAATTATGAGTTGTATATTTCGATAGCGATACTTTTCTATAATAACCTTCAAGGTTTCAGGTTCGGGTCTGGGCATCGCCAAAATAACTGCCGACCTATAAACGGCCCCTGCAGTAAAAAATTTCCAACGAATAGTACCCCGTGTAGAGAGAGTGCACGTTAAATATGCTTCCCAAAGTCCCAACGCTACTTACGCGATGTCACCCTTAACGGTTGCGTTGGGTGCCTATTCAGGTGTCGGGCTCGTCACTTGACTGTGGTTTTAAAATACGACTCCAATTGCTGGCTATCCCTTATGTAGCTCTAGTGCTACGATATTTGAAACCTAACCTAATCAACGAAGTCCATCGACAATAACCTGGCGCGTAGCTTTAGTGCGACGTTAATTTAAACTAAACTATAATAACCTCCATTTCATAATGTTGATTTTTTTTTGTCCTGTACTAAGTGTTAGAAAAGATGCTTGTTTAATATCTTGTCCTTTTAAATTTATTTCTTGTTGTACACTTTTTGCTAACGTCTCTGTTTTATCCATATTTTATAATTGACCTTGCTGGGTTTTTTTGTATTTAAAAAATTTTATTCCTCGTTTTTTTTATGTTCTTTTTTTTTTCTATTAGTGATCTGTCTTGTTTTTATCTTCTACCTGTAAATGGACTTGTTCTGTATGGTAGTAGTATGACATTTGTAGGGGGGCAAAATAAGCCGAGCACTGCGATCAGAGGTCTATTGTACTATTGGTAGTAGTAAATAATTAATGATTTGCAATATTTTGAATTTTGATGTAATATTTTCAGTTTAAAAATGTAGTTAGAATGGTTAGGCTTTCATTTCAAATGTTTTTTTTTAATATCTATTTTTCATTCTTAAAAGCAGAAAAAAGTATATGAAGATATGATAGCGTGCAAGGAACTGCGGCGATTATTTTTTCTTTTTTTTAACGGTTTTTGTCTGAATGCTAAATATAATTCCAGAAATGGCTGCTTTGTTCTGTTTTTATTAGATTTTAATTGTTTTCAATATTTAAAACATGTTTTACACACCATAAATTGGTTGATATTTAATATAACTTCATAAATGCTTTTTTTAAAACTTATTTTACTTCGGAGATTCGGGTTGTACGACTTCGCAAACTAAATCAAAAATAGGAAATAACTCCGTTGAAGTTTGAAATATTATAAATCATTTAATTATTTTATTGTTGATCTTTAACTTTTAAATGCCGTCCGAATAAATTTATAATTTTTGTTTCAATAAATTACTATGCAATTAGTTTCATATTCAGAATATTTTGAATTTTTTGCTAATTAAATAAATGTTAAATTTATATTTACACTTATCTATTCTTACACAATGATACTTAATATTTGGAACTTATCATTTAATTTCTGTACAACAAATCAGGATATTTAAATCGCCCAAACAATTAAATTTTTAATAATTATCTTCTATATTTAATGGGAATGTTTCGTATGATGTCACGCTCTCCGAACTCCGATTTCATTGGTTGTTTCGGTTTCAATTAATGATCTGAATACGGAAAAAGGAACTTTTATTTCTATGCAGGTTTTTTAAAAAATGATTAAAACATCCTACAGCAAAGCAAGAAGATGACATTTAAAAAAAATAACAAGTAGTATATTCTTGGAAAACTCATGTTCGAATACCAAAAACAAAAGTAATTCGAGAAAAATGAAAACAAAACCACGGAGCTTTTGACAGATCCGACGTGAAACAACCCCATTGATTTGTTCCTATTACACTAATTTTCTGTTTGAAAAATAAAACATTAATTTTCTATTAAATAATACAATCATTAGTTTTGTAAAATGAAAGCTAACTAGTAACTAGTAATAATAAATTAATAGTCACCGTATTACCATGAAATATTTTAAATAATTTTAATGAAATATTTAATAATTAATTTTAATTAAATAATTAATTTTAATTGAACAATTAATTTTAATTAAATAATTAATTTTAATTGAACAATTAATTTTAATTAAATAATTAATTTTAATTGAACAATTAATTTTTTTTAAATAATTAATTTTATAAAAAAAATATAAACTGAAAAATTATATTGAAAAGTTGAAACCCCCCCCCTAGAATTTTTTTCTAGTTGCGCCCCAGCAGAGTTAATGCGAACCCACATTTTTGATGTTCAGGAAAAATAATAAACAGGAAACTCAAACCAAAAGTAAGCTTAGAGCCAAAATTATTAAACCTTTGCAGAACTAGTTATGAAATTGAAGTATGTTGAAGCCCTTATTCAAAAGATAGATATATTATGAACTTAGGTTAACATTTTGTTAAAGGTAGAAATTATATAATGCAGTATTCTTGCAGATTTTCGCATTGGTTTTTTCAAACTTAAGAGTAAACAAGAACATTGTCTATGCACAAGTAAATATGCTGCATATAAAAAAAAATTAGCAACCCATCTCTTGTTCCAGCTAAAACAATCTTCCATTTAATGTGATGAACATTTATTATGCAGTGCACATATAGTGAATTTTGTAATTAAACACTTACTTGCTCCCAAGCAGTAAGAGCGGCTTCTTGCACACGAGTTTTCTCAGAAATTACAGTTGATTTCACACAGGGTAATTTTTCTAGAAATATAAAATTGCATAAAGAGGATTTAAAATCACGTAATCAGGTTACTGAATGCTTCGCGCTGTAATTTTTCAATTACTTATGTAACTATCTGAAACACATTAGTAATAAAATTACACACATACATACCAAAATATTTCGCAATTCCTAATGTTAGATTTTCAATGAAAGGGCTTCGATCCATAGGACTCTTTGTTGTTATTCTCGTTCGGATAAATTTGTGATTTTTATTTTTAAAACTTACAGAAATTAACCAACTCACAAAACTTAACTTATTTTTTGTTCTGTTCTGGGTTTGGATTGGATTGGTTTACATATATTTTCAGGCTTGTGTGGCTGGTCGCAGGGACCCCCTTATAAACCATCGTCAAGTAGGAAAAACACAAGACACACAAACACATATGACTGATGCTGCCATCTGTTGACAGATTGCAACATCTGTCTCCACCTCCACAATTTAGACATGTCCCTGAAGGGGAGGGAAATTTTCTCCAGGAACCTGTACCCATGGTGAACTGCGCAATGACCGACCACAGGACTTTCGGACCCAACAGATTTTACGAGCACGTACTCCGCATATACTCGGTAAGTCTTCAGTGGCAACCGGGGCCCGAACTCTCAACCTTTCGATTTCAAGTCCAGGGTCCGGACCACTAGGCTCCTTACAGCCCCTGGGTTTTTTGTAGAGGCCATTTTTCCCCTAAACAACTCTTCCAGAACAGCGTCACGTGTTTTACAGTTTGACTTCGCGGTTTCCGAGTAGCGTCGTCCAATCACGCGTGGCTATGCGATGTTTTCTCGCCAACAAGTTTGGCGAGAAATAAAAAGTCGCTGTACACCGAAACTAGAAATTAACCCAATAATTGATTTAAATTATAAAAAAGAGTATAAAAAATATATTTGCCTTTGGCTATGTCCAGACGGCGACAATTAAAACAAAAACTTGGCGACCGCCAAACGAGGCAATAGCGAACGGTTTTTCCGCCAAATAGTAGGTTTTTTTTTTCAAACGCATGCGTCTGTAGGATCTGTTTGGTTTGCCAAATGCCGGTGTTGTGCTAGAAAAGTGGAATGGGATGAAAATCGCTTGTTTTAAACTTTAAAGCGTGACCTTGATTTCAATATTGATACGAAAACATTAAATTTGGTTAGTAATATTAAAACGTAACAAATTTAATTGTTGGTTTAAAGATCTGACCACTAACCAGAGAGATAGGGTATAATACATTTATATTAAGAGTTAAATAAAAAAAAAATAATTTTAGTTAAAATTTAGATACATTACAATATAAATGCTAGATTCGTAAATAGCTTCATGGGGCCAGTAGGTTCAGTTAGATTTTAATTAACTCATAAGCTAAAAGTATTGGAGAGAAGGATATTTAACGAAGAATTATTGAAGTATATTTAACGTGCACTCCTTCGGCAAAATAGACACTTCGACTCAGGCCGTCCATTGCGATGAAATAAGGCACCCTGATTGGACAGTTCTCAAGCAATGATTTCATGCCGATTTTGGCGCTTTATCTTTTTTAGCGATTTGTATTAAAAATTGACGACTTCCTGAAATTATTCTAATACAAACATTGGTCATCCATGTCAAATTTAAAAAAAAAATTACAAACTCGATTTTAAAAAAAAATTGTTCTCCTTTTCCATTCGATTTCCAATTTAATTTGTTATAAATTCTGTTAGTTACAAATTATCAGTTCATTAAAAATCGCATCTAACATTTTTATGACGTTTATTTTTAGCCTACTTTTCTTTTTTTTAATTCGAAGAATTAAAAAAAATAAAAAAGTAGGTATTGACATGCGGTCGATGTCTGTCCGTTTGTCCGTACCCCCCTTCCAAAATCGGTTCTATACATTCGATCTTAAAAATTCTTTTTTTGTTAGAAAGCTATGACCTCAGAGACTCAACTTTCATACTTTTTGTCCGTCAGTCTGTACGATAGGACGGACATAAATCTACTATTTGTCGACGAATTTCCCATTGAATTAGCATTGAAATTCAATTTCGAGTCATTTAAATCACTAAATTTAACTACAAATGCTACGGAGAAGTGATATACGTCAAAAAAAATTCAGCGTATCCAAATGAGAATACATTGAAAATTTCAGAAAAGAATTCGAATTCTAAGTACTTCAATTACTTAAGAAACTTCAAAATTTAATGCTCATTTGAAAAGCATAGGAAGCCATTTTAATTAGAATTAAATTATCATTGCCATCGCAACAATTGCTCGAGAAACTTTAATTCTTTTAGACAATAAATAAAAATAAATTTATTTTAGAGACATCGATCAATTTAAAATGACGTCAAATTTTTTTCTCTAGATTCTTTTTATGTTGAAATAAAATGTTTTCATTCTATTTAAAAGCGTGGAATATTACATATTTATTCTTTAAAATATAAATTTTTGCAAACGATTTGAGTATTAATTATTTAATTTTGAAATAAAACAAATGAAACTAGCCGAATTTAACTTTTTAAATGTTTGAGTAGTTTTATGGTTTTTGCTCAAGTAATAATTAAATATTAACTGCAATTAAATCATGCAGACGATAAGTAAAGTTTATTTCATTTGCGATAGAAAATTAATGAAAATAATTATCTTTACGAAAATGAAATTATAGCTGGATGTTGTGTTCAGTTAAATATATTTTAATGTATATAAATTTAATGTAGAAACGGTTGTTGATGTTACTTACCTAGTTATTTCAAGATAAGAATTTTAGTAAGTATTTAAGTAACAGGAAAGTAGGCTATTTTAGTTCTTTTAGAACTTCTTGTTTTAATCTAAAACTAAAAATAATTCCCTCAATATTCAAGATAATACTAAAATGTTTTTTTTATATATAAGACTAACTAAATCGTTTTATGGGACTAATAGTTATGTATTAGTTAATTTAAAGGAAATTTAGCTTTTTCAATGTAGTGAAAAAATTAATTACTAAAAATTCAATTTTCTTAAATTAAAATATTTTTTATGAAACAAGTTAGTGTTGTATATCAAATCAAAAATCTTAAATTACCACTTTGAAAATAGGAATTTAATTCATAATAGAACTCTAACTTTTCATTTTGAGAATAGCAATGGGTTTCTGGCATCTGGCAGTGCCGTAAACGTAGTCACAGCGAACTAAAAAGCCCTTTTCAAATCTTTAAAAAATATGGGACGATTAAAAATCAATACCTTCGGCTTCGCGCAAAACGGGTGCCAAACTACAAGATGGAACCAAATCCATCCCTAAAGACGAAATATCTTCTGGTAAACCTTTAAAAAGGTCACGTGACCATTGACTAATGAATGTTTGGAATTGGTTTGAGCTGGAGACGCTTTGGTCACCTTTAAAAGTAAGAAGTATGGGTAAAAGTATACACTAGCTGCGTTCACTGAACTGAACTGAAACTCTGGAAGGAGTATCGAAACACTCGTCAAACGGGTCGGTGAAGCCCGGCAACCCTGTAAGAGCAACCCAACTTTTGCCGCCAATCCTATACTTTGCCTGTTAAAATAGGTATTTTTAACCAACTTTTTCAATATCTTTTTAAACAGAAAATTGATAGGTTAATGCTTTAGGAGGTTCTTTATATAATGAAGTTTCGGAAACATGTACTTTTAAAACAATATAATTGCAGGTACAATCTTTAAAACTTAAATTCCTTGGAGTACTATTCTTGGCGAGCAATTGGCGGCATCCAATGCAAACTGTCAAGTCAAGTGTCAATTGTGATCGGCGAATTCATGCCAAATGTGGCACATATTCACCCTAAAGCTGTCGCCAAGTGACCCAAAAATAAACTTGCGGCTAGATTGTGGAACTTTCTATCCCATGATGCAACTGCAAAGAACGTCATATCATGACGTCACACACGCGGGTGAAACTTGAAACCGAAACAAAAATGGCTATGCTAAGTAAATGTTTAGAGTGCAATTTAATATTTAAAACGATTCAACAGCTGCGAAATCACTTAAGTTTGGAACATAAATTGTGCATGTTGATAAAGCATCTAAAATTTTCCAATATTAATGGTAAGAATATTTTTTTAATTGATGAATTCTAGAACATTTCTTTTAATTACTTCAATCACATTGATAGTTCAAGCAAAATATATTTCTTTTTATTTTCTTTTAATCTACTTTCATAATGAGTTGTTACTTTCTTTTAAATGAATTCTTTTACATCAATTTAGTAAAACTGATTTGGGGAGAAAAAAAACGTGTTTGCACTGTTCAACATAATATTAACTAAATGTTTATTGTTGAATTTTCTTTCTCTTTTCTCCTTTTTTTAATGACATTTTCACTTAGTATTTCAGTACTTATTTCAGAATATTTTATGAAATATAAGTTGATTATTTATGTGTTTTGATGTCCTGTATGTTCCCAAATAAAAATAAAAAATGTAATTTTAATTTTTGAATAATTTTTATGTAACATAGTTTTCTTGATTTTACATATTTATATTTTATTATTGTAGATTTTTTTGAGTGGCTTGCAAAAGAAGAAAGGGATACAAACTCCAAGTTTATTGTAAATAAGGCAACAAAAGAGTTAAAGAACCATAAGTACTCATCATTCAAATGCTGTAGAAGTGGCTCTTACAAGGAAGGTGGCTCTTACAAACGGCAGTTAAAAGCTCAAGGTACAAAGAAAATAGGATTCAATTGCACAGCTCACATCAGTGTGAAGGAGCACACATCTCATGTTGACGTCGAGTACTGTCCCACCCACTACTCGCATGATACAAAATTATGTCATGTACCAATTCCACAACAAGATAAAGAAATCATTGCTGATATGTACATCAGTATTTCTGGCTATTTGACAATTGTACTCGATGTGAATATCAATAATAAAATTAGCTTTTTTAGACTACGAAAAGTAGTTTTTAATAGTGGGTAAAGTCCTAGTTGCTGGCCCGGCGACAAAATATTAAATTTATTGAGTTCTTAAAGAGCGATAACTTTTTATGGCAACCAACGTTGTAAGCATCCAGAAGCTGATCAATTTCAGCTTTAGGGTTACCAAAAAAAATCTCAAGCTAAGACCAGCATTCGCAAAACATGATTTTTAAAATGTCACCAAGCTCATAAAGTGGCCTGGCCAGCAACTACAATTTGACCTAATATGCTTAGCATGTGAAAATAAGTATGAGAGGTATTAACTGTGTGTGTTTAAATCTATTAATATAATATTTTAAAAATAAGCAAGTAATCAATAAGGTTTTGTTTTTCTTTTAATCCTTAATTATAATATATAATAAATCTTTATGCATATTTGAACATTGAGAAATTTATAGGTTCACTTAAGTCATGTTGAGGTTTCTCTTACAACCTTTCTACGAATCAAAAGTAAATTTTCAAAATAAATTATTTTTACACAGTATCTGAATTTGCAAAAATAGAAACCATAGTGTTTTTTAAATCGACTTACAAAAATTTCTTAAATTGTAATGCAAATCATTTGGAATATTTTAACTTGATTTTTATGTTAGTGTGCATGCATAATAATAAAGCTTACAAAAGGTAGATTTAATAAATAACTACTTAAGCTAATTTAAAGAAATATATGAGTCCTATTATGATAGGTTCATTTTGGCTATACACTAAATACCTATAATGTAAATCATTAAAAAAAATCTGTTTGCAAAATACTAAATCCCTAAGTTGTTTTTGTAATAAACTACTTTCAAATGATATTGGTTATCTGATGCTGGAAAATAAAATGTAATTTTTTTTTAGGAAAACTTCTGCAGGGAATTCCAAAGCAGCGTGTCATAAGGGACATCAGATCTACATTAGATAAAAACTTAGAAAGAAAGCATCTGATAACAAACAAAGATGTTAATAACATAAGAACAAAGTTTGGAATAAATTCATCAAATCAAGGCTTTGTATTGAAAAATGATTGTGAAAGTGTGGATGAATGGGTCAACAATATGAGAAAGAGTAAAAACAACCCAATTCTTCTCTACAAAACCCAAGGGGAAGAAACACCAGAGATAAAGAAAGATGACTTTTTATTGGGCATCATGAACTCTTTTCAGAAGAAAATGTTACTAGATTTGGGTAATGATAGAGTTTGTTTGGATTCCACACACGGCATCACAAATAGTGGATTCGAACTTGTGACAGTGCTTGTTGTTGATAAATATAATGAAGGAGTGCCTGTGGCCTTTCTTATAACAAGTACTGTAAACACCATTAATTTATCAAAGTTCTTCACTGCCATAAAAACTGCTTTGGAGGTAAATCTTACACCCAAAGCATTTATGACCGATGACGCTTGCATGTTTTACAATGCATGGCAAGCTGTTTTCGGTCCTTGCATTAACCTTCTATGTTCATGGCATGTAGATCGAGCATGGCAAGGCCATCTAAATGGTATCGGAGAAAAGAAGAAGGCCTTATACCATACACTAAAAACCTTAATGTATGAGTTAGAAGAAGGAAAGTTTCGAGTAATGCTATCCGAATTCCTATTGCAATTGCATGAAGACTCTGATACTTTAACCTTTGCCCATTATTTTGAGGAAAATTATGCTAAAAGAACAAAATTATGGGCCTATTGCTATCGAGTACACCTTAGAATTAACACAAATATGCGTTTGGAGAATTTCCACAAAAACCTCAAGCATACGTATTTGGAAGGCAAGAAAGTTAAAAGACTTGACAAAAAGATTGAAGAACTGTCAAATCTAATTATGGATAAGGAGTTCGACAATTTAGTAAAAGAACAAAAAGGGAAAATAAATCATAAAAGCTCATTGGACTTTAAAACTCACCATAAGGCAACTGCAATGAGCAGAAGTATCACGAAAATTAATGATTTGGAGTGGGAAATACCATCATCGGATGAGAAAAGCACATACAGAGTAATACAGCTCCACCAGAAATGTGCTGGAACATGTGTTATAAACTGCCGTACTTGTAACATATGTTCCGAGGCATTTCAGTGTACTTGCCATAACAACGCTATGGCTGGTACCATTTGTAAACACATTCACTATGTGGTGCTGATATGTGTGGATCATGTGTCCTACTCTGGGCCCTTAAACCAAGCTGCTTCATGTTCTACCTCTCCTGTTGAAATTGAATTAGCCACAGTAGAAATACCTCAGAGCAGCATAGTAGAAGAAAATAAACTGAAAATTAAATGCATAGCAGCAAAGTTGGAGAACATAACAACCATGGATGAGGCAAAGTCAAGGCAAATTAAGGCCCATCTAAATGCCATTGAACATTTACTATCTGTGCCTGATATCAGTAATCAACCAGCAATCCCAAGTAAAGATCAGAAACTGGAGCCAGCGAACAAAAAAGCTGAAAAACAAAAGCGTTTCTTTTCTACAAAAAAGAAACATACCACTAAGAAACGCAGGCTGTTGAAACCCAATTCAAAAGAACGACAAGAAACTGCAAACATTCTTCTGAATAAGGCATTTATTGTTTCCACAAATGCAAGCAATGATCATTTGTATACCAGTATAACAACTGGTACAAAATAGTTTTTTACAATTTCTCTTATTTTCACATTTGCAATTTTAAATTTTTAAAACTTATACTCTGTTTATATTTCATATATTATAATGCTATTTAAATGATAATTTTAAAATCCTGTACAAAAAAAAATTGCATAGTATGTATTAATTTTTTGCTTACGTACTTAATTGCTTACTGTTAGTTATTATTATTTGCTTACTATAACTATTATAATACTTAATTACTTAAACTCAATTGTATTGCTTAAAGCATTTTTTACAAGAATAGGTTTTATTTTAAAAGTTTGAATTCATGCATGAGTGATGGTTAAAATAAATAATGGATTTTTTAAAGTTAATGATTTCTCTATCTCATTTTTGTAGTATGTATTTTACTAATTTATCAGGTTTATGCGAAATGACTACTTACTCATCTTTATACAAAAAAGAACCATAGGTTGTATATCTAAACCAGACCTACTAAATTGACCTAATATGTTGACATTCGACGTTTTTTTTTTGTAATGAAAGCACTCTTAACACCGTTTAAACGCATTATCAAAAAGGGAAAAAAAATCAAGTTTAATATCAACTCTAATTCACTTAAATCTGTAGTTATACCCAAGTTGGTTAAGCTTAATAACAGTCTTTAGTTAGATGTGCAATATTCATTAAAAAGTTTTACTTCCACATTATAAGTCAGTAAAGGAAAGAATATCAAATAATTACCAATAATCAATGTCCTCTGCAACTATGTAGAAATCACTTTATCAATTCGATATACGATTTTACGACTTAGTAAACTAAAAGGCAGCTTATCCCCAAGTGAGCATAACATCTATCATCTCGAGAGTTAAGCCACCATTTAGTAGAATAGAAGATTAATTAATTTTAACTTGATAAAAACACTTAAATTTGTCTATTTCTAGCATCTTGGTGTCTAGTAAAAGCCTCACATATGATATGAACTATAAATGTAGTAAATACCTAAAAAGACAACTTGTAGTAAATAGCAATAGGCATTGAAACGTCAAAAGAAAGACAAGAATACCTTCTTCTAAATATGACATTTATTGTTTCGACAAATGCAAACATTGATCATTTGCATACTAGTAAGTATAACTGGCAGGAAATATTTTTTACTATATTTCTTTTATCTTCACATTTGTAATTTTGAATAATTAAAACTACTCTGCTTATATTTCATATATTATAATGCTACTTGAAATGGTCATTTTAAAATCCTGTACAAAAAAAAAAATTGCATAGTAGGTTTTAGTTACTTTTTTGCAAACATATAAGTTATTTATCTAACAAGTGCATTTAGTGGTTTTGGATGTCATAGACATGAAATTTTTTTTTACTAGCACTATATGTTCATCGGTTAAAAATTGTTTAATATCAGTGAATGGTATTTTTTATAATCAGGTGCAGTTTTTCTAATCAGGTGTTTTAACATATTTTAAAACAAACTAATAAATAGGTATCTACATATCTAAGCTGACCTGCAATTTAGTTGTTGCTAAAATATGTTGACTTTCGACAGGAATTTGTTTTAATTAAAGCACTCTTAGCATCAGTTTAACACATTATTCAAAAATTCAAGAAAAAAATCAAGTTTAATATAAACTTTTATTCACTTAAATCTGTAGTACCAAAATTGGTTAAGCGTAATGTCAGATGTGCAACATTCATTAACTAAACTTTTTACTTCCACATTATAAGTCAGTAAAGGAAAAAGCAACAAATAATTACAGATAATCAATGTCTTCTTCAGCAATGTAGAAATTTCTTTGTCGATTCGACATCAAGATTACGGCATAGTAAACCAAAAGGCAGTTTATCCCCCAGTGAGCATAACAATTATCAACTCCCCGAGAGTTAAGCTACCATTTAGTAGAATAGAAGATAAATTTTAACTCAATAAAAACACTTAAATCTGTCTATTTATTTGCTTCTTCGTGTCTTGTAAAAGCCTCTCACATATGAACTTTAAATATAATATAGTAAATACCTAAATTGCAGCTAATAGTCAAATTAAAACGATTGCGAATTCAATTATTGTTGTTGATGTCCGGCTTCCTAGTGGTTAAGACATTGGCCTTTGGAGTTGCTGGGTCTGGGCTCGAATCCCGTTGAGGCATGGATGTTTGTGTTTGTCGAGTATATGCTCAGTACGGTATGCTTAGTAAATCTGTTCACTCCGAAAGGTCATTGTGCAGTTTCCCATGGGTACAGGTCCCTGAAGAAAATTTCCCTCCCCTTCAGGCACATGTATAAATTGTAGAAATGGCAACAGGTAGCAGCATCTGTCATTAGTGTATGTGTGTGTCTTGTGTTGTCCTACTTGACGAGGGTTTACAAGCGGGTCCTTGCGACCAAGCGAGAGACATAACATAGAGTGGACTGCGCATTGGCAAACCTAAAGTGTCCTAATCATCTAACTTACACAGTCACATGACTGTGTCGCATTTGGCTCGCATGTATGGCGAGTTTACCATTTGGCGAGTTTTTCCACAAAGACCTGAACACATGAGGCAGACAATCTAATAGTGTGATAAAGTAGCTCGGAAAGGAACAAAGATGAATCACTATTTAAATTCATTCGCTGTTCAATTTAACAATTGTTCGACTTTTTAAATATATCAATAACTCAAAAACTACGATACCAAAAACAAGTTTATATTTTTGGCTAAAATGTTAAAAAAAATCGTCTGCAAAAACATTAAAAATACACCAAGCGGCTGTGATTGGTTGAAACCCACGTGACTTGGATATTGATGGTAGTCTCCACTTCGGTTTGCTAGCTGATATTCAGGTCTGGCGACAATTTGGAATAGCTCGTAAAGAAACGGTAGCGTTAAGTTGCCATTTGTAGCAACCTTTCCCCTCTTGGCGATTTGTGATGTTTAGGACATAATGCTAATCTGCAAGGGATGGCGGTTTTTTTAAAAAAACCGGTTTTCCATTTTTCATCGGTTTTTCCCTAAAAAACCGGTTTTCGGTTCCGAATGGCCTCATACAAAAAAAACCGGTTTTCAGTCAAAAACCGGTTTTGGTTTTCCATCCCTAAGCTGCTTTACTATGAATGCGCAGTCCACTCTATGTTATGACTTATGTCTCTGGACCAAGCACAAAGCCTGAAAATATATATGTTAGGGATGGCGGTTTTTTAGAAAAAAACCGGTTTTCCCAAAACCGGTTTTTTACAACGCCGGTAAAACCGATCCGGTTTTACCGACCCCAAAAAACCGGTTTTATAAAACCGGTTTTCCATGAAACCGGTTTTGCAATGGCAAAAAACCGGTTTTCTGAAAAACCGGTTCCAGTTTTTTAATTTTTTTATTAATTGATTGAAAAAATCAAAAATTAACTAATTTACAACAAACTTAAACAAAATTAATAATAAATTAATAATTACCTAATTAACAATAATTAATTGATGATAACGTAAATTAACATTAACTAATTATTAATTAATAAAATAATATTGATGATTCATTAATATTCATATCATTATTTGTTATTTATATGTATTTAAATAATTAATAATCTTGTATTTTCCATTCCGGTTTTCTTGGGTTCTGATATTTCTTTACAAAATGTTTTTTGATGGAAACTAAGTTCCATGGTTTCTTCTCAACTAGCAAATTTATACCCGTACTTCGCACGGATTAAATAAATATCAAATCGATCCAAGTATGTGTACCATATGACCTGTTATAAAATCATAAACTTAAGTTATTCTCTTCCCACTCGTTATCAAGTAAAAAATCTCAATTCATTGCCCTAATATTCTAAAATCAAAAATACGCTGTAAAATGTACTCATAAATGTCATCACAATTCCCTCATAAATACATAAAACCTTTTAACTCTTTTGCCTCGTTTTGGTAAATAATTTGGCGAGAAAATAGATATAGCTACAAACACACACATTATACTGCGCTAACACAACGACCTTTTAGCATATCCAACCAGCTTATAAATTATTTTAAAAAACATTTTGCCCATTTGGCGAGTTTTAATAAATAATTTGGCGAGATTTGCAACATATTTGGCGAAACAATAAAGACATAATACCCTTATATGCAGCTCTAGTGCGATGGCTTTATTAACCATCATAGTTCAGTAATAGCTTAACAAACATTTTGCTCATTTGGCGAGTTTTAATCAATGAATTGGCGAGATTAACAACGTATTTGGCGAAAAAGTAAAGACATAAAACCCTAATATGCAGCTCGTGCGATGACTTTTATTAACCATCATTGTTCAGTAATAGCTTAACAAACCATTTGCCCATTTGGCGAGATTTTATTATAATTTGGCGGGATTGGCAACGTATTTGGCGAGAAAATAAAGACCTAACGGCAGCTCTAGAACTTGTAGGTAAACTACACATTTATTGCCTGAACATGCATATTTGTAATCAGCAGAACCATCACTGACGAAATCATCAACTAAACCCATAAGAAATCCAGGAATCAAGACTTGTCGGAAATACGTCACTTGAAACATATCAATTATTTTCAAATAATGAATTTAGTTTCTGAAAGTTATGGCAACACAATAAAATAAACATTTTCAATTTTATTTATTTTCGTTGAAAGTTTTATTTAATTGTTTCTTCATATGGCATCAGGAAAGTAAAGAAATGGTCGGATTTGAGCCAAAGTGGTGTAGTTTTCCCAGAAAATTCGAATTTTCTCTAAAAATAGAACACTTTGAACTCTGAAAGTTCTTATTTTGTAACTCAAGTAGGAACTACGCATTTGTGCCAAGTTACGAGTCAAACAAATGTCTAGTTTGTGAGTTTCGGAGAGACATACACACACACACACACACATACAAAACTTCATTTTTATTATTATAGATTAGTCAATTCTTACTTCTATAATATTTAAAATTATAATGTTCCTTTTTGTTTTCTTATTTCAGCTTTTGTATTACTGTTTTGAGTTTTTTTATTAATCTTAGCATTATTCCATCAATATTTCCTTTTTTTTTAAAATTATATTTAAAAAATCCCATGCCGTGCTTAAATGCATCCTTCATTCCGCCTCTCTATAATGACCTTCACCTTTTCCCGCCAGTAGTAGAAAGGCCAGAGAAAGATACTTCCTATGTGAATATGTGGGTGATGCATGCTAAGAAACATTGCATGTGCAGCATAGATTTCGTTTCTAGACAAGAATTTTGTTTACTTTTTAACTTTAATTTTAATGTATTAAATAAAAATAAAAATCGTTTTAAATGAAACTATAGCTGTAAACATTACAGAATAATTCTGATTTGTTTGATTAATATTCAAATAATTATTTGTTCTTGTTTTGATGGTGTTTTTTTTTTTACTTTACTTTCGAATTTAAAAAACAGTTCAAAGTCAGTTTAAAGTGTTTTTGTTGGAAACTAAGTTCCGGGTTTTCTTCCTATTTCCTACTTTCTTAACATTTAAGATTATAATGTTCCTTTTTTGCTTTCTTATTTCGGTTTTTCTTATAACGTTTTGAGTATTTTTATTAGGCTTTGAATTATTTAATCTCTATTTCCTTTCCTTTTGCTTTGTTATTTAATTCCAACCATTTGCCGTCTGCATGTGCGGCCAATTCATTTTCAATCATTCGTTTAATTTGGCGCCTAACGCTGTACTTGGCTGTTTACATTTTAAATGCTTTTCCTTTTTTCTACTATTTTATTACTTAATAGAATACTTTTTCTGAATAAGAAACATTTTAAAACTGTTAATTAAATTGTTAAGAAAAGTCGGAACTTAATATAATTGAAATGTTCTACCGCGTTATTAACAGTTTAATAATTTTTAAATGTTACAAGTTTTGGTATATTTATTTCATTGTATCATATATGTTAAAGAAAAAATTTCATTATTTTTTACAGCGATTTAAATTATGTCTGCGCTTAAATCATGTTTATTAAATTATATCAAATATAAATAAATTATATTAATTACATTTAATATAATTAATTTTAATTACATTATAGCTTTCCTTTCTTGTGTAATTGAAACACATACTTTCGACCTGAACTTGTAATAGAAAATATAGGTTTAACGAAATACGTAACGCGAAAACAATACAAAATTTAAACGAAAGGGATAAAAAACAAAAAATACGAAAATTAAAAAATATTAAGGAAAATACCAAAAGCTAATGTAAAAAGTTACAATTTAAACTGAACGAGACTAAAGATATCGTACACAATAGACATTGTAACTCAATTGAGAGTGCCCCTATACAGGCCCCTTTTTATTTGTGAGAAACCCAAGGGAACATAATTGCCGATTCGAAGAACATTTGTTTATACGAATCTCAAAATTTATGAACACTTGGGGCTTGGCGGCTGGTAAGAGTGGCGAAAGAATTATTCGCTTCAGAAGAAACCGTCTTCGGCCGACTTTGTTCTGAAACTATCATTACTTACTCTGTTTTAGGAAACATTCCTTTAGTTTCTTACTCCACTCCATTCAATGTACAAAACGAAGACACATTCTTAAACTTGCTTTATACGTAAGTTGCAAGGATGGTCTTTAAGCCGGGTCAGAGGTGTAAAGAAAAGAGGCAACTTTTTTTCATTTAAAATATCTACAAATAAATAGTTTAAACTAGTAAAGTTAAATAATTTTCCGTCAGATGGGTATAGGGTACTGCTTTAAACTTAAACTAACGATTTATTTCTATTTCAATTTTAAATTAGATTGAGTAATATTTAGTTCAGAAGAAGATATGAGGTGAATCACATCGAACAAAATTAAATTGGCTCCAGTTCTCACGATAAGCAAGACCTTTTACGTGTATAATAACTGAATCACTTCACAAGGCCATTGGCGCCTGACACGCCTGTTTCATATCGAAGACCAAACATATTCATCGTGATCGATAAAGATAGTTGTCTTAGTAATAAATTTAATTCCGCTCTCAGAAAGAATCAAAACACAAATTTATATCTAACTATAAAAAAGACCTATGTTCAATTGTATTTATTGAAGTCTTGGCTCCTTTTCTGCCCATAGGAAAAATGCAACACTTTTTAATTTATTATAGATTATAGCCATAAACATCTGCCCTGCATTTGCCTATTTTGGAATTGCGAAACAGATGACTTGTAACTTTATTTCGTTTTATATTTTTTTCTAACGATTTTAGAGGAAATTTAGTGCGCGAGTATTGAAAGTATACTTTTTGGGGGTAGGGTATTCAAATTTCGAAAATTCATTTAGTTATACAATACATACGAACATTAATTAAAAGTTTCAAATTGTGATGCTATCGTTAAAAGAATTATGAACCAATTATGATTTTGATGCACAAGTGGAAGGACAAAAAGACGGATGACAGATAACGGACAAAAAGCATTTAAAAAAGTATCTTATCTCAGGGGTCCATTGACCATTAATAATGAAGTGTTCGGGCTGTTTTATTGAAGAAGGTAATAGTTTTTTTTAATGCATTCAATTATTCAAAATCTTCGAACAATTATTCGAACCCTGAAACTGTTACACATTAACACAAAGCAGAAGCTCTGCGTATACGATAAAACATTGAAATGGAATGGATAACACAGCAAAACACAGCAACTTTAAACCGAAAGTAGAAATATTCATCAGAAATCTGGAACTTAGGAAAACGGAAAAGCAACTGCAATATTAAAAAATTTGCCGGAGAGTAATCGAAAAACCAAATCAAAGATTAAGCTACTATATTTTTAAATAAAAAAAACAGGAATTGAATAAAATGTAACTTCATATCAGAAGCACTTAAGATGGGCACGGATGGCCGATTGGTTAGCATCGCATGCCAGCGGTCTGCGCACTCTGTAACGGGTGCGGGTTCGATTCCCGCCTTCGCCCTGGGTGTACGCCTTTCTCTGTGACAGTAAAAACTCTTTCTGTGTCTGTCTTACTTGACGACGGCTTATAAGCGGGTCTCTGATCAAGCACACAAGCCGGAATATAGATGTACCTACCCTACCCTACCCAAACACTTAAGATAAAAAGGTAGTTTCAAAACTTTCAAAATAAAAAAAAAATCTCTATGGCAGCTTCTTATTGCGCAGATGTAGCTTTCGTGAAAACCTTGACGTCCGACAGATACTGGGAACACGTGTATCAAATTAAAGTCGGTATCCTCTTTTAGTTTTTCTGCAATACCGTTAAAACCAAAAAAGTCCTGTGACAGCTACCCATTGCACATGCACAATTTATTCTTAAAACTTATTTTGATAGCCAATAAGTACTGGGAATACATATGTACCCAGGGCCGGCCCTAGACATTTTGCCGCTCAGGGCAAAACCTTAAATTTGCGCCCCCCCATCCCCCACCCGTTTTTTTAGGTAAATCTCATGCGACCATATCAGAAAGTCAAGGAAGCATTGAAAAAAAAACCGTTTTATTAAAAACTCAAATATCAGTTAACAAAATCAACAATTTGGCACTTAAGGAAAAAAAAACCTAACATCCCATATTTTAAATAAATTCTAACTAACCTAAATAATTAAAATGCCCCTTTTATCTAACTTTTCTTTCTGCAAACTCACGAACCAGTGATTTCAAGTCTAATTTGTCACTTATTTGGTGTTCTATAGCTATCATTGCCAATCCATTAGGCCGATTTTGCGTCTCCATCGTTCTGCGATTTTTTTAAAATTATTTTTTGTTTTTAAAAACTTCTTTCCCCTGAAGCCACAGTGACTGGCAATGTAAGCAGTAATGCCGACTGCTGAGGTTTGGTGCGAATTTGAGCGTAGCGATAAACTAAAAAACTTCAGCAGGGGTTTCCTTTTTTGTTAATAATGACGAAACAACCCTTATTTCATCGGCTAGTTCCAGGCAGGGAGTTAAGATCACTTGAATTTCCATCAGTTATTAAAACTACTTCCAAATTTTTGCAATGTGCCTGTAGCTCATTTCTGGGCACGTCTTTTAGACCAAAAATATTATACAAAAGGCTGAAATAATTACTGTGAGTATTTAATAAATTATATCTGGTTTCCAAGGAATTTATTGCTTGATCCATACTGTGAAAAATATCTATTTTATATTTTTGTTTGAGGTCTTGAACGGGTTTATCCGGGCCCTCATACAAAAAACTTTCTTGTTTTGCTTCTGACAGGATGACGTAAGTTAACTCCCGATTATCCACGGGTGGATTATCCGCGGGCCACGATCCCCCCTTTTTTCCCCCTTCCAAATATAAAATTTAAAAAAAAAACGCTTAGAAAAGAAATTTATCTGTTTCAAAACTTGACAGAATGCATTCCAAGAACAACGAATTCATTTCCAAAATGGCGAATAAATTTAAAGAACGACGAATGCATTATAAAAACTGCGAATGCACTTAAATAAGAATGACTATAGAAAACCTGGTGTGTGCCAAAATGTGTTCGGCCAGGTGCACATCAAGAGCTATTTGTCATAAAGAGTCACTTGTAAAATATACTATCAGCGATTTTAATTGTACAGCGTTGCATGGTTCTGGCGGATTTCTCTTATAATACTACCATAACTCTATTTTACTTTTATAAAACCCATAAACAGTTTTGGGGATATTTTCTTTACTTTTGCGCATTATCCGCTAATTCGCTTATCCGCGGATGCAATGACACCCAATTCCGCGGATAATCGGGAGTTTACTGGGTTTCGAAATTAATGCACCGGGACTACAGTCAAGAATTACGGAATAATAACTTGGCCTTTTGAACTTGCTCATTGGTGTGATGCTTTATGTTTTCATGCAATAATTCAATCATTTCATTTTGTATAGTTTTCCCTAGATATGTAGCTTTGATTTCTTCTTTATTGAGGACTCTGAGAACGTGTTAATTCATTTTTGGATGAAACTCAGCCAATAACTGAATAAACTTCAAAAAGTTTCCATGCGTGCAGATAAGAAGTCGTGAAACAATCTCTGTGTGCATTTCAGTTTCTAGTTACTATAATAGATTTTAACTTATTTTCTGTATATTTCTAAATGTAGCAAACTGTATTAAATTTGCTTATTTATTATATTATTTGTTAACTTTTATCATACATTGAAGCATTAGATTTTGAAACGGTTCAATTTAAAAACCGTTTTCAGCGATTTTGGAATTTTTGATTTTAGGATAGCCTGTGACTTAATTTTTTGATCAGTTTATTTTCATTTTCCGTGATTTTGGCGCCCCTAGATCATTGCGCCCCGGGCGGCCGCCCGGACCGCCCTGCCCTGGGGCCGGCCCTGATGTACCATACCAAACTTAAAGTGTATCGCCTTTAGATTTTCGGCACTACCTTTAAAACCAAAAAAGTTCTACGGCAGCTTCTCCTACGCATATGCAATTTCCTTGAAACTTATTATGATGTCTGATAGGTATAGGAACTCGTGAATCAAACTTGAAGTCCGTAGCTCTTTTAGTTCAAACTATAAAGTGGGATAAACAGACGAACCAATGTTTAAAAACTACTTTTTCAGAATCAGGACCCATTAGTGTAGAAATACAATTTTCGTTACGGTTTTGACAACATCATATTCATAAAACTGTCGTTGCCGAAAGTTTCAAATTATTTAATAAAAAGTAAAAAGAGTGAGACCTGATTGAAGAGATCGAATGGAACAACACGGAACATGTAAGGACAGAATCTGAAACGTTTCACTTTTATTCTGTTAGGAGGAAAGCTTGAATAGAAATGTGAAAACCGAAGTTAATAAATGATGAAGACTTCAAAAACGATTGATTAAACAAGAGCAAAACTCCAATTTGAATAAAATAATAATAATTATTTTTAAAAAAAACGTCGATGGCGGTTTTTGAGAAAAAAACCGGTTTCCGGTTTTTAGACGGTTTTCTCGGCAGAAAACCGGTTTCCGGTTTAGACCGGCCTCATCAAAAAACCGGTTTTTCGGTCAAAACCGAGGGCAAAAAACCGGTTTTCCAAAAAACCGGTTTCGGTTTCCCATCCCTAATATATGTCTACCAACCAAGCAACAAAGCAAATTAGCAGAAAAAAAACCGAATCGTCGAATTTAAAAAAAAATAAAAAATAATAATAATACAACTGCTAAAACTAGGTATTGAATGTCTATTAATGCAAGGTATAGTCTGCCAATCTATATTGTTTTATATTTTTTTGCCTTGAAATAGTTGACTTTTGTTGAAAATTGTGCAGCATCATCCTCAGTGCAGAGAAACCAGTTGATAAACAACTACTTAAGGTAAGTTTTAATGTTTCATTAATTTGTGCCAACAAAACATTATCTCATTATGGGACGAAAAACAATTAGGTAACTATCGTAGGCAGCTTTCGATAAAACGGAAATTCTTCCCTTTATGATTGCCCCGGTAATTCCATGGTGATTTTAGTGAGTGAATTTTTTTTCTATGCAGTTAATTCAAATTATTTCTGTCATTATGCCTACAAAACTGTGTAAAAAAATAGGCTGAAATTCAGGTAATAATGTGCAAAATATCAATTTAAAGATATGCTTATGGTCGAAATGTTATTCATATTAACACACAGCTCGGGAGCTTTGAAATTTAAAAAATATCCCCTACTTTTTTTGAAGATAAATTTCCATTAAAACAGCCCACCCACCTAAATTCAAAGCTTGTTAAATTGAACCAGTGTTGATTAAAATTATAACTAATAAATTGGATAGGTATATAAAGTCTTTGGAAATGAAGGTCAATAAAATTGCTACAGATTACAAATCAAGTATGCAAAATGTAAGAAAATATTGGTTGCATTAAAGATATGTTGGTCAGAGGCGAGACAGAGGAAGTTGAGCCTTTTTTTTTGGATATTTGTTTTTTTTTTTAGGAAAAAGTGTCTTTAATCATATTTACAAACAAAATTAAGGAAAGAAATTCTTTATCAAGTTTCAATTAAAAAATAACCATGTTATTTTAAATTTTTTCATTTATTTGGATCCTTATTTTGTTGATTTTTTTATTCAGAGAAGTAAGAAGCTTCCTTCAGCAATCAAAGGAGCCATGGATCACCAGGTGGAAAAGGGCAATCGGGAGAAGCTTTCTCCAGATAAAAGAAAACTCCACATCTGTGAGGAATGCAAGCAGACGTTCAGTCGGAAGTCATACCTTAAATCACACATGTTGACCCACTCAGGAGAGAAACCACACAGCTGTGAGGTGTGCAGCAAGACTTTCCGTTTTAAGTCAAACCTTAAACAACACATTTTGATACACACTGGTGAGAAACCCCACAGCTGTGAATTGTGCAACAGGGCCTTTAGAGCAAAGCAGAAACTACAGAAACATCTTTTAGTGCATGCAGGCGAGAAGCCGTATTCCTGCAAGGTACGCAACAGAGCATTCAATCAGAGGTCGCATCTCAAAGTGCGCATGTTGACGCACGCAGGAGAAAAACCACACAGCTGTGAGGTGTGCAGCAAGACTTTTGATTTGAAGTCAAATCTCAAAAAGCACATGTTGATACACAGAGGAGATAAACCCCACAACTGTGAGTTGTGCAACAGGGCCTTTAGACTAAAGGAGATTCTACAGAAACATCTTTTAGTGCACACAGGCGAGAAGCCGTATTCCTGCGAGCTATGCAATAGAGCTTTCAGTCAGAGGTCGTATCTCAAAATGCACATGTTGACTCACTCAGGAGAGAAACCCCACAGCTGTGAGTTGTGCAACAGGGAGTTCAGACTTAAGCAGCATCTACAGAAACATCGTTTAGTGCACACAGGCGAGAAGCTGTATTCTTGCGAGCTATGCAATAGAGCATTCAATCAGAGGTCGTATCTCAAAGTGCATATGTTCACCCACTCAGGAGAGAGACCACACAGCTGTGAGGTGTGCGGCAAGACTTTCGATGTGAAGTCAAGCCTTGAAAAACACATTTTGATACACACTGGAGAGAAACCCCACAGCTGTGAGTTGTGCAACAGGGCGTTCAGAACAAAGCACCATCTGCAGAGACATCGTTTAGTGCACACAGGCGAGAAGCTGTATTCCTGCGAGCTATGCAATAGAGCATTCAATCAGATTTCGCATCTTAAAGTGCACATGTTGACCCACTCAGGAGAGAAACCACACAGCTGTGAGGTGTGCAGCAAGACTTATTATGTGAAGTCAAATCTCAAAAGGCACATGTTGATACACACTGGGGAGAAACCCCACAGCTGTGAGTTATGCAACAGGGCCTTCAGAGAAAAGCAGGATCTACAGAGACATCTTTTAGCGCACACAGGCGAGAAGCCGTATTCCTGCGAGATATGCAATAGAGCATTCAATCATAGGTCAAATCTCAAAAGTCACATGTTGATACACAGAGGAGAGAAACCACACAGCTGTGAGGTGTGCAACAGGGCGTTCAGAGCAAAGCAGGATCTACAGAAACATCTTTTAGTACACACTGGAGAGAAACCCCACAGCTGTGAGTTGTGCAACAGGGCCTTCAGAGCAAAGCACCATCTACAGAAACATCTTTTAGTACACGCCGGGGAGAAGCCATATTCATGCGAGTTATGAATCAAACATTTACTAGTAGCTCTAATCTCAAAGTGCACATGTTGACACACAGTGGCGAGAAACCACACACCTGTTTCGTGTGCAGTAAGACCTTCAGGAACAAGCACAACCGAAAAGAAGCATCTACTGAGGCACACTGGAAACACCGTTATGGGCAACAGGAAGTTCAATGCAGTCACATCTTAAAAGGCACATGTTCACCTTAGAGAAACCACACAGCTGTGAGGGGATTCAGTAACAAGTGGTTTCTGGACCGTCACATGTTGCTCCACTATGAAGAGAATCCCCACAAATGAAGAGCTTTGTGTGAAGCGTCGTGCTCGCATGGGAAGGGTTGTGGGTTCTGTCCTCGGTGGTGCTCATAATTCTGATGGTTGCTGGGTCGGCACTTGTATTCGGCTAAACACCGCTGCATACTCTAATGGTGACTGGTGCATGTTAAATCCGTCATGGTCACAAAGTCCTCCAAGTTCCGATACCAAATCAATACCTCTCGGGGTGACAAGTCAATTCTGGGGATCGTCTAGTCGGCCTCTGTCTCTAAAATTAGATGGATTCACTTTCAGTCGGTAGTGCTGCCCTCTATCGTGTTGCTTCTGACTGAGGGAACTTGGGCTGTAGATCTAACAGAGACAGCGTGGCAGTAGTGCAGCTGACTATCGCGTTGCTGTCAAACAAGGAACAAGTATAGTAAACTCGAATGAGGAACTCGCCAAGTAGACTTGAACGGGAGAGACGTGGTAGTGGTGCCACCCTCTGGTTCCGCCCTCCGTGCCGCATGAGGAAAAAATGGACTCTCTTCGGCTCGTTGTAGAATGTGGCTTCTATACTGCCACACCACTACAGGGATTCGGGGTTGGTACAAAATGCCCCTAAGGCAGAGGTGCCTTAGCCCCAAACCACCCTCACAAAGACAAAAAGAATGATGAGCTTCAGGGAGGAACATGCTATGTAGCAGTTTGAACAAATATATATTTTTGTGTCAATGTGAACGTATTATTCCATCCTCTCAACATAAAATATTCCCCTTTTGCATAAGCTTAGTATATTTCTTAGTGTTTGCAAGTACCATTTTTTACAAAGTCCAAATGTCACTTGGCATGTTCTGCCAGTAAGCTCTCCAAATGAAGAGTGTGTCTAAAGACCGTTGGCCATAAGTTCGCTTTTTTAAGCTCTTGGTCCATATGTCGAAGAAACCTCACAGTTGCTGAATATGCAGTAAGGCATTCAAAAAGACTCTGGAAAAATATCTGTTTGTATACTAAAAAATGAAGCCTCATATCTGTGATGTTTGCAACAATGCATTTTCTTTGAAGTCGTATCTTGCCAGACACATGTTGATGCACCTTATTACAGAACTGTACAGTTGTATAAGTGTATTAGGTGTGCAAGAAGATGTTCGAACCTAAGATCAACTCAAAAACACACTTTCAAGTGACTATCCTTCATAAATAATTATTTATAATTGCGAGAAGTTTATTATAGGTAATTTTTAGCAATAAAAATATTTTGAAAAACTGACTTTTGCAATTACCTTCCTTACATGTCCAATACAACAATAAAAATAGAAAGTTTTAAATTAATCATTTTGGTAATAATTTTGGAACATTATGCGATTTGCTGAGAAATTTTTTGACGTTGGTAAAAAATCTAGAATATTTGCTAAACGCATTTGTTGAAGTTATCAGCTAACACACCTTAAAACAAAGATTTTTATCTTAAATTTTTAGTTCAACAAGGCTTTTTCTTATTGAATCACTCATACTTCAGAACAGTACCCCAGTACTTTATGTGTACTGGAGATCCAACAGTCCTCTTTCCACAAGGTACTGAGGATCATTGTGCAAGATCTAGTGCCGGATTTAAAGACAAAGCGCCCTTAGGCACTCGACATTTGGGTACCCCCCTCCCATCTCGAAGCTTTTTTGGAAATTTAGCAAATTAAATACACTAGTACAGAACATATAATTTTTAATTAACATCAGAATACATATGTTGCTATAGTTATTCTGTAAAATTTATTTGGATTGGAAAATTATATTTTTAAGGCTATTTTATCTTTTTAAAGGCCCCATGGCCCGGGCCTTGTAGGTCTAGGCTAAGCACTGAGCACGAGTATTTTTGTATGATTTTGGCTGCATTTGTTGCCAACTGAGAATCCGAGGTCATTAGATATTCTGCTCTGTTGTACACAATATAGCTTTATGCCTGAGGCTTTATATGGCAACTCCAGTCGACGGTTATCTATAAATGAAAAAGTCCTGACTTATCTATATTTATCACCCCATGATTCTACTCCCAGCCAAAACTATGGTATGCTAAAGATTCCAAAATTTAGAAGTTAGTAAATTTGTACTGAAGGCATAATATTTTACAAGCGATTTTGTAAAATACGACAATAAACGAACTTATCTCCCATTGAAATGTGATTTCCATTTTTATATAATTTTACTATAAATTTATTTTTATGTCACTAAAAAATTGAAAATGCCGAAATTGATAGAAAGATAAGTCAAATTAACCGATTTATTGTGTTGAAATGTCTTTTAAAATATATCTATGCAGAGAATTTAACTCATTAACGACGGGCAAGTTGATTTAAATTATGGTTGCACTATAGCTAAATATGGGCTGTTGGCGACAAGCATAGTAATACACAAGTTATTGTAGGACAAATTAAATTACATGAAAAACTATAATTTAATTTTTTTCTTTTACTAAATCTTGCTAAAAAGAGTAGTTTGTTTTCGATTTAGTGTTTTTAATCAATTATATTACTAATATTTTTAAACAAGGTATTTTCTCACGGTGTACTTCCACAGGGTTTTTCTTCTCCATACACTAAAACTAATTAAAATTTAAACAATTAAATGTTCAAATAAATTATATATATATTTTTAAATTTCAATGCATCTTTTTACTTCCATAATCTGATTTAAATTCAAAGTTAATTTCAAAGGACTTGCATTTAACCCTCAAACTACAATAATCTTATTTTTAAAATAAAAATATCAAAAATATCCACTTTTGTCTGAAATTGAAATGAAGTTAAATAGGAGTGGAATATTTTTATAAGTAATGTAGCTTCATGGGAAAAAATAAGAACACTACAGCATAAACAGATATAGTTTTATAAAATAACAAGTACAAAATGACACAAAGTCATATGCCACCATAGTTGAAAACAAACAAGATTTTCTTTGTGATATATGTATAAATAAAATAGTCTAAAATATCACACCAAATAACTTAAAGTATCTTCTTTTTAATTTTAAAAATATCAACAGGAAAATTCAATCAATCATAAAAATATAACATTCAAAAGCTTCTAAAAAATAGAAAAAATTAACATAAAAATAATCTGTAAAATAAAGATTTCAATACATTAAAAATATAAAAGAATAAAATATTTAAAACTATTTTTTTTTGAGTACATATATTTAATTTTGACTAGTATTAACACATTTGAGATGCAGACACTATTACAAATGTTTGGAGACCAAAACATAGTCCAAAACCTTGAATAAGACTTTTTCTAAATCAGGATATTCATTAATTGTTGCTTGCGTAATAATTTGCAGGGCCCGAAGTCCGGAATGCAGCTTTTCTATTTCCTCGGGCCTTTGAGCTTTGTTTCTTACGGCTCTTATATAACTGTGATTTAAAATCTTTTCCATAAATCTTATGCGTTTTTGTTCATATGACAACTTTAGCACATTCTAGAAGGGAAAAAAAGCATTCAGGGAATAAAGGTTGCAAATTATGCAATCCAAGTATATATACCGCTCGAAATTGAGTGAATCCCATCTTACTGCTACCTAAAATCGATACAAGGCAGAAGTTAAATTGTTAAGACAATATTTTAAGAAAGGAAATAAAAAAATGACTAGCTGGTATTCTGAGGATTGGTTCATTATTGAATGAAGTACAAATCCTAAAGGCTATAAAAATTTAAAAGTTTGCTTTGTTTCAAATTACAAGTGATGAAATTTAAACTTTTAAACACTTAAAAAGCAAATAGAAACTTGGATAGTTATTTGTTGTTGATGTATATTTACATATATATTTAAAATTTGAGATGATTACATCTGATAAAGCCTTAAACTTCCGAAAGAGATTTCTCTATATAATATAAAATTGTAATTGTCGGACGCTTGAAAGCTTTGAAAAAGTGACTTATGCGGCTTTAGCCAATCAGAAACACTGAAAGTAAGCTAAGAGTTAGCCGCCTCGGTGGCACACTCGTTAGGATTCTAGCCTTTGGAGCTGCTGAGGTCGGGTTCGAATCACGGTCAGGCATGGATGTTTGTGACTGTCAATAAATGTTGTTATTTGTCTATGTGTTTGTGTCGTCTCTTTCCTTGTGTGTCTCTTGTGCTTGTGTCATTTCTGGGGCTTAGTACAATAGACTTATAGTCGCAGTGCTTGGCGTTCTTGCCCCCCACCAAGAAAGTCATAAGTCATAAGCTAAGAGTTAGACGTCATCGTATCGACCAATAAAGTAAATTTAAATTTCACAAGTAACTGTTATTTTGCTTGGTATAATGTTGCATCAGCTGCTTAATGGTTATTTCTAATGATGGAGAATAGAAATTCTTCTGCTCAACAGAATCTGCGAGGTCGTAGTGATAGCCAAAGAAGTCACCAACGTGAAAGAAATCGTAGAAGCTACGCTAAATGAATTTCTTGATTAGTATAGATAAATTTAATTATGGAAATTTTATTTATTAAAATGTAGTGCATTGAATGTAGTTCAGTAATTCTTGAAGTTTAATGTGCAGGAAGCATGTTTTATTTAACGCAGATTGTATTGAGCATTCCTGTATTGGCAGTATCCTCATATTAGTCTTGCATGTTTGTTTGCGGAGTAAACAAAGAGGAATTCCATAGCAATTCTCGAGGGGTAGGGAGCAAGAGGCTTTGCCCCTAGTTAAATAAAAAGTTAAATTGCAAGCTGACCAAATTAAGCACATGCGCTTATACTCAATTTTCATTGATTATTTCACTAAGTCTGCAGTGGTTCAGTGTTAAGTTCATGAAATCGTATTAAATAAACATATATATACCCGTTCAACAAAAAGTGCAAAAACTTAAAAGTAGTAGCATATCTTTTCCATTCCATTTGACAGCGATAAATAGCAGACAGAGAAACAGATTAATAGTACACAAACAGCCACACATTATAGTATAGATTGCAGGCACTTGCTGAATATTTTTTAGAAAAATTTAGAACCTTCTAATGACCAATTCATATTAATTCATACATATTGTAACTTGAAATTATCATGCTTGAAAACTAATATACAAATAAAATGTGAAAGACAAATAAAGCTCACGTACCTGCCGTTTCTCTTTCTTTTTATTATCTACATTGTATTCCAAAGCTCTGATTTTGTTTTTCATTTCATTTGAAGCGGATTTCTCTCTTTTGCACTCATCACTGAATTGAGATTCAGAAACCTTTAGAGCTTCTATTTGTTGAACGCATTTGCCAAGTTGCTGCAGCAAAGAACATAAAAATACTCAGCAAAAACAATTAAACAGGACTACATATAAAATCACACAGATTACATTTTCAGTATTAATGGTTAATAATGTATTTAACATTATACACTTAGACAAATAAGGTCCAAAAGTTTATCTTTTACAAATAGAACCTAGACCTTTGAGAGTTATAAAACCAGGCATGAGTTTGGCAAAATAAAAAAAAGCTGAAACTAAAATGCGTAATTGTACGCGTAAAAAACATTTTAAGCAGTAACTTAATTCGTGAAATAAGCTGTTACATTATGCATGTATGTTTATATTTATGCTTTTTAAGCTTCAGGCATGAATAGAAATGCTGATCGAAGTATTCATGGCCTCAAATGTCAAAATCAGAGTTGCTCTTGGGAATTGAAGCTAATTAAAATTAATACATTTCTTTAAAAAAAATCCAGCTAATACAAAACTAAAAACATATTAGCCTAACACCCTATTTTAAAAAACTTCAAGCAATCTGAAATATTAGCTATACTGGACAAGTTAAAAAAAATGGGTGAAAGTTAGGAAAATACGAAATATTGAAAACTTTTTTCTAAGGGGGAGGGGATAAATCGCAGACTTGGCAACCAACCTCAGAATTTCTGCAATAATTTTATTAAGTTTCTTGTTACATCATCTTAACATTTTTCATTCCTTCTGCATCTAGTAGATAGTTGAATACCTAAGCTCTAAAAACTATTTTTATGTTAAGCCCATAAAATTCTAGCGTCCTATATGTCTTAACTTAAAAAAACTAAAAAATTTCTAAAATCAGAAACCCCAATACAGGCGAAATTCGAAAAACAAAGGTTTCACTGAATTAGGGTGCGAAAAATTAAACAATCGTTTTAAAAAAAATGCATCACAGTTGTAGCGAATATCCTTTCATCAGGCGCAGGACAATGACAACCGATTTTAACGGTGATTAAGTTTATGAATTTGTTAATAACATAAACGAATTAGGATTTCAATTGATCAAGATGACCATCTAGCCAATTTTAGAGGTTTTGACACGCTTTTAAAAAAATAGAGAAGTTAAGAAATTTTGGTAAAAAAAAAATGCTCATCAACCCGTTGTTTCAATTTTGTGAATTGGGAGGGTCGTTTTCCCACGATCGTAATTTTGTGAAAAATGCAACGGGGCACATTTTTCACTCTAATTTTGTGAAGGGGCCGCTATACGGCAACACAAATTAGCTCTGGATGGACCCCTGCCTTGTGAAAGGTTTTTTTTTCGTGTGTGAGTGATTAGAACAAGCGAAAAAACAGAATTTTTAGGCAAAATTAGAAAAAGCTGAACTTTTTCTATAAAACGGATTTCTTTTTTTCCTAAAAAAATTAAAAGGTGGAATTCCGCTTAAAAGCGGAAAAAACTCATCCCTGTAAAACCCAAAAAGTTAAGTAAAAAAAAGGTTTACACAGGAAATAAACACAGTCGCAGAAGAAATCATAACCCCAAAATAATTGGAACTCATAAACTAATTAAAACAAGACAAGATTACAAAAGGAATTTTTGAATATGTGGTATATGTATGCATTACAGAAGCCCAAATTATGTAATATATTCAGAAATTGGGAAAAATAGTAATATATTTTAATAACAAATAAAAAATAGAACATAAGTTATACTTAATACAAAATTTTCTCATTAAATTTTTTTAAAAATAAAGTAATCAGAAAGTCCCACTCTTTAATTCGAATTAAGTATCTTTTGGTGGAGTTTCATACGAAATCATACTAAACGTGTTTGCTTTGAAATTAAAGAATAAAGTATTGATGAGTTAATAACACTATCATTAGATGTAGTCATTCAGGTCTTAGGAAAAGCAGCATTAAAAATTGTGTATGCAAAATAAATATTACATTTATTACCTTTTTATCTTCTTGAAGTTTTTTCTTGGCATGCTTCATTTTCTTACGAACATATTCAGTAGTTTTTCTTCTTTTCCCATACAAAGCTTGCTTATCAGCTTCAATATATAAGTTTGCATGGCGGTACACAGCTCTTTCTAGTTCTTTTCCTAACTCTTCCTGCTCCTTTTTTATTTTCTCATCTTTAACCTTAAAAACAAATCTTCGATATTAATATCTAAATTTATCAAAACGTTTATTATTTCAGATACAAAAAAAAAAGATTAAAAAGAAGTTACATTTTTTTACTAGCAATACTTAATTATTAATATAGTGTTAGTTAAACTGTTAAGCAAAAGAATAAAAGTTGTGTTTCCATAGAATGCCTGATTATATAGGTAAACTATATTTAGGGGTTAGGTTTGAATTATCGCTGCACTAGAGCTACATGAGGGCTATTGATGATGGGCGTCATTTTTTAGAACCACAGTCAAGTGGTGAGCCAACAACTAAATAGGTACCCAATGCCACCATTAATGGCGAAATGGTACGCATCGTTAGGATTTTGAAGTATATGTAACATGCACTCCCTTACACTGGGTATTATTTGGTCGGACATTTTTGGCTGTAGGGGCCTTAATAGGTCGGCAGTTATTTTGGCGATGCCCGTACCCGAACCTGGGACCTTTCGCATGCTAGGCGAGTTTCTAACCGACTGGGCTCCCCAGCCCATTTAGAGGTTAGAGAAAATTATTGATACACTTGGCAATTTGTACGTTTTTTTTCATATTTCTCATAAAGTACAATAAAATATACAAAATGTTTTTAGTAACTTGCAACGCGTGTTAGAGCCTACATTTTCCTATGAATGGCTAATGATGTGAAATTTGTTTTATTGTGAATCAGATGAAGAGGTTTAAATAATGTCACCTTGAATAATATGTTTAACTTAAATAAAATACACCTAACTAAAATGCAGTTTTATTAATAAATATTTATTAAGATATAATTGTGAGCAGAATTAAAAACTTATTACTGCATAAAATAAACTTATTTAAATTGTAACATATTTACTTACTTGTAATCGACGAATTTCACTTCTAATACTAGCAAATTCATCAGTATGATTTACAGATTTTAGAATCTTCCTTGTTTCCTCAGCCAAATGAATTTTTCCTTCCCAATATACAATGTGTCTCCTACATAAGTTTAAAGTTATATTAGGCTAATTCCATTCGTGACAGACATTACATAAGGCAACTTTCATGGCTCTTAAAAAGTACTAAATGTTAATTGACTGTGACAAAATTACCATGGGGTGATGCAAATAAAGGTCTTGATTACAAAAAGCGCGGAAATTTTTATTCAAGAGAAAATACTTAAAATTAATTGGGTTAAAACATGCCGTGACTGACATGACAAAATTGAGACACAGATTTTGAGTGACCTAATAATACTACCATTTGCTCTTAACTGGTATGCATTTCAAGTCTAGAATTAATATTAAGAAATTTATAAATAGTAAAAGATTAAAAATATTTTTTTGCATGACTGACATGATAAAGGGGACAGACATGACAATGTTTTGATGTTCTACATTTAACTCAAATTTTAAATTTAATGTCCGATTTCTTTACAAACTATTTATTTTGAGGTATAAAAAGATAAAATAAAGCGTCAAGAATTTTTGCCGAGTAGATTTTGTTTAAAATAGAAAAGTTGAAATTTAAAAAATGATGTCCATGGCGCATTTTCGTGGAATCAACCATTAGTGAGTGGAATTCATAAGTAATAAAGTTAAAGTATATAAAAATAACTTCAATACTTGAGAATAGATCCTGCACAGAAAATAAGTTTTGTATCATTAAAATTATATATAGTTTAAAAACACTTTTGCAGACAAAACAAAAAATATATATATAAAATAACAATACCGAATTTATTTTTCACATTTATAAATAAAGTCGATGTCTAAGTTTTTACTAATTGAATTGATAAATGTAAGTAGGAGTATGTAACATTGCACATTTATTAAAATTATACTTATATTGTTAATTTACATTTATTAAATCTTAAAAAAATGCCAAAAACTCAATTATTGAAATTCTGATTCAAAGGTTTTTTTAGGTAGTTAATATGTTTTTAAAAAAGTTTTTAATTTTTTGAAATAAATAAATAAATATCTAGACATACTGTGCTTCAAAAAGTTTTCTTATATGTTTTTTTTTCTTTTTTCTCAATGACTTTAATTCATTTTGCTTTTGAAGATAAAATAACTCAGCCTCCTGAAGAAAATAATTAAGAATACATAAGTTAACGTACACACACATATAATTAAAAAATGGATTTCTAAAATATTAAAAGTATCTTAAACTAGTTTTAATTTAAAACATTAATTCACCATTCACAATTAAAAACAATGCAACTATTTTCAAACAAATGTATGACGCCAAATCGGGTTTTTGCACATTTGGCCTTGTAAAATCAATGCACTTGTGTTGTTTCTGAAACAGCAGTGATTAAAAAAAATCCCCCAAATCGTTATTAAGGATATTTAGAAGTGAAAAAAAAATAGATAGCGAAGTTTAAATTTCCAAAATATATATGGAAACACTTGCAAGAAATTTTTTCATTCTTAATGCGGCCAGATTTTCAAAACCAAAAATCAAAACAGTCCTTAATTAAACCCTCACTAGTCCGACAATTTTTCATATAAAAGGCAAAAATAATCTATTAAGCAAATAATACGAAGATAGTTACCATTATACTGAGAAATCAAACATGGAATTAAAGGACTACAAATAATTTTGAGGTCATTTTAACAAAGAGTATCAACAAAATTGTTGCAAAATCCAAATTTTATTTGTGCAATTTTTTTGGCTTTTGAATGACTGTAACAGAAAAGAGGGGCGATTTGGCGAGATATCGAGTCAAGGGGACAGTTTCACCAAAATCGGGACACCTGGTCACATTATTTATGCTTCAAACAAGAAAAAAAAAGCAAAACACATTATTTTTTTTAAAATTAATTTTAGAACAAACTTGTTTCACCTTTAATAAGTTTATATAGTCACTTTTTGTCATAGCAGATGATTGCAGTAAATTTTCTTGGAACTCCTTGCGTTCACATAGTATCTTATTGACTTGAGCAGTTTCACTCAAAATACGTTGAATTCGGTTTTTGATGTCTTTAACATCTTTCTCTTCCTTTCCAATATCAGCTATAAAACAATAGTTATAATACTTAAAGTAAAGCTACCATCGAGAATATAAATAAATATATATGCAGCATTTTACTTGGAAGTAAGGCTACTTTAAAATGGAACAATTTGGCTTAAGCTTTTCAAGCAAATAACTTCTCCTTTAGGTATACCTTGTCTATCCAGAATGCGAGTATCGAAAGCATTTTCCCCCTCTATCCCTGCATGTAGTTTTTTTCGAAATGGCGTGAGAGTGTTTTCCCCGCACCCTACTTGGGTTTGAACTGTTTGGATTGTTAACCTCACGACAGAACCTCAAACCCGTTGCAAAAGCGATGCTAAGGTTTCCTAGAAAAGCAAGCGTAGGGATGGTGGAAGAAAGTCTCTTCGAGGCTCACATACTAAATAGACAAGGTAAAAAGGTGTTAAAAATGTGCTTGTTTTTTTCAAAAAGTGGAACTACCTTGACATCCGAATTAAAAATATTCAAAAAGAAAGCCAGTACATAGGTTTTATATATAGGTCAAAGTTACCCATTCGATGGCATCTAATAGGCTTCAGAATGTCGATTATAACCTACTAATATTTATTGTTTTTGCACAATTGTAGATATAGGTAAATCATATCACAAAGTTGATATAACAAAATATATATGTTAAAATATATTTTGTCTAATAATTCTCAGGGCTAAAGTTACTCTATTCGATGGAATTTTTTGAACAGAAATAGAGAAACCAGTTTTATCTGATGTTACATTTCCCAATGCATCTAAAAAAAGCTGTTAAAGGTTGAGACATAATGTACAACAAAATTTGAAATCATATACAATAACATTGAGTAGGATTTTGTGTTCCTAACAAAAAGTTAAATTAATTTTGCAATATGATATCTTATTTTTGTTGACTTTGAATTTAACTAGGGTTTGAAATTCTTTATTGCGGCATTAAAGCTGTAACAGAAAGTTGATGAATTTTTTCAAGAAAAAGGAGACACAATAAAGGAAGAAAATTTAAAATATTTTTAATTGATGCTTACCTTCTAACTGCATTTTCTTTCCTTCTAAAATAGAAATCTTTTTCTGTTGGTAGTCATTTTCTTCAGATTTTACAGAGTTCTGTTTGCTTGATGAGAATAACTCTTGTTGATATCTCAAGTACTCTTTTTCCATGCTTCTTTTGCCTTGTTCAGCAATTACAATTTCTTTCTTTAAGTTGTAGATTTCTCTTTCGAATGGTCCTAATTCTTGTCCCTTGATAAAGATAAAAAATATTCATATATTATTTGTTTAAAAAAATTGTTCATTCGAAAAGAAAGACTACTGAATTTTATATCTCTAGGCATGCATAGAAGCATACTCTATGTCATGATAATTTTGCAGTATCTATAAAAACTATTTTAATTAAAATTTGTTTACATGGTAAAGATGCATTTCAAACAAATGCATTAAAAATTGAATTTTGTTATTTTATTGATTTTTACTTTATATATAATGCTCTAGACTGGGAATTTTTAATAGTAGCCAGTGGCTACCAGAGTGAAAAAAATGGTAGCCACATTTAGATTTTTGTAGCCAGTTTTGAACTTAAGTATATATGACAAAAATAAAGTGCTATTTAACACAAAACAAAATTTTATTATGGACAGCTTTTATATGAAAATATTGACAGTAAAAAAAAAGGATCATACCAAATAAGTAAGTATTATGTGATTGGCCATAATTGAAAGGAGAACATTATTTTATGTACCTGCAGTTCAACTACAGGGTGCGTAGCGAAAGTTCATTGTAAAAATTAGTCTTTCTTCCCGACAAAAACGAATTGGAGCGTTTTATTATTATTATTTTAGAAATGCAGCTTCAGTTTTAATTATTTGTTGAACAAAAAGGAAAAATTATGATCGTCAATTTTGGCGACTAGGGTTCGATTTTTAGGTAGCCACTTTCGATGTAATAGTCGTCAGTTGGCGACTGGCAACCGCTAATCTAGAGCTTTATTTATATAACTATAAAAAATAATTTTGTAAAAAAATGAAATAAATTGAGTCTTTAATATTTAAAAATGAAGAGCAGCGTTTAAGTTTTGAATTAAAAAAAACTGTTCAAGAGTAAAAAAAAGTTTATCAAATTTGTTATCTTTTTAAAAGGGCTAACTTAAAAAAAAAGTTATTGTTAAAAGGAAAAATAAGCGCAGAGTTCAGCCAAAAACAGAAGAATTTATGCTTGTAAATAATATGAATTTAAAAGTAGAAGGATATTGGATTCCTAAACAAGTGTGTTTAGGTATCAGATGTAATACATTGAAAACTTACTCCTGCTTCAGTGATCATTTCTCTCAATTCCATTTGAAGGCTTCTCAGCTGAGCTCGTTTGGTGTCCAACTTCTCTCTAGTTTTTAGAACATCCGTTTCGCTTTTACTCAACACTTCTTCCTTCTCTGTCCTTTCTTTCCGCAGCTGAACCAGGGTACTCTCCATGCTGCCAAAAAGGGATCTCATGTTGTCTAACTTTAAAAGAAGTTTTTCCTTTTCATGCTCTTTTTGGGCTCCTTTTTCAATCTGTAAGAGTTTGCATAAATATAAAGTGATGAAATAAAACGAGGACTAAATAGCAAAAGGTAAATTTTCAAGCAACAAATATTGTATTAACCTCCTAACAAACTACTATAATAGGGTCAATAAAAATGCTATAAGGCTACAGACTTCTTCTGTAACACATGTTAAACATAGTTCTTATAACGCTTACATTAAAAACTTGAATCTTATATTTGGTCCAAATGGCAAAATTAATATATTATAGAAATTTTACAATGAAAATAAAAAAACTAAGGTGACAGACATTGTCCAAGTCTGAGACACGAGGCAAAGATTGATTGTGTGTTGCATATCACTGCAAGTTCAGCGTGATCATTAGGAATCTGGAAAAAAAAGTGTATGCAAAAATATGAGATAACAAATGTAAAGTAAAAGCCACATTTACTTACAGTACGTTGAATAGAGTTTCTGAGATCTTTTATAAGTTTTTCTGTGTATTTTGATGCTTTTGTAATAGTCATTTTCTCATGCAACATATCCATATGCCTTTTCTCTAAAGATTTCTGTTTACCAAAAACTTTTAGGAGTTCTCTTTCCTTTACTTCAAGATCCTTCTCCTTATATAGAATTTTCTGAAAATTTAAAGAAAAAAAATCAAATAATGTCCTATGAATTTATAAAACTCTCTCTTCTAGGCGCAACAGCCCATTACTGGACCAAGGCATGGCTTGCCCATTTCAGCTTTCATGACCTAGGGCTCTGGGGTGCGATTCATGTGTCCTGGTAAGGTGGTCAGCCTCCCCCGGGAAACCCTAGTGCTTAGTTCCCAAGAATGCTTGGTACCCATTTTATCAACCCCCTCAAGGGATGATAGGATGGGTGAACATTGACCAATCCGGGATTCGATCCTCAGACATGTGGCATGGCAATGCGAAGCACTTCCACAAGCCACTGGGCCTCATGAAATAATATAGGGGTATTTTATAGAACTTTTTACCTGGATGTGTTCATCATCACAGAAATTTTGTTACTTTAATCTTGACTTCCTTAGCCAAACCTAGTTGTTTTAGGAGAGTTTTGAAACTTGTGAAGCTTTATCTTTTAGACTATGTATTCGGATGTGTATTTCTGATTTAAGTCCGATAATTTTACATTTGTTTTGATGTGTGCTTAAAGAGTAATAAAAAATATATGCTTAAAATTCAATGTTATCCAAATGAACAATGCCATGTAAATTGGCAAGCATTTTTGCTTCTAGAATATTGTGTAACCACTAGGGACCTCTTTAACATAGCTTGCATCATTCTTAGCAGATGTATTTAGAAGCATTTTTTCAAACATAATTTTTTCCAATTGAATTCTAATTTATAAACTACAATAGGAGAGTTAAAAAAATTTCAAATAAAGCCTAATTTTTTGTTAAAACATTTACAATGAAAGTAAATATGGTGGAATATTAAATCCATTTATTTTAGCTTAGAGTTATGAACATGCATAATCTCAAATGCATTAAAAAAAAAGCTCTGTATATTTACCTCATTAGCTAAAGCTAACTCTTGTTCAGTTATTTCAATTGTTTGTCCTAACACATAAATATTTTCTTCGAGGTCCTTTTCTCGTTCGAATGTATCTTCCAAATCCTTTTGAACACGGCCAATGTCAGATTCTCGGAATCTGAGTTGACTAGTGAGTTGTTCATTTCTCTCAAACTCTTTTCTAACAGTTTTCTTGCATGCTGTTATATCCAGATTTAGTGTATTTACAGCACCTTCGCACTTCCTAAAAAAAATTAACGTTAGGTTCAGGTATAATTTATTGGCAAATGTAAACTGAAAGTATCAATAGAAGTTCATATCTAACCTTACAGTTTCAGTGATTTCCCCCAAAACTTTATCTTGCCTTTCTAATGATACTATACTTTGCTTCCAATGATGAACAATTTGCTGTTTCTCTGATTGTATAGTCTATAAAAAAAGAAATTATTAATATATTATAAAAGGTGCCACCTGCATTTAAATTACTAGGTCATATTGTATATTAATGTTTTACAGCAATAAAATTTAAATTAGAAAAAAAAACATAATAGCTTGCTTTCATTATTTTCTGTTATGTCTTGCTTATAGGACATTTCGTTTCTCTATTTTGAAAACATTAAACACACAACACAAAAAGGTATATTATCTTTCACTTTATACTGCATTTTTAGCCTACTTTTCTTTTATTTTTTAAATTGATAGAACTAAAAAAATGAAACACAATGCAAATTGGTATTGACAAGCTGACGATGTCCGTCTGTGTGCAATTCTGAAATCGATTATATCTTTTGGATCTTAATAATTCTTTTTTTTTTGCGAGAAAGGTATGAACTCAAAGACCCACCTTTCATACTCTTTGTCCATCTCTCTTTACGTCCAGACGGTCTAGAGTCCGGATAGTAAACATCCGCTACTGTCTATCAGCGAATTCCAAATTTATTAGCATTGAAATTTCATTTTAAATAATTTAAATCACTGTTTACACATCAGAAATGGCACGAGAAACTTTATTTAGAACAATAAATAAAGCGAAATTTTTTCCATCATAAATCAGAATGACGTCATAAATTGTAGCAAAACTTGTAGCATCAAAATGTTTGCATAAAATTCTGGTTAGTTTTAATTTACATTTTTAATTTTTTTAGTGCAGTTTGGAGTAGTTTCATGTTTATAGTTCTGAATAAATATGTAATTATTCTTCTCACTATAAATAAATTAAACAGAAAAGAAATAATATTAATTTAATTTTGAAATAAAATTGATGAAAATAGTTGGTTTCGTCTTTTGGTAGCTGAAATATATCTGGATGCTGTGTTTGGTGATTACAATGTGTATAAATCTAATGTAGAAGACATATACTGCAACAAACACAGTTGTTTTCTCAATAAGAATTTCAATAAGTATGTAATAACAAGAAAGTAGATGATTTTAGTTCTTTTTGAACTTCTTGTTCAACTTTCTTTGTTGGAAACAATTTGTTGCTCAAAATATTTGCTTTGTAAACTTAAGCCTGGCAAAAAGTAAAATAAAACATATTCATGCAGATTTTTGTTGAGTTATTTGAATTTTAGGCTTACAAATAACAACGTAAACTCTTCAACATTTCAGACTTCCAATTTGTCTCTACTAATTTGGTTATTCTTTATATACAAAAGTAAAACATTTAAATATGAATTTTAGCAGAAGATAAAGTAAGAATAACTGTTTAAAATTTAAATATAAAAGTTTACCTCTATTTCACAAGTAGCAGCATTCAGCTCTTTTCTAAGGTCAGTGGCCTCTTCCTTTTTGATGCTCCACTGGGTTTTATATAAATTAATCTTGTCTTCCAAATTAAATTTATCATTTTCTAGGCGAGAAATAAGTAGGTCCTGGGAGAAAAACATTAACTTTCATTTATTGCCGTGTATTTTAACCATAAAATCACAATAACATCCTTCATACTAGCATATCTAATATCAAATTTCCACATATTGGGTAAAAAATGAACCTGGTTGAATAAACATTGCACTAGAGTTTATGATATCTTATTTTTGAACCATTGTCTAAAGACAAAGCCGATATAAGAGGACACTAAATGCAATATATAGACATTGTTCATCCTAGTGAGGATATTGGACGTTTATTAATTTACTAAGCACTATGGAGTACTTTTGATCCAAATTCCAGAAAGCTAAATCAAAAATCAGTTTTTAATTTAGTTCTCTTAAATCTGTTATTTTGTTTAAGAGGCTATACAGAACCCAATAAAAAATAATGAAATTTTTTAAGAAACATATAAACAACTTTAAAAACAGGCAGTTTCTCTCAGTAAACAAATCAGTATTCACAAACAATTTATGGGTTTCAAAGTAAGGTGATAAATTATTTATACCTAGTCTATCCAGAATGCCCCCACCCTACTTGGGTTTGAACTGTTCATATCATTAACCCCCACAACAGAACTCAAATGCTTTAGGCTTAGAAAAACGATGCTCCCCCATTTCCTAGAAAACCAAGCAAAGGGATGGGGGGAAGAAAGTCTTTTTGAGGCTCCCATTCTGGATAAACAAGGTATAAAAACACACCTGTCGTAACTTTTGCACTTCTAGATCTTCCCTATCTTTGGCTGTTTTCTCTACAGCGCCCTTTAAACTTTTTGCATCAGTAAATGTTTCTGCTTTTAAGGAGGTGAGCTGAACCAATTCAAAAGCATTATCCTCCATTTTGGTTTGAAAATCCAAATCTGAAATGATAATTGATAAGTTCAGGAAAAAATAAGAATTGAAGTAAAATAATTAAATTAGGAGACGATACTCAAGAATTTAATTTCTTTGTTCCTATCTATTCTACAATAAATAAATATATTTTAACGAACCTTTTTTCTCTAAAAACTATCAACAACCATATATACAATTCATTAAACTGGTTAACAAACTTAACATAATGAGTGATTTATTTTTTGACAACCTTACGAAATTAAAAAGAGATATTTTATCAGTGACTTTATAATTCAGTGCAAATTCATTAGTGTTTCTATTCAATTTTAATGCTTACATTTTATTAGATTTTTTAATTGTCTGTATTTTACTAGATTTTAGTGTCTTGCCTCTGCTATGTAATTGGAAATTTTCCTTTCTATATAGCAGTTAAATAAATACTAAGTACAGTTGTAAAATAATAATAAAGTAATGAAAAGGCAAACTTAATTATTGTTGATTTAACTTGATTATATTCGACTTAAAACTTGATTATTGTTCTGCATAAAAAGTTGTACAGCTCTTAAAAGTTTATTGCAATGTTTATAGTACAAATATATCATGCCTCTAAAACACAAAATATCAAACTTTTGATTTTAAAATCATTGTATAAAAGCTTTGTTATTAAAAAAAGGAAAGTTAGAGTTGCTCTTGGAAATAGCATTGAAATTCAACAACATGTTGATATCTAAGAACGACAGATAGGCAAGTTAAAAAAATTAATGTTGAGCAACAATGTTACATTGTTTAGGGGTTTTTGCTGTCAGACATACTAACATTTAAGAATTTGTATTTCATTTTTAAAGGGAATGATATGTATTTCTATGAAATAGTCAATATTTAGAGGTAAATAGTGCAGTACTAAAAAAGTCAAATAATATGCTGAAAATGAATATTGCACTACAATTATCCTAAGTTGGCAGCAAATATTAAATATTTAAGTGTTTTTTTTTTCAAATGAAATAAATAGGTCCAGGGAGAGCAGCCAAATTTTTTGAAAATAGTAAAAATAGGAGTATTATCTTAAAAAAATAGGAACATAAACCAACTAAAAAAGGAAAAAATAGGAATAACTTGACTTTTTTTAAACTTTAATATCCATCGAAGTCCTAACGCTGCATATGCGATGTCCCCCTTAACGGTTGCTTTGGATGCCTACTCAGGTGTCAGATAGTCAAGTCAACTTGACTCTGCTTCTAATTTAAGACGCCCTAGCGCCTCGTGCAGCTCTAGTGCGACGATAATTCAAACTAACCTACATTGTTTCTGCCAAAATGAAATGTCCTAACTTCATGACAATTCATAACTTTTCATGACTGAAATTAACAATTTTAATGACTCCAGGATTCCAAATTTAAATTTAAAAAAAATCAATTCAAGCCATTATGAAATTTGATGTGCAATGCATATATCTTCTAAAATACACAAATCAATCTTGTGTAGCAGAATTGAGTAATTTTGTTTAGCAGTATAACTAATACATCCACAGAATTCAAGCATTTTGCCCCAAAAAAATTCAACACTCGAAATTTGCTAGCAGGGTCATTCCATGTGAAATCACCCAAATTTAAGAAAATTTGTTGCCGACTAGTCACCGATTTCTTTCAAAAAATTACCACTTAAACTTGTTGTGGAGAAACCCTCAAATATCAATTTTTAGCGCATTTTGTCGATTATTTGCTGAGATACGGACTTTTGAAAAATGATCATTTTTGACGAATTTCGGCCATCTTGGATTTAACACTATCCACTAAAACTTCAATAACTTGAGAATTAATTGGTCAAATTTAACAATTTTGGTGTCCATTTGAAGCTATTTATATAAGAAACATAAATCTAGCGTTTAAAAGAAGTTATAAAAAATTTTTACTAAAGTTTTAGAAGGAAAATTAAAAAAATCAGTGTTAAAATTTAAAAAATTTCAATTGGCTGTAAAAAAAATAGGTATATTTTTTTTTCTTCGAAACTTGGTGAAAACATTAATCAATATGTGTTCTTTAAGTACAAAAAAAATTGGAGAGGTAAAATTTCTTAAAAGCTAGAAAAGAATTTTTTTGTAACCCGTGATATTGAGCGCTACTGCTGCAATAAATTGAGAAATAATTCTTCAAATTTCACAATTTTTGTGTCGTTTTGAAGCAAATTATATGAGAAATATAAATCCAGTGTTTAAAAAAGGTTAAAAAATGTTTTATTGTAATTTTAGAAGGAAATTGTTAAAAAAAACTCCGTTAAAATTTTTCTAAATTCAATATGCTTAAAAAATATCTACCCATTTTTTTCCACCTGAAAATTGGTGAAAACATTTATCAATATGTGTACTTTAAGTACAAAAAAATCAGAAAGGTTAAATTTCTTAAAAACTAGAAAAGAGTTTTGTAACCCATGATATTGAGTTACAAAACTCACAGATGTAGGAATATATGTGGCACTGAAAAGTTTCTAAATATAATTTTTAGTACTGGCAAATGAGATCTAGGTACATACCATTTTTAACATTGAGAAGAAATAATTTATTCCTCCCTCAAGTTTTCAACCAAGTGTTCAATTGACTTGGTTTCATCAGGGGTGATATTGTATGTTCTCAGCATTTAACAATCTAACAAAGGAGAGCTAAGTAATAGTGTGTAATATAGTTTCGGAATTTTCACAGTTGGCAAAGCAGTTTAGTGACAAATAGTATATCAAAAGAGTTAGAAGTGCCTCTTAGAAAAAAACAAACTTCAATTCTGCATTACTTAATATAAACAATCCCTGCACCTTTTGCCTATGGATTGTTTGTTCTTATTATACTGAAAAATGACATTGTTTAGTGATGACTTGTTTTGATTTTTGGGGTTTTGTTGAATGATTTAATTTCCTGTGGTCATAGGTTTTGAAGAAATTAGGCAGATGTTCAAAGCTTTTTCCTTAATAACTTACCATGTGGATTAAAGAGTTTATTCTACTTCATGCAAGACGCAGTGTAAGGGAAATGAAAACTTATAGGACAGGAATGTGAGATTCAATTTATGTAAAATTATTGGATCGAATTACACTTTTAGTATTATAAAAACCTTTTTAGTGCTTAAAATCAAGTTAACTTAACATGATAATGAAAATTTTACTTGTTAGAAACATTTTCATTGGCATATTAATACATCTGTGAGTTTTGTAACTCAATATCATGGGTTACAAAAAAATTCTTTTCTAGTTTTTCAGAAATTTTACCTCTCTGATTTTTTTTGTACTTAAAATACACATATTGATTAATGTTTTCACCAATTTTCAGGTGGAAAAAAATGGGTATATATTTTTTAAGCATATTGAATTTAGAAAATTTTTTAACGGAGTTTTCTTAACAATTTCCTTCTAAAATTACAATAAAACATTTTTTAACCTTTTTTAAACACTGGATTTAGATTTCTCATATAATTAGCTTCAAAACGATACAAAAATTGTGAAATTTGAAGAATTATTTCTCAATTTATTGCAGCCCTAGCGCTCAATATCACAGGTTACAAAAAAATTCTTTTCTAGCTTTTAAGAAATTTTACCTCTCCAATTTTTTTTGTACTTAAAGAACACATATTATTTAATGTTTTCACCAAGTTTTGAAGAAAAAAAATTATACCTATTTTTTTTACAGCCTATTGAAATTTTTTAAATTTTAACACTGATTTTTTTAATTTTTCTTCTAAAACTTTAGTAAAAATTTTTTATAACTTCTTTTAAACGCTAGATTTATGTTTCTTATATAAATAGCTTCAAATGGACACCAAAATTGTTAAATTTGACCAATTAATTCTCAAGTTATTGAAGTTTTAGTGGATAGTGTTAAATCCAAGATGGCCGAAATTCGTTAAAAATGATCATTTTTCAAAAGTCCGTATCTCAGCAAATAATCGACAAAATGCGCTAAACATTGATATTTGAGGGTTTCTTAACAACAAGTTTAAGTGGTAATTTTTTGAAAAAAATCGGTGACTAGTGGGCAACACTCATTGGGTGATTTCACGTGGAATGACCCAGCAACATAACATCCAAATATATAAAGTGTGTACATGCCGACAGGCCATTTTTTTTTAAAACTAAAAATTGTCTAAAATCAGAAGCCCCAGTGTTTGTCGAAGTGGGGGGGGGGGGGGGGGGAAGGGTCAAACGTAAACAAAAGTATTTTTTTATTTAAGGTGTTCATGTAATCACAACTAACGGACACTTAATCGATAGAAAAATTCTGGTTGGTCCAACTTGACCTGAACCAGAGCTACAAAAATACACCGAGACTCTTGATCATGAAGAGCCAGAGAACTGTCAATCATTCTGATACAATATGACGCAGTCAATCGTAGATAATCTAATTGGCAGATTTGGTAAAAATTACTAGGCAGCTCAATAAATCAGGAGGTATTATTGGACTCCTCTTCTACTGGGAGATTGCACTGGCTTGTTAAGATTTGAATGCATCTTAGGGTAATCTAATCTTAGTTCAATTTCATATTTTATTTGAAACTTTTATCTTAATTATTAGAATCTGTTATTTGAACTTATTGTTTATTGAAATTTAGGTTTAGTTTCACCGAATTACAGTGCGAAGAAAAAGTAAACAATCATTTTTAAAAAATGAAAAGCAGTTCTATCGAATCAATCAAATCTACCGTTTTTTTAATGACTTTTGGCAAATTTTGGCTCAAATTCATGATAAAACTGACCTAATGTTAAAATTCATGACTTCATCTGCGCGGAAACCCTGAACCTGACAAGAAAAATTGAAAGACTAGAAATTAACATAAAATCTTAAAATATAAAGCGTGTATTAGCCGATCCGCAGTCAAAAAAAAAAAAAAAATCTAAAATTAGAAACCCCAGTTCGGCCGAAATAGGAAAGTAAAACACACACTAAAAAAAATCTTTTAAAGTTGAAAGTTGTTCTTGTGTTCACAAGGTCACGTCTTGCGAACGTTTGATCAGGAAAAAATATTCTGGTTGATCCTATCTGGTATGAACCGGAGCTACAAAAGTAATCAGACACTCTTTGGATCATCACGCTGAACCAGACAGATGTTAATCATTACAAGGCAAGCGAATTTCTTGAAAATTACTAGGCAGCAATATAAACTAATCAGGAAGTATATTGGACTGCAAATTTTTGATTAAATAAAAATGATCCTTATCTAATGGGGGATTGCACTGATCGTTGATCGATATTTGAAGACAGCTTAATGTAATCTAATCGTAATTCATCCTTCAATTATAATAATCTTTTTAAACTTTATTAGCAAAATCTGTTGTTTAAACTTGTTATTTCTTAAAATCTAAGAATAGTTTTCATTGATATAGACCGAGAATAGAGGAAACAACTTGATGGCCATTTGTTCATGGAGCATGATATCCCAATACCGTGGAATTTGACCTTGAGAGCCGACATTCCTTCAGCCATTATTACCCGAGACCAGCTGCCGAGAACAATCCCGATTAGAAAAATTTAAGACTGCGGTGTGCACTGCTTTACGAAAACTCCGGACTTAAAAATGAGAGGAATGGATCCTCAAATATGAGAAAAATAGGAATTTAATAGGAAAAACAGGAAAAAAAGGAGGAGCATTAAAATAATAGGAAAAATAGGAATAATAGGAGCTCTGCGCTCCCTGTAGGTCGCTTAACCAAAAAAAAAATAGTTTTACAGTTTCAAACACATACAATCATTTTTTCAAATAATTATTAAATAGATTATGAACCCAATACCTTTTTTGATGTTGCCATTCCATGCTTTTTCAGTTATTTCAAAATCTCTTTTTATTTGGTCCCGCTTTACAATCAACCCCTCTTTCGCTTCAATTTTATCTTCAAGATTTCGTTCCAGGGTTAGTAATTTATCTTCTTGTTGTTTAAGATCTTTTTGAAGCTCATATCCTTTTACAGCAAAATGTTGATTTTCATCTTCCTGGGCGGCAATGGTTTTTTTCTAGAAATATCAATAGCATGAGTTCAAAATATTCTATGTACATTTGCCTCAATTATATATTCTAGTCCAAATCTTTTAATATAAATTCATTATAAATTGATTTTTTAGCACTGTTACAAGTAAAATTTGCTTGCCTAATTTTATTACTAGTATTTACTTGAAGAACTTAAAATTTTGGCAACTACTTAAATACATGCAATAGAAAACAACTATTACAGAGAACAACTATTACAGAGAAGAGCATACTTAATATTTAATTCATTGTAGAAATGAAGGAAGCCTGGACGTCAAAAATATTTTATTATAAAGAAATCATCTTAAAGTATTTAAAAGGACAGAGCCAGGAGCCAGAACACTGCTGCCAAAAAGGACACAGCCTCACATATCAAGGTCCAATTAAAAAGTGAACCTATTTTCGATGGTTATGTTATGAGAAGAGTAGGCCAGTAAGTCAAAACAATTTCGATTCACCTTCAATTTTTCATTGAAAGAATTTATTGACAAGTTGGCAATGCACCTTTACGTGGGAACTGTTTGACAAGGATCAGCAAGGCATTAACTGAGAGTTATTAAGAAAAATCCTTAATATTATAGCATTATAGAGATTTGTGCAGGGCCGGATTTAAAGATATGACGCCAGTAGGCTAAGCAATTTGACGCCCCTGTCACAGTATTCTCTACTGCCCCAGCTCTCTAAAACAAAAGCAAAATACTTGGCAATCTTTTTAAAATTGCCCTACTATTTTTCTTTCAACTTTCAAATCCTGGGGGAGAGGGCACAATTGCTTCGAAGCGGCCATGTTTGCAACTAAACATTATTACTATACATATACGCATAAATTTACATAATTTCTTTTCTTTTTTAAAAATATTAGTATCTTCATTTTTTTATGTCGAATGCTGATTTAATTGGTTTTAAAATTTGCTGCCTTAAACAATTTACAATTATTAGAAGATAGCCTCGTAAAAATTGCCACCTTCAAGAACCCTCAGGGGTCCCGCTCCAGAGGTAGACCCCCTACTCAATGGCTCAACGACACCGAAAACGACCTCAAAGTCCTAAAACTAAAGAACTGGAGGGGTTTGGTTTGAATTATCGTCGCACTAGAGCTACACGAGGGCTATTGGCGACGGGCGTCGTATTTTAGAACCACAGTCAGGTGACGAGCCACACCTGAATAGGCACCCAACGCAACCGTTAAGGGCGACATCGTACGCAGCGTTAGGACTTTGAAGGATATTTAACGTGCACTCTCTTACACGGGGTATTATTCGTCGGACATTTTTTTTGGAAGCACGGGCCGTTTATAGGTCGGCAGCTATTTTGGCGATGCCCGAACCTGGGACCTTCCGCATGCTAAGCGAGTGCTTAACCGACTGGGTTCCCCAGCCCCAAGAACTGGAGGGGAGTTGCCATGGACAGGGGGAACTAGAGAAGGCGTGCTGTTGAGGCAGCCAAGGCCAGCAAAGGGCTGTTGCGATCCAGAAGAAGAAACAATTTACCACTTTAGGCTACAGCCTACTTAGAATCCGCCCCTGGATTTGTGTGATATAATTACAGGCAGCCATATAAAAGACAATACAAATTTTTATATTAAACAGTTCATAAAATCATCAATTTAAAATACGTTACCAATTCGGCTAGCTGCTCGTTACTTTCCTGAAGAAGACTCAACAACCTTTCTTTCAATTCTTTTTGATACTTTATCATCAAAGGCTAAAAAAAGTAGATAAAATTTAGGATACTAATCTTCATGGTGAACTATTACACAAACCTAATTTAAAAATAAATGCATATCCCAAATATATATTCTTAAAATAGTTACAATGAGAATTCCTAAAATATATACCGAAATGAGCTGAGTAAAAAGAAAATAACAGGATACTTTCTTTTAAAAAGCAGGACACATTTAAAATTGAAACAAAACCTTATTATTAGCACAATAAACATTATTTCATTATATTATTTAAACATTATACACAGCTAACTAAATGCCTTGTAATTCAAAGCAATGCATGAAACACGTTTTGGAGTACACTAAAAAAGTAAGCTATTACACTTTGAAGTTTTTCTAACTTCTTTAAAGATCTTCAAAATTAATTAAATTTTCGAAAATACAGACATTTAGGGATTTTTAAAAAATAAATACGGACGGCAGGACAAAGCCTCTAAATACAGACGTGTAATGCTAAATACGGATGTGTGGTAACCCTAATAAATCTGATACAGCTTAGTTACAATTACCTGACTGTTCATTGGCGAGCATGAACATTTAACGTAGGGCTACTATGCTAATCGAGTAGTATGAAATATGAAGTAGAATGTTTGCCACATTCAGGCATTTTTGTTACATGACAACACAACACAATCACCAAATTGAGACTGTCCTTTATATAATAACTGTTTAATAAATGTTTACCAAATGCTCTTGTCATTATCACACACATAGGTGAAATAAATAAGAGAATATAAACAAATACATACATGATCAGGGTTAAGAAATTTGTTATTTGATTCTCTTTGAAATCTATTCGCCTCCATTTTTAAATTTCTCTTTGGCAGTTCTGCAACTTCTTCTCTAGTACTTTTGGACCTACATTTTTTTTTAAAGTAATAAACATACAAATTAATGAAGTAAAAAAGATCACAAAATAAAGTAGATAGTATGAAATAATAACTTACTCCTCAATAAATGTGAAATTCTCGGAACCAGAGCCACTACTCACTGATACTTCATCATCCTCATTCAGACTTAAAACTGACATTGTTAAACTACAAAATAGTTACATGAATTAAAGATGTGGTTTTCTTGAAATATAAATAATAAAAACAGCTCCAGACTAAGCAATTATTGAAAACGTTACAGATTTGAGCATAGCACAAAAGTGTGCAGAAAAGTCACAAATTAAAAACTACTTTATTATTACAAATTGTGAGATGGGAGTCACTACTTTTATTTTCGTACATGAAACCAGCGAAAAGAATGCTACATAATATTTTGTAGTTATCCTTACTTCCTCATACTTAAAAAAATCAGTTTTTTTTTAAAAAATTAAAGTAAAATGTCTTACCTTTGAATAGTTTAAATTGAATTTTCATTACATATTTTACGAACAAAAACTTCTCCTGGATGGATGGATTGGTTGACATATATTTTCAGGCTTGTGTGCTTGGTCGCAAGGACCCGCTTATAAACCATCGTCAAGTAGGACAACACAAGACACACACAAACACATATGACAGATGTTGCCAGCTGTCGCCACCTCCGCAATTTAGACATTTCCCTGAAGGGGAGGGAAATTTTCTCCAGGAACCTGTACCCATGGTGAACTGCGCAATGACCGACCACAGGACTTTCGGACCCAACAGATTTTACGAGCACGTACTCCGCATATACTCGGTAAGTCTTCAGTGGCACCGGGTCTCGAACTCTCAACCTTCCGATCTTAAGTCCGAGATCGTGACCTTTAGGCTCCTTACAGCCCCAACTTCTCCTGTTTGAATTTGAAACTGGTTTGTTTATGTTAGCAACGGCATCAGTTACAGTCATAGTTTAATACTACTAGTCTGAGACCTTAGCCCATTGCATCTGTTTCCAACGTCAATGGCACATTTCCACATGACGTAATTGTTTAGGTAGCGCCATCTAACGCCATACTGTTTAACAAACATGACACTCCTATAATTTTATTTTGGGGAGTCTTTCTTTCCGGACACGATGAAGAAAACAAAATAAAAAAGTTTTGTCAGCATTTTTTAAAAAGCTGCGCTTTAGGGGTCTTTATTCATGGAAAAGCGTTAGAGTGTGTCAAAGAATTAAGGTTGAACTTTCTTCCTTTTTTTTTTACAATATGTTTGTTAGTAACGGAAACAAAATTCTTTCCGTTAAAACAGAAATTGAAAATTTTCTATTGTCACTCAATACATTAAACTAAACATTCCTTTTGCCGAAAATTTGGTGCTGTACTACCAACAGTTTGGGCTGGGTGGTGATATCATTATTGGAAATGTGGAAACATAGCTAACATTTCATGTAAAAAAATATCATTCTAATTTTAGCAATACCACAAAAAAACGTTTATATTCTTGCAGCCATTTAATGACAAAAATATATTTCTTCAAATGGGAGTATTTCTTATGATGTCACGCTCTCTACACTGCGATATCATTGATTGTTTATTCTTTCCTTACTACTTAAATCAAGCACATTGGTTTTTATAACATCACGCGCTCCGAAATGCGATTTCAGTGGGTTTTTTTTGTGACAAAGTGTTGAAACAAGTCCATTTTAGTCCGGAACATTTTTAAAAATATTGAAAATAGCCGGAAAAAAACACTCAATTCAATAATATTCTTTTTTTTCTTCTATTGGGCTATTATTTTCGATTATTATTTTTCGAAATTTTTGATATTTATATGCCGTTAGTGCTGCCCTATGTATTTTGTGAATAATTACTAACATTTTGTTTTATTATATATTTATTTTAATTATTTGTTTGTTTCAGATGCATAAAACAGAGAAAATCCAATTACAATGCACATCATAAAAGAAAATGAAAAACAGCTAATTAATGTCTTTAAAATAATACTTATTAATTATTTTAATGGCAAAGTAACTTTCTTCTGTATTTATCGGTAAGGTTTTGTGAGTACATGTCGTATACTTAGTTTAAAAACAGGTTTACAATTTTCTTCATTGGAATTGTACAGAGATCTGTTACCATACAAGACCATTAAGATAAGATAAGTATGCAACATTCAAAATAGCTAATGCTTAAATATAAAACTTTTCAAATTCCTAATATCTTCCCTCCTTACGAATATTTTATTGTTTTCCTTTTTTTAACGCTTTCTTTTATTTGTTATTAAACCTTGCTTCAAAAAATAAGGTTATTTTCCCTTATTAGCATTTAAAGTAAAAATTAACGCTGATCAATAGTGTTATGCATAAGCGTCATTCTACGATGCTGTGCAATGTAAATGCTAAGTTATAATCATTTTTAATAACTTTGTAACAAAAACTTTTTCCCTTTTACGGTTTGTACTTTTTAATATTTCTATTTAATTCTGTAACAAAGCCCTTAAGGGGGTATAGGACACAAAATCTTAAAAAAAAAAAAAAAAAAAAATCAAATCAAATCAAATCAAAAAATTATTATTATCTTAAAAAATAACACAAATATTTTGGAATAATTTAAAACAAAAATTTTATTTATATCTGCCGTAGAAAGTGAGATAGTGTAAGGTGGGGTATGTGGGCCATTGGGGTAAGTGGGCCACCCTCCTGGCATTTCCCGAATTATGGATGCAAAAAAAAAATCTGTTACAATATTTTTACGCATTTATCCCAATAGATGCAGGAAACATTATGGCATCATTTTCATTTGAGTATGTAACAAGGTACAATCCTTTTTATGAAATTTTTTAAAATTGCATCTTTTCGTAATTCACGCCATCATACTATTTTTTTATTTATTTCCAAACGGTTCATGATACAAAACAAAATGTTATATATTTCGAAAGTGCATAAAACGTAGTATCTTTTTGTAGTGTCATGTACTTGTGATGTTGATAAGGTTAAAATAAAAATAGGATGGCCCACTTGCCTCGCGTTTGGGGTAAGTGGGCCACCACAATGGCGGGGTAAGTGGGCCAGGGGTGGCCCACTTGCCCCAAACTCTTTAATATGTACCTAAAAAAAGTCATATTCACTGATTCATAGGGGAAGTCATATTCACTTCAATCATTCATAGTCCTGTTCATTGACATAGTCCAGTTTAAAATCTGTAGCCCTAACATTTTTTTACACTACATGCAAAAATGACCAAGATGAAAATTAACGAATTTTTTCTTTTAGTAAGCTTGCATGCCAGAAAAGTTACTATTGGGGAACTATTGAAGATACATCATTAATTTTTTGTTTCAAACACTCAAAATATCATGTAGATTATCCCACTTACCCCACCATATCTCTAATATTTATGTGTAAAAATATATTAGGGGGGTGGCCCACTTACCCCACCTTGTGGGGCAAGTGGGCCACTCGGATGACCAAAAAGAAAAAATTATTTTTTAAATTTATTATTTGCCAATTTGTTTTAAGATTGCCATGGGTAATAACATACGAGAGAATGGACCACAAAAAAAAAGTTGTTCGGCCGATTATATCCAGTGGTATGAGGGTCTAAAGTCGAATTATGCCAAAAAGGTGGCCCACTTACCCCACCTTACCCTATGAAACTTTTTGTGTCATAACATCTGTGTTGGCCAACCACGTTTATAATTCTTGCTTCCTCGTAATATTTGATAGGATTAACGTTATTGAATCCTTAGTTGTTCGGATGGTTTGGAACGCTTCAGAAAGGAAAGGGATAAACTTCAAAGCTGTTTTTCTCCTTGATCGTGTTTTCGATGATTTTTTGACTTTAAATTGATATAACTCAAATTCTACTACCCATAGAGTGTTAAAATTTTCCACTCATATTTTTCAAACATATATCCTTAATTTGTCTTTAGGGATTAGTTGTAAGTAATTTATTTTTTTATTTATAAATTTTTATACAAAAAGTGAACCTGTGAAATTACTAAAAAAAAAAAAAAACTCAATAATTTTTAAAATAAAAACTACGGCAAATAATAAAAAACAGTAAAGACAGTTTGCTAAATACATCTTCCTGTTTATAAAAATGCTAAATATTTGTTTGTCAATAAATAATTTTTTGACTTATAACAAAAATAAGAAACATCACTTTTTGACACATTTTATTTTTTAAAACTCTGCCTCTGCCACTGCCACTGCCTCTGCCTCTGCCACTGCCACTGCCTCTGCCTGCGTGCCTCTGCCACTGCCT